>CM071957.1:28175000-28775000 GCA_036784905.1 Acrossocheilus fasciatus
GTGCTTTTGCTTTGAAATATTCTCTCCTTTTTCTTTCTTTCACTGTAAAAAAGAAAAAAGTTGAGAAAACTTAAAAGTTTAAGGCAAACAGCTTCAGCAGATTTTTGAGTTTTCTCTACTTGTTTTCAGTTTATAAAACAAAAAGTTGAGAGAACTCAAATCTCCTACAAAACAAGTTGAGAACTAAATCTACTAAAGCTGGTTTAGTAGATAGTAAAGTTTTTTTTTAAGTGTTTTAATATTTTAAAATATACTGCAAATGGGTTTATTTGATTTGTGTATATTCACTTCCCCTATTTTGCATTGTGACAGTAATGCTTCATGCATTATTTTTTCTGGCAAAACTTTATTTTTATTTATTTGTTCTCATACTGACTTTTATCGCCCTTGCCACATATCCAAATTCCCATCCCGGGTTGGCATTGTAATAACACCACTGCAATTTTGTGAAAACATGAGCCAGAGCTGTCATTTACCTGGTCTCAGATTTAAAGTGCATGTTTCATACTTTGCAGAACGTTGATAACAAGATTTTTTTTTGTATTTTAGGGCAAAGGAGGAGTCAAAGCTCCCGGCTCCATGTGTTTTGTGGCCTGTAGAGCTGAAGCTGACTCACATTGACTGCAGTCCTGAGGACACACTGGTACACTTTCAGGGCCAATATATGACCATCTGTGAACTGGACTACAACATTCTTCAAGTTGAAATTCAAAATGCTGTGAAATCGAAGGTTTCTGTCAAAGTTGGAGAACTTTGTCTGGTAGAAGATGCCATGTCTGGTCGCTGGTTCAGAGGAAGAGTCCAAAATATCCAGAAGGATTTGTTCCATGTGTTTTTGCTGGACCATGGAGATGTGTTGATTGTTGGGCCCAGCCATTTGTCCTGTATATCTGACACGCTGCTTATGCTCCCACCAAAGATTGTCTGCGGTTTCTTTGCCAACATACTGCCAGTCCAGACCCGATGGGACAGTTTGACAGAGAGTTATTTCTCTTCTTTGATAGGCAGTCAGATTAAAGGATATATCCATGCCCGTCTGCCATACCATGTCCTCTTACTTGAAGTTCCAGACATTAATTGTGACTTGTTAAAACTGAGGCTTGGGAGACATGTGGACACTAGTACATTTCTGCTACTAGTTGAGATGCTTATTGGGGAACCGATTCCACAAAGTAATGAATCTGTCCCAGATCTCTTGATTGAAAACCAAATGGGGCAAGAATGTTGCCTCAAATCCTCAAGCTTGTTGGGCTTCGAAGAGATTCTGTCACTCAATGGCCCAAAGCTAAAAGTTGGTCAAAAAGTAAGAGTCGTCGTAGCAGCAGCCGTGAACCCTAGATTATTCTACTGTCGACTGTCCTCCATGAGCAAGGACCTACAAGAAATGTCAAACAAATTGGCACTTGCATGTGAATCAGGCTGTGGTTCCCTAAGCAGTAAACCTCTTGAAAATCTCGGCTTGCTCTGTGCAGTCAAAGGGAAAGATGAAAAATGGCACAGAGGATTTGTGCAATGTCTCCCTTTCAACTCTCAGGTCCGAGTTGTGTTTGTCGACAGTGGCTATTGTGAATCGGTGAAAGTTGAAAACATCCTTCAGCTACCATCAGAATTCCTCTCAACACCGATCATGGCATTCCCATGTTCACTTTCATGCTTGGAAAAACAAGAAGAGACCATTAAAAACCAACAACTAGAGCTTCTCAAGACTGGGTTGCTGGGGAAGGTTTTGGAGGTTGAAATCGATGACTTTCACAAAGATCAGAACTTCTACTTGATCACATTGAGCACTGCTGAGAAGCACTCAGAGGAGCAAGCCGAAGTTAAGCCACCTGAAAGTGAAGTGTTTGAAAGCAAGTCCAACCTTCTCCAAAATGTCCTTGAAAAGATGTACGCAACAGAGATGAAAGCAGTCCAGACTTCTGATACAGTTCCTAGTCAAGCAATACCTGACGGTTCTCTTTTTGAGGGTTATGTGGTGCATGTCCAGAGTCCAAAGCATTTCTGGATAAGGACAAAAGAACAAAATCCTGATTTTGAAAGCATGACTGAAGAAATCAAAGATTACTTCAGCAAACTACAGTTGAATGAGGAGGTTTTTGAAGACCCAGTGCCTGGTGCACTTTGCTGTGCAATGTTTGAAAATGACATGCATTACTACAGGGCCCTTATAGTAGATACTTTGGAAAAAGGAGCTGAGGTGTTTTTCATTGACTTTGGGAACACTGAAAAGGTGCCAAGCATGTTAATTAAGAAGCTTCCCAGAAAGTTTGCCATTCAACCAGAATTTGCACTGAAATGTGCTTTAGCACATGTCGCTCCCATTGAGGACATCTGGACAACCACAGCTTCCGACTTCTTTAGGCAAGTCACATCAGACAAAACTTTGATGGTTCATGTCATTCACAGGAAAAATAGCAAATATGTTGTTGATCTTTTTGAGAGAGGAGCTGAAAGTAATACTAGCATTGCAACCATCATGACAACAGAAAAAATGGCCCTGGATTGGAGATACAACCCGGGATTGGCATCTGTTAAAATGGAGCCGTCATGTAAAGATAAGGGAAATGGTCTGAATAAGAAAAAAAATAGAAAGGTCTGTCATGTGGTGACCTTTTGCAAAGTCACATCTTCTAGGCCCAACCCATATCATGTGAAACCAGAGTGTGAACAACAGAATGACGCTGAAAGATGTACTGCCAGTGAGACAACTAAGCCGAAGGTCATTCCTGCTGACACTTTCAAACCGATACATTTAAAACCTGGATCTGAATTAAGTGTCATCTGCTCACACATAAATTCTCCATCTGATTTTTGGTGCCAAAACCAAAGCACAAAAGTTGATCTGGACAAATTGATGGAAGAGATGCAGGCGTTTTACCAAACGCACACAATTGCGTTCAAGTCGCCTGCAGTATGCTGTGCTGTAAAGTCTCCACAGGACAACCGATGGCATAGAGCATGCATGTTAGAAGAAAAAAACAACGAACTGTATTTGATGTTGGTCGACTTTGGCATAATTATCCAGGAAATGATGCAAAATATCCAAGCTCTTGCCCCACAGTTCTTTGAACTTCATGAACAAGCATTTCGATGCACTTTGAACTTGATTGAACCTGTTGGAGGAAGTTCTTGGAGTGCAGAAGCATGCAATTTGTTAAAGGATTTTGTGTCTGAGGGTTCACCAAGTATATGCAGAATTCAATCCCACCTTTATGAGCAAGGAAAAGGTCTTCTCTATGTGGTAACCATTCATACTCCTCTTCAACAGGCCACCACGTACCTTGTAGAGAAAGGAGTTGCAAAGAAAATGCAAATTCCGAAGCAGCTAATCTCATCAGCCCAGCCTCGCTCCTTCATTTACTCTTCTTTCAACCTAAGTTCTGGAAGCAAAGAATTGGTGCATATTACTCAAGTTTGCAGTCCTTGGGAAATCTATTTCCAGCTTGACAGGAATACAGAGATCGTTGATACGCTGATGGAGAGAGTTGCCGAAGAAAGTCACCTCTTGACTGCGACATCTGAGGACTGCAGTGGTAATGTTTGCCTGGCCAAATATATCTGTGACGGCAAATGGTACAGGGCCCTGACGCACCCTGTTCAATCCCATCAGCATGTGAGTGTGTTCTTTGTTGATTATGGTGATATGCACATTTCTGAGAAAACAAATGTTATGCCGATTCCCACAACGGCAGTTGACTTATTGATGACACCAATGCAGGCTCTGAGATGCAGTCTTTCGAATGTTCCAGAGGGGGAACATTTGCCAGAAGTCAACACGTGGCTTGAGACTAACATCCTCAACAAATCCTTCCATGCCAAGTTTGTTTCAAGGGACAAAAATGGACATTTTGTTTGTGATCTTTATCATGGAAATGTGCATGTCAATGAAAAAGTCAAAGAACTCATGTCAACTCAGGGTGTGGAAGAACATGATCTGGCTGTCAGCATACCTGCCTTAGATTCCCACAAAGAAGAAGCGGATGTTGACGTTTCAATCAGTAAAGTGAACTCCAAAGCAAGGGGACATGGTAAAACCAAACAGGTTGATAAGCAAACTCCAAAACCCACAAAATCTCCCAAAGCGGAACGCAAAGGACCAATAAAAGCAGAAAGGCAGGACATGCCCTGCTCTCTTAACATGGTGCTGCCTCAGCAGAGCTTGCCAAAACTTTGTGATCTTCCTGCTGTCAAAATGGAACCAGCTTCTAAAGGTGTGGGCTTCATCTCTCATTGCAATTCTGTTAGAAGCTTCTTTGTCCAGATGGAAGACGATGAACCAAACATCCTTCAGATGGGTGAGGAACTAAACAGCCCTGTCTTCAAGGATAACATGAAAAATGTGAAAACTGAAGTAAAAGTAGGGGACCTCGTTGTGGCTGAATTTGAAGAAGACTTGGCTTTCTACAGAGCTGTTGTCACCAGCGCATCAAACTGTGGCCACTTAACAGTCGAGTTTATTGATTACGGCAATACTGCAACTGTCGACAGGAAGAATGTTCACATGCTAACCAATACGTTTTTGTCTCAGCCCAGATTGAGCACTCCATGCACACTTGCGAAACCTTACTCTTTTGAAAACAACTCTTTTATCAAGGAAGCAGTTGGTAAGCCTTTAATGGTTGAATTCATTCGAAAACTCGAAAATTCATGGGAAGTGAGGATCGAGATTGTTGAGGATGGCCATGTGCGTGGGGAAACAAAGTATGGTGATCAAAGCAAAGATGTAGATTTGACAAGTCAAGACAAATTTCCAAAAGCATTCCAGAGCAACAACCAAACAGATTCTTACATCCACGAGTCTCAAGCATTTAAAACCTTCCAGCAAAAGACCAAGCCATACACACAACAACGCAAATGTGAACTTGGAAACAATCAGACAGTTGCAACAAAACAAATAAAGAAAGTAGTCACTTTCCTACCGACATGCATCAAAACTAAAGAGTTTTTGAGAAAGAGAACAAGAAAGAGAAAGGTTAACTTCCAAACACCATGTGCGACAAGAACTTCAGTGTCTAAAAATTCAAGTATGTTGCAAGAAAATGTTTCTCCTTGTTATGCTAATGACATTGAAACCTCTAAGTCACCTGTTAGCGTTGCTCTGCAAGATGTGAAAGACAACAAGTCAGTGAAAAGTCCTGATAAGTCGCTTGACCATCCTCGCTTCCAAGACATGTCTTCAAAGAGCAGCTTGGCTCGACCACAGACGCTATTCCAGGCCCCAGTCCAAATGAACTTTGAATATAAAGGATTTGCAGCAGCCGTCACAACCCCATCCGAATTTTACGTCATTCTTGAAGACCTGCTTTTGATTGTAGATACAGTCTCTGCCATTCTTGAGAACCTTCCCGAAGAGTTGGCGCAATTACCAGAGGTTCATTTTGTTCCCGGTGCGAGCTGTTTGGTGAAATCGACAGAGAAGAAAAAATGGTGCAGGGCAGAGATCGTGCAGTGTGATTCCACATCGGTGCTCATGAACTTGGTTGACTATGGCCAGTATGTCGTTCTGTCTCGGCGGGATGTCGCCAAGCTAAAAGAACTTCCAGAGGAGCTCAGTAGATTACCTAAAGTCACCTACCATTGTTTACTGAGGGGAGTTAAACCCAAAGACCAGGACTGGTCTGACGATGCTATCGTTTTCTTCCAGAACTGTATGTGTCATAGCAACCTTCAGATACGTTTCAGACAGCATGTTTCTGAGACACAATGGGAGGTCGACATTGTCACTGGAAAACAAAATCTCGCAAAAGAGTTAGTAGATGCTGATCATGCCATGTATATCGATAATATGCTTGGAATCAGGTTTCAGCAAGAGCTAGGACCAAATAGGGAGTCTAAACAAGACGTCTCCAGCAGTGTGAATGTTTTATCCATGACAACTGAGCACACGAGCAAAACCGAATGTTCTCAGCCACTCTCTTCAAAGGATCAGAAGTCATCTCAAGATTCTGTTGGGGAGCAAAACACGTACCCTAAGAACAGCAGTGAAGATCTCGGAGCTGTAGAGAGGGCAACGCTTAGTACATCCGGTGTCAAACAATGTGAGTGAGAATAATGATAAACCTACTATGATCTATTGTATTAATTTAACTTTCTTTTCTGCCTTTATGGTCTACAGTATGTAGCCTGCCAGTAAAATGTTTGGACACAACTACTCAATTTTTAATTAGGGGTTAAATGTGACCCTGGACTACAAAACCAGTCTTAATTGTCAATTTTTCGAAAATTGACATTTCTACATCACTGAATAAAAAAGCTTTCAATTGATGTGTGGTTTGTTAGGATCGGACAATATTTGGTCGAGATACAACTATTTGAAAATCTAGAATCTGAGGATGCAAAAAAATCAAAATATTGAGAAAATCTCCTTTAAAGTTGTCCAAATGAATTCTCAGCAATGCATATTGCTAAACAAAAACGACGTTTTGATATATTTACAGTAGTAAATTCACAAAATGTCTTCATGGAATATGATCTTTTCTTAATATACTAATGATTTTTGGCATAAAAGAAAAATCTATAATTTTGACCCATACAGTGTATTTTTGGATATTGCTACAAATATACCCCAGCGACTTAAAGGAACACTCCACTTTTTTTGGAAATAGGCTCATTCTCCAACTCCCCCAGAGTTAATAAGTTGAGTTTTACCGTTTTTGAATCCATTCAGCCGATCTCCGGGTCTGGCGATAGCACTTTTAGCATAGCTTAGCATAGATCATTGAATCCAATTAGACCAGTAGCATCGCGTTCAGAAACGATCAAAGAGTTTCGATAGTTTTCCTATTTAAAACTTGACTCTTCTGTAGTTATATCGTGTACTAAGATCGGCGGAAAATGAAAAGTTGCGATTTTCTAGTCCGATTTGGCTAGGAACTATACTCTCATTCCGGCGTAATAATCAAGGAACTTTGCTGCAGTACCATGGCTGCAGCAGGCGCAGTGATATTACGCAGCGCCTGAAAGTAGTCCCCAGCTAGGTACCTAGTTATAATATAGCTGGGGACTACTTTCAGGCGCTGCATAATATCACTACGCCTGCTGCGGCCATGTTACGGCAGCAAAGTTCCTTGATTATTACGCCGGACTGGGAGTATAGTTCCTAGCCAAATCGGACTAGAAAATCGCAACTTTTCATTTTCCGCCGATCTTAGTACACGATATAACTACAGAAGAGTCAAGTTTTAAATAGGAAAACTATCGAAACTCTTTGATCGTTTTTGAACGCGATGCTACTGGTCTAATTGGATTCAATGATCTATGCTAAGCTATGCTAAAAGTGCTATCGCCAGATCCGGAGATCGGCTGAATGGATTCAAAAACGGTAAAACTCAACTTATTAACTCTGGGGGAGTTGGAGAATGAGCCTATTTCCAAAAAAAGTGGAGTGTTCCTTTAAGACTGGTTTTGTGGTTCAGGGTCACAAATACTGAAGGAAGATCCATTTTTAGATGGCTACAGTGTTTAACTATTTCTTATGTTTGAAATGGTTAAACGGGCGCATAGAACAAGTTTTTTTGCTGATATAAGTTTTCTTTATTATTTAAGTTTATTTTGAAGCAATTACGTAAATATTATGTAAATATTTTTACGGCATATTATTGTCATTTTGTAATATATAAGGCAGATAAATTACAAAATTAAAATTAAATATTTAATTAAAATAAATTAAATTTTATATGGCATTAAATTAGCCACAGGCCATCCTGCTCTCCGAGATATTGATGTTGAAAAAATAAATAAAAATAAAACAAACACAATATCAGTCAGCTTCTGCTGATGGCTTATGAACTCTGGTCTACAAACACAATTATTTCACTTCTGTTTTCATTTATAATCTCAAATACTGTAAACTGAGTTGTAGTGCCGCTGTTGTAAAACATTTTTAATTAAAGTTAGCGCTCACGATTTTCAGACCAATCAATTAATTATTTCAACCGTTACCGAATCACAGTGTAATGATTCTGACTACACAGTTGAGTCAGTCAAATTGACTGTGTTGACTATATTAAAAAACAATTAGGTTGTATTTTTGTAGTGCTTTGTCATATTAAAACATCATAGTAGGTGTCATTACTACAGTAATTCCATCTGAGCAGTATTTAAAGTTTGGTGATAGTGCCACCTACCGGTCGTAGATCATATTAAAAAATATCTTGGGTCATATGGATTAAAATGATAATTTCTTAATTTCTTCTCTAAACACAAAATCAAGTGTGTCCACTTGACTTTTGACTGGTAGTGTTTAATGAAGACCTAGATTCATACTATTAATCAATCTATGCATGAATAATTTCTGAATTTCACTGTTCAGCTAGTCACCCCCTGAATAATTCATATAGATAAAGTCTTTACAATATTCAGGTATTTAAAGAATAGTCTCATAATATTCATCAGTGGTTGATGTAACCAGGAATTGTGGACTACCTTTGAACTAATTTAAAGCTTTACCCGTTTCTTTTACATGTTGTATTACTTTTATATTTTAAGTAAATAACTTGTGGCTTTTTTTTAATTTTATCTTAGGTGAGCTGATGTGAGATGGCCTATGCTTCGTAAGTATGAAAATTTTGATTAATTTCCTCTATACTGATTATGTAGGTAAACTGAATTTTTTCAATTGGTTTATTTCAGAACAGATGCTGGCGAGTTACGCTTGACATTGCACTTAAAGAACAGTCCAGCTTTGGAATGGCTGGGTTTAATTGTTTATTTTTTATTTTTTTGCTTCAGTAGTGATGTTCTATAAGTGTGTTTTGTAGAAATAGAGCATTTTGTTTTATGGAGTACAATTTGTATTGTTCAATCATAATAGTTCGTAAGATTTTAACCATGACACTATATCATATTTTTGATGAAAAAATCTAGTTTTAGAACTAAAGACTGGATTTCCAGCTTTGTGGCAGGTCTTATGTATCTATAAATGGGCGTTTGACTGATGAAATATACAGTCGGTTTATTGATGGATGTTGGCTATGATGCCTTTGGTTTTTCGAACAGCAAAAGTTTATTTAGTAATTATAAGAATTGACATTTCACCTCTGTTTGATTGTGCTGTTTAACAGTGTTGTTTTTTGTTTGTGAAAATGTTAATATTTCTAGTTCTGTTGAACATGCAATAAAAAGATAATCTACAGATGTTGTGAAGTAGCTGTGGAAAAAGGTTATTGTCAGAAGTGGGATTCGAACCCACGCCTCCAGGGGAGACTGCGACCTGAACGCAGCGCCTTAGACCGCTCGGCCATCCTGACTGTAACTACATGGTTATTACATGCTAATATAGCTATTACAGTTATTACAAAAATTCATTTACTGGTGATTTTAATTACATCTACACATCACTGGCTTCATTAATGTTATATTGTCCTATGTGGAATACAGCATTCTTAGCTAAACAGGACATACTGGAGCTTTTTTTGTAAGGATGACTCATTGGCAGTTATTGGATGGCACATATCACTAGGTTTTAAATGTCTCAGATTGTACACAATACTCGTCCAGGAGGGGGCGCAGGGCAGCTCAAAACAAACACTGTGCAACACACTAATCTGGGGCCAGTTGCTTTAATTAACCTCTTCTATGTAGTCTGACCAACTACCAGTTAGCCAGTAGTCAGTCTTATTTTTCGGATTCAATTTATAATAAATGACATTTATATCTAACTGAATTAAGTTATAACCTATCTTCAAAAAAAAAAAAAAAAAAATATATATATATATTTACATTTACATTTACATTTATGCATTTAGCAGACGCTTTTATCCAAAGCGACTTACATTGCATTCAAGTTACAGTTTATCAGCTCTTATATATATATATATATATATACTAACTTGTTAGACACCCCTGGATTTTTTTAAAGAGAGACATTTATATTTGAAGAGTTTATTTGCAAAAACGGTTAACTCCGTTTTAACTCTGTTTCAAATGTTCAAAAATCATGTATTTTATTATGCTATCATGTTTTTGTTTTGTGTTAGCTGATTTTTTTTTTTTTTTTACCTAATCAAAATAACCTAACTGCAGTTCGATTGAGATTAATGGCAATGCACAATGAAAAAACATGATTTTTGAAGATTGTTAAAAACGGAGTTATCTGTTTTTGCAAACGAACTCTTCGTTTTAATTTCTACATTTTAATGATTGCTGTCGCAGATGTAGAAGTAGTGTAATAAATACGTTTAATTTGTTTGAAATATGTTTAAAATCTGAATGTAGGAAATGCAAATGACCGCTTGCGCACGTCAGCTGGGGCAAAATAAATAAAATAAAAATTATCTCGAATATTTGATTCTGATTGGTAAATCAGAGAGAAATAAATTTCCAATGGTACAAATGTAAAAAAAATATGGTTAGATTAGATAAACATTAAACGACATTTTTTATTGAAGATGAATAATTACAAGAATATAAAGAAATATATATTATGTTATATAATAATGCAAAACGTTTTTTCTTTTCTACAGTGCGATAGTTTTTTTTTTTTTTTTTAAAGGTAATACTAATATCGTGGTTAGGGGTTTATTTTTCGATAATGTTCCTCTGACTGTAAACAATATCTTAAGTAACGACAGTGAAAAGATTCAGTAAATAAATTAAAGCCACGCCTGTTTAGGACGGTCCTTTCCATGCTGCAGTCATTCTACTGATTAGAGTGGAGCGCACCACGTGATGTGTACCACGTGTCATGTCATGTCACATGTCATGTGACTGTGAGTGGTTCCTCCTGCTACACGGTAATGATCAGTAATCAGAAAGGACTGCTGTATCATGTCGGACTGTGCGCACTCATTTATTTCCTAGTTTAAAATATGGGTCGTGTGCGGGTTTGCGGAATCGCTGCTACTGTTGTTTCTACTTTCATACTGCTTCAGTGTGTGTCATCAGCAGTGGAGTCGGATGACAGCCCATGGTACCAGGATCTGTGCAGGTGAGATCTTTAATAAATAAACAAACCTAATGCTAATCATTGCTGGCAGACCCTTATGGATATCATAAAGAGTTGTCAAGAAAGAATTGCGTGTGTTTAAATATGATCTAGTGTGCTTCATATATTTGAATGATAGTTGTGGCCCTGTAGCCTGGGTGCATCTAGGTACCTGGACCTCATAAAATCAAAACAGATACTTTGTCTCACCTGAGACAAAGAAGTGCATTCATTTAGGCACTGAGCTGGTTTTATTATTAGATGATGTCATATAGTTAACTGCAATAAATTCTGATCATGCAAATGGATTCAACTGAAATTGTGTCTTTCTTTTTGTGTGTGTGTGTGTGAAGTTACAAATGGGAGGCCATTGATCAAGACAGCAATGTGAGATACACTTTGAAGCTCTGTGATTCGTCTCCAGACACAGAATGTGGAAAAGAAAGCGCAGTCTGTGCCCACAACCTTAAGAGTGGCCAGCATCAGTCAGTGGGTAAGTGCAGTGCATCGATGTGCCAATGTTACACAATGCATTCCCAAACTGCAACAGCAGTGTTCATAAAACAAAAACATAAACGTGTACAATGCTCATTTTTTATAATATAATATACATTTTACATTTAATAATATTAATTTGGTCAATTCCCAATCTTTTTCTTTTTTTTAAATTGTCAGATTTCTTTCATGGGATGGTGATTATTGATTAGAAAATTGATTGGTTGTTTGATTTATTTGATTAGTTAGGATGGACAATGATAGACAACAATCCAAGGCCTGTATAAGAAAACAATTCTCAGATTCTCTAAATTCTCATTCATTTGTTGGGTGTTATTGTTGTACTGTCTATTTGCCTATTTTAATTAAGAAAACATTATTTATATTAGTTTATCAGTAATCAGTTTGCATTCTGAAATAATGCAGTCTTAATGGTCCTAAAGTAGATTTTCTTTTCTTTATGCAATACATAATTTCTTATACGCTACCATTCAAAAGATAGTCAGTGAGATTTTTAAATATATTTCATGCATGCTCACTAAGGCTGGAAAAATACAGTATAAATATAATGTTAAATTATTTTTCCATTTAAAATAACTGTTTTCTGTTTTTATTTTATTTTAAAATGTAATTTATTCCTGTGATGCAAAGCTGAATTTTTCTTACCAGTCTTCATTATCACATGATCCTTTAGAAGTCATTTGAATATGCTGATTTGGTGCTTGGGAAACTTTTCTTGCTGTGGTCAGTGTTGAAAACATTTGTGCTGAAACATCGATACATTTTTTTTTCAGGATTCGATGATTAGACCGTTTAAATAAACGGCATTTATTTGAAATAGAAATTTTTATAAACTCTAAAATTACATGTCTTTACTATACTTGATCAGTTCAATGCATTTTTGCTGACTAAAAGTACTGAATTCTTTAAACAGTACCGATGAATATTTTTGGCAGTGTATGTTTAAGTTTTTTTTCCCTGTTTTTCATGTAAGCTTAAAGTGCAATGTGATCTTAACATGTTTTCTTGCAAGATTCACTCATTTAGGTCATGTGATTGATACCATTTTCTATTGATTCAAGTCACCCCGTACACTTGGTTGGATGTTTTATTGCTTAGTCTGGATATTCAGGTTAAACATTAAAACTCTTTAAAGGAAGTGTGGTAAATACTTCTCATGTTTTGTCTTCAGAGTAAATAAAAGCCATGTATCTCAGGGCTATTATAGCACATGGTCATTGCTCTCATAAGCGAGAGCTGCATGACAGAGCACAGACAGAGCGCTTGTTTATTTGGCCTTATCCAACTAGTCAGCTGACCTCCATATGACACAAACCTATCAACTGAACACCCCTGACCAAAAGCGGATCTGAGTTCACTGTGAGCCCTAGATTTAAATAAAAGGATCCATTTCACTCGTGAGAACAAACACTGGAGATATGTTGATGATTGAATCTGCATGCTTCTATTCATAACGAGTGGCTTTCAGCACTGTTACATAGAGTACAGAAGTGTTTTCGTACCTTAGTAAGAAGAACATCCAAACACCATTGTGAATTGTCTATTTAAATAGCGTTTCATGCTGGGTTGACTGTGGTGATTTATAGTCATACTGGTTCTCAGTGTCACACACTTTGGTGGTTGGTGTGTATCTGTTTCCGGCCCATTAATGTGTGCTTCACACAACATTGTCGATGCGTCTGAAAGTGTTTGCATTTATTTTAGTGTGTATACACTCGCTCACATATCCTGGTATTCTTTATCTTGTGTTCCTGCAGTCATATCTTTGTGTTCCGCAGTAAGTAGGTCAAAGTTATCTAGCAGCAGGTGCAGTAGTACAATATGACAGTTAGAAAAATGCCTGTTTTGTAAGGAAGTGACAGTATTTAAATATCAGTATTTACAATTTTCAGGCTACACCGCGAACAATAAATCATAAGTGTTAGTCCTGTCACATTAACTGTATTTGCCGTCTTAAAAGTCTGAAGCGCATGCTACGCTTACTTGGGGTTACATCACATTGTTTAAGTCGTGCTTTATTCTCAAAACTATTTTAACGCGTCCTGAACAGAGCAGTTGTGTGAAAAACACAATAGAGATTTACTAGACTACTGTTTTGTACTATACTTATTTCAGTATGCAGTGTGCACACTGTGTGCGACACGTTTTTTTTTTTTTTTTTTAATTCTTGGATAACCAAAATTTGTTGAGTAAAAGCAGATGCACATGCGCTGCATGGAACATTGCATCCCACAATGCAATAAGCTTGACTTGACCTTCCATATCCAGTATCATGAATGAACCAGAAATAATATCAGCTGCAATTTTGGCGATTCTTTATTCATGGTGTGACTGCAATAAGACAATTTTACATTCATATGGACACAAACAAGTGAATTATTTCTTAATATTACTTTAATGAAATAATTGAATGGCACATGCTGAATTAAATATAAAACGATAAATGGATGTTAAGTCATTACAATGTAGTGCACTACTATTTATAAGCAGTATAATATTAGTACACTGACATTCTCTTAGTCCACACAAGGCATGCTAAATGTTTTCCAGTGTCCTAAAATTTCAGATGTAGTTTCTCTGGCTCTAGTTGGCATGTTTATGGAAGCGTTTATCATATTGAGTTTTTATTAGGTAATCTTCTCATGCAGTTTGTTCCCATGGGTTGTGCACTGCTAGACTTTTGGCCTATGAACGTCTAACCTCTCCAGATCACATACTGTAATAATTTTACTTTTTGGGAAGCACACAGACATTTACTGAACTTGGGTTTCGATAAGCAGTTTTGTAAAACATACTATGTCTGTTTTTCTTGTGCTTGACTCAACTGTGCATTGACAAAAGTGGTTTTGATTGCGTCTATTGTCCTCGTTTGTAAGTCGCTTGGGATAAAAGTGTCTGCTAAATGTAAAGGGAAAAGACTTTATTTCTTTTACTGAAATCTGGCTGCCTATAGAGTGTTAATTTATTACAGTAATTTCCGGTAGTTATTTTAATAACTGTAGTGTGTTACCAGCTTGCTGAAAAACAATTTCAATATCACAAAAGCTTATGTCCTATTTCTCTCAGACACACTGCTGTGCTCAAACCAGGTCTTTTTTCCCCATAGGTGAGCTCTCCTTGCGGAAGGTCTCGCCTGCTGTGCTTGATTTCAACAGCTCGAGGAAATGCGACGACAAGAGCCGCAACATTCAGAGCAGCATCACCTTTCAATGCGGCAAAACTATGGTGAGCTTTCCTCCCCAGCATGCACTGTTAGTCAGTGACTCCTGTGAACGGAGCGTGACATTTGCAAGGCTGTTTGTTTCCTTCCACCTTCTTGCTGAGCAAGAAGAAATGACACAGATGGAAAAATGATATAATATTGAGGCAAAGTGAAAGTAGGTGTGGCTGATCTAAATATGCTGAAATATACCCCTAAATATAGATTATTTTTCCTAAATGCATATTTAATTTTACTGCAGTTCCTCTGTGAAGGACAAAAAAAATAATAATTCTTTTTCTTTAAAGGGCACACCTGAGTTTGTTACCATCTCTGAGTGTGTGCATTACTTTGAATGGAGGACGTATGCCGCCTGCAGACGTGATAAATTTAAACCACATAAGGAGGTGAGTAAAGGTGATGAGACTTGATGACAGTTCTGTTAGAGCGTTAACCTGGAGGAAGGTGTGAATGCTTAAGTGTGTGTGGCTGTTTCAGTTGTTCTCAGTCTGAGAAAGAATTAAACTCATCTGTCTTGAACAAATCATTTTAACGTTGTGAACTTCTAAATAGACTTGGATAATGCCTAATCTGCATAAAGAACGATTAACATTTTAAACTGTTGTGAAAATCACATTTAATGGTTTAGCACAGTGTTTATTTATTTACTTATTTTGGAATAAGATGAGTTTATGTCCAGTTTCTACATTTGAGGGAAACAACTTTTTCCTATTATTCTATTATTATGCTGCTAATCTAAGCACCGGTCACATTTTCATGAAGTGTAAAAAATTGATATTGATATTTTAAAATATTTTGCCTAATATTTATGCTACCACAAACAGAGGAAATGGCTTAAGCTTCTGGGAGTATTTTTTTTAACACCACCCAATGCATTATTTGCGTATCTCTTTTTAAAGGTCCCTTGCTATGTCTTTGACTCGGATGGAAAGAAGCATGACCTTAACCCGCTGATAAAACTCTCAGACGGCTACCTGGTTGATGACCCAGATGATGAAATTGACTTCTACATTAATATATGCAGAAGCCTAAGTGAGTTACTGTAAACTGTAAAAAGTGCTTTTCAGCAGTTTGCCACCCAGTCAACAAACATTTTGATTATATAGCTACTTTGTCACACAAAACAATCTGCAAAGCATCTGAGCAGGTTCTTATTTAAACAATGAAAGCACGTGAAAGTGCAATGCAAATAACTTAAGATGATGTCTGTCCATCCATCCATCCAGACCGTGCTGGAAGCTCCTGTCCCGAGGCATCTGCCGCCTGTCTCACCTCTGGCAAAGACTCCTACAACATGGGTCAGCCTGTTCATCAACTTGAGCTGCTCTCCAATGACAAGTATGTGCTGATTTAATAGCTAATTAGTTATTAGGCTGATGCTTTAACTGTCCCATTCTAAAGTTTGCGATTTGGTACGTTTATGCTCACCAACAGTAAAAACAGTAATATTGTGAAACATTGTTGTAATATCAAAAAAAAAAATTTGTTTTAATATATTTTAAAATGGCATTTATTCCTGTGATGCAAAGATGAACTTTTAGCAGCCAATTCTTCAGTGTCATATGATTGTTCAGAAATCATTTTAATATGCAGATTTGTAGCTCAAGAAACATTTCTTATTATCAATGTAGAAAACTGGAGCAGCAACTGATTTGAATTTTTAAAAAAAAAAAAATTTCAGACTAAAGCTGCGATATGAGGGAGTCAAAGAAGAAGGCCCAGCCTTCTGTAATGGCCACAGTCCTGCAGTGACGATTACATTTATTTGTCCATCTGCAAGGCAGGCGGTAAGAAGATGCCTAGTGTTTGATCTCATTACAGTTTATCTGCTATACTCCGTCCTCTCACAGTTTTCTCAATGGTTTATCAGGGAAGTAACCCTAAGATGATCAGCAACTTGAACTGTCGGTATGAGATCGAGTGGGTGACTGAGTACGCCTGCCACAGAGATTACCTGGAGAGTCACAGCTGCACACTGACCAGCGAACAACACGACATCTCCATCGACCTTACTTACCTGACACACAACCGTGAGTTAACTCTATTAGTTTAGTAAGAGGCAATGATGTAAATATTGTTACTGAATGAAGGAGTGATGGATTTGATTTGATGGAGTGATTAACTGAATAAACCATACATATCCCAGTGTCATTGTACAGTCGTAATATTAAAAGTCATGTACATTAATTGAAATAAGATATTAGGTAAAAATGAAATGAAAGCTTAAACTTGAGTTGAAATGTAACATTTTGCCTAAAAATAAAATGACAAAAGCTAAAGCTGAAAAAAGCCAAATTGACAAAAGCACAAAATTAACATTAAAGCTAATTTAAAATATGAATAAATACTGTAATAGTTTATAAATAATACTAAAATAATACCATGGCATATTCATTTACTGTGGAATTTACATGTTACTTCATTGCCTCAGAGATGAAAAATGTCTAAAAACATGATATTGGTACTGTACCATGTCCAAAAAAACATGGTGTTTCCAAAGGCACAACATTGGCTTTGGTTGTAATGGCGTGGTATTTCCATCATACTCTTTTGGTATGGTACATTTTGGTACTTTTTTTGTTACTAAGATAAATCAGAGGGCAGTTTGTTGGATACGGAGGTTGTTTTTCCCACTGAACAGGAACTTTGAGAACAAGTATAGTAAAAATTCTCTGTAAACATCATAAAACATGCATTAAGGTCTTACCATGACTTCATACATTTTTTCAAAAATAAAAAACCCTTCTCCAATAACAAGTCCATACAGTTGTGGTTTATCCTTGATGTGATCGAGTACTTATTTATCAAATATAATGCTTTACCATTTGTCTAATTTCTTTATCCTTAGCTACTGGCAATCTCTATATGGCTGACGCCAGAAATGGTGAGGACACCTATACCTTCTATCTGAACGTGTGTGGGGAGACCAAAGCTGGACAATGTGTTGATGACAAAGGTTACATATCTGTCTGCCAAGTCAAAGACACGGGTGATGTGAAGAAGATTGCTGGGAGATTCCAGAACCAAACTCTGAGGTTCGCCTTTGCTCTTCAGTTTACATTTTCACTGTAAATCAGTAACACGAGCTGTCGTAACCCTTTTCTTTTTTTATCTCAAGATATTCCGATGGTGATCTCACGCTAATCTACCCAGACGGCAGCAGATGCAGCAGCGGATTCCAGCGCATGACCATCATTAACTTTGAGTGCAATTCAACGGCTGGTGAGTGACACAATGACTCACCTCATAACGACTCGTGAAGTCACGTGCTGATGAGACCACAGCACTGCTGTTTTAACCCTGATTGAGGAAGTTTAGTTGGATGAGAACCAAAAAGAAAATGCAACAATGTGACCTCTGACTGTTTCATGTCGGAAATGTGGTTTTGAAAATGTTTCGCTCACAGCTGACTTGTGGTTTGCAGGGTACGGCCAGCCGGATTTTACGGGAGAGTCTGACTGCACGTATTACTTTGACTGGCAAACAGCGTACGCATGTGTGAAGGAGAAGGAAGACTTGATGTGTCGAGTCACAGACCACAAGAAGCGTTATGATCTGTCCCCTCTTACGCGTTACCCAGGTAGAGATGAGCATAATGATTGTGTTCTGGGAAGTGAAGTCAGAGATAAGTTGTTATTTTATTTTTTAAGTTACTTTCATGATTTATTTTTAGTTCTTTAATGAAAAGTGAATAAATACACTATTAAGTTTAGGATTGGTATGATCATTTAAATGAAGTCTCTTATGCTCACCAAGGCTGCATTTATTTGATCAAAAAAGGTGTAAATTACAATTTAAATACCTTGTCTTTTGGAATGTTTTTTAAAACGTAATTTGAAAGCAATTGCTCTACTTAATATTTTTGTGACCCCCCCCCCCCCCCCCCCCCCCAGAATTCTTTGAAATATAAATTGAGCTACCATTATATTTAGTCACCTTTGATCAATTTAAATAATCCTAGCTGAATAAACATGGTAATTTTATTTAAAAAAATAATCTTTCTGACTTATCTATTCATTTGTTCGTTTATTTTTTACTTCACCATGCCAAAACATTGCCTAATTTCTAAAAGAAAAGTAGCAGGCTGGATTAAAGGATAAATCATTAGCATTTGTTGGGCCATAAAAAATAATCTCAGGCTGGTACTTTCAAACCTGTTTTCTTAAATATGAAAGTTTCTGTAAACTTCTCAAATGAATTGTAACAGCATCTTATTTTGCTTATTGTAAATGTTGTTTTCTCAGAATCAGAGGGATCTCAGAACTGGGAGGCTGTGGGCACCAAGGCAGCAGAGTCTGATAAGAAGCGCTTTTACATGAATGTTTGTCATAAAATCATCCAAGACGGGGAGGCCAGATCTTGCCCTGAGGATGCAGCAATATGTGCAGTAGGTCAGTGCACCATTAGAGATTATTTCCTAGATATATATAAAAACTTTTTTCAGTTGAATCTTACTCAGAACATTTCAATCTAACCCAAATGTTCTTCTCTTAGGAAATGATAAAACTATGAATTTGGGCAAATTCCTGATTTCTCCGCAAAAAGCAGCAGAGGGTGATGACATAAGACTCATTTACACTGATGGAGACAAATGCGGGCAGAACATGAAAGTGAAAACCATCATCACACTGAAGTGTAAGCCTGGAGATGTTGAGAGCGCTCCAGTCCTGAGGAGCATGTCCAGTGATGGATGCATCTATGAGTTTGAGTGGTTCACCGCTTCAGCCTGCGTCCTCTCGAAAACAGAAGGTGACGACTGCAAGGTGGAAGACCCACAAGCAGGTACAGGATAGTGGTGTTGTAGTTTTATTTATGCACTATTATCAGGGATGCATATTAGTGGTGCACATGCACAGCCAAAATCAAAAATTTGCTTTGTAAATAAGTTCAGACCGCTGATTGGCATACCAACATGCTTGACAGCGGTTAATGCACAGTCACCGTTTTAGATCGACTAACTGTAATATTGTATAAGATTTCTGAAGAAAGCATAAATCTTGGCTGTGCGCTGCTGGTTTGACAGCAAAATGTAAAACTGGTATTTCATTCGCTGACACTCTTCACTTGGCAGCGCTAAAACCAGCAGCAACCTGCCAAAATAAAAGCTTGCTTATTTTAGGTTTGAAAATGATAAAAATTCATAAAAAAAGATAGTAAAAAACGAAAAGTTAATATTAGCATTGTATTTTTAAGTGTACTATAAAATAATTGTATTTTTATTTAATACTCATGTTTTATTTTAAAATATTATAGTATTATCATTATTTATTATTTAATTTATTTTATTAAAATACAAAATAAATGAAGTGCATTAATACTATTATTATTATTTTATTATTATTTATATTTAATGCGTCGCACTATGTGCAGTGTGAGCACCAAACCAAATCTCCATGTGCTCTAATTAAAAAAACAGATTCATCTGCACCCCTGACTATTGTGTATTTATCTATTAAATTTTAATATTTTCAGTTTTCATGTGAATATATTGAATTTTTAGATTTCCAGGCACTATCACCAAACTTTTTTAACATTTTCATTTTCATGAAGTTTTTTTAAATTATTTTAATTTCAGCTTTATTTCAGTTATTGAAAATTATTTTTAATACTTTTTAGTAAATTACACTGGTTCAGCATAAAATTACTGTATCTGTTGTGATGTAATTTTGTATAATCTGTATCTTCTCTCATACCAGTTTATTCCTCCATGTGAATATTTTTCTATGTAAAAACACGTATATTGTGGTTATTTTCTTTTAGTTTGTTTTAGTTTTTAATTTAACTAAACTAAAATGTAATTTTTATTTTATTTCATTTTATTTTACAATTTAAAAAAAAAAATCATTTTACTGTACAATAATGTCTAATTATTTCTACAACGATCTGCTTCATTATTGCGAGACTGTGTAGCCTAGTGACTAAAGATTTAGGCTGGTTATGGTGTTTATTTGCCTTTTATTGGGCTGCTTTTAAATGTGATGCTTTTTCTTTCCAGGAATTTCATTTGACCTTTCCCTGCTTCGGAAACCTAGTGGAGGTTATTATAACATGTCCGTTGACAAGTATGATTACTTCATCAATGTGTGTGGCAATGTGAAGGCCGCACAGTGTCCAGAAACAGCAGGGGCCTGTCAAGTTGACCAGAGGTAAGTTCACAGGTTTTTGTCTTCATTGGAAGTATATTATTAAGCAATGGAATCTCAGCCAATCACAATATATTTGATGTTTAACATGCAGCTGTGGAGTGTATGATTTTTGAACCAATAAGATTTCACTGTGGGTGGAGCTAAATTTTTCTTTATTTTTTTTCTTTATTTTTTTTTTTCTATCTCTGCAGTGGCAAAAGCTCTTGGAATCTCGGCGAGTTTAACTCCAAGCTTTCTTACTATGATGGCATGATCCAGCTGACCTACAGAAACGGCTCTCAGTACAACAACAAGCAGCGCACACAGCGTTCCACACACATTTCCTTCCTCTGTGACAGAGAGGCTGGTTCAGGAAAACCAGAGTTTCAGGTATCGCACCTGCTTCTTTGTTCTGTTCGTGCTGACTGTTAACACTCCTATATATTTTTAGCCCCTTCAGATAAATATTTTTAGCCTCTAGTCAAGTAATGCTACTTCAGCATAAAGTGTGTTAAGCATTTTTTTTTTTTGTCTCAGGCTTTGCATTGGACACACCTTCATATTATTACTGTAAGTCATGTGTCTTGTGTGCAAACCAAAAATGTCCTTCATTTATGAGCATTTTTCTGCAGAAAGAAGATGAGTACACTTATAACTTCAAATGGTACACTTCCTACGCCTGTCCTGAGAGACCACATGAGTGTGTTGTGACAGACCCCAAAACTCTGCAACAATACGACCTGTCCAGGTTAGCTTGCCTTTCTCAAAAGACTTGAATGTCCTAGAGAAGTGATTATACTATATTATTAAATAGCTTAGTTTCATTTTATAAACAAGTTTGGTGCCACTAGAGCTGCATAAATGTCATACTTATCCTTTAGTTTACTAAATACTTCCTCCATCTGACACTGATTGAACAAACAAATGGTCCCATCCCAAACTCGTCATTGGTTGAGCCAGTGTTGCTGTTCGGGATGGTTAAACAAACTTGTGCTGTTTTGATAGTGCCATTCTTTGTAGATGAGTCAACCTTTGGATGGCTTGTATATGTCTCTGTATATTAAATTGAAATAGGAGTCACTATTTTAAGATGGGCAAATTAATGAAAAAATTACCTTTTTATATAAATGTGTCCTAATAAATGTAAATTGCAATCAAAAAAAAAAAAAGGGTGCTATTTGTTAACAATTAGTTAATGCATTAGCTAAAATGAATTAATAAATGAACAATACTAATACAGCATTTATTAATGTTAGTTCATGTTAATTTTAGCATTTACTAATACATTATTAAAATCAAACGTTGTCACTGTTAACATTAGTTAATGCAACATGTAAATACATAATTTATTTAGTAAATAAAAGGGTAATGGAAGTTGTTTAAATATACAGATTTATTACATATATATAGTATATATGTGTGTGTATATGTGTTGTATTTATGTTTTTAATTCTGTTGATTGTAATGGCAAAATATTTTGTTTAAAATGTATTTTGTCTAATTTTTCTATATTTCAATATTGAGCAAAAATCATGATTTTAGTGTAGTATTATGTTTATATAACTTTTTTGTAAATTTGGTTTATTTTGTACTGTGGATTTATTATTTTCAGTTTTTTTTTTATTACGTTTAGGTTACTTATTTTTTTCCATGAAAAATGTTATAAAAAGTTAAACATGACTTACTTCAAATAACAGATTTTTAATTTAATTTTGTTTTTATTTTGTTATTTATTTAGTGTTCATTTATTTTAACCAAATTTCACTTTTTGGATGTAGCCTTCTATGTCATAGTGGAGACATCTGATACTAGATATGGACATTTGGATACGATTAGATGGATTGGATAGATATGATTACTAGATTTAAATGCACTGTTAATCCTGATAATTGTTTAGGTAGTGTTATCGCTCCATTATACATGTTTGACAACATCCAAACGATGCTAGTATTAAAAAGTCAGACAGTGTTAACAACAATGGCTCTACAGTAAATCTCTCGTTTCCTTCCTTTCTGCAGTTTGTCAGTATCTAATGGCGGTAGGAACTGGCAGGCCATGCACACCTCTGACACCAGCGAACCGAGGAAGTACTACATCAATATATGCCGGCCACTTAAAGCCGTGGCTGGCTGTGACAGGAGAGCTTCTGTCTGTGAGGTGAAATTCGAGGCTGACAAGGTTAGTTCAGTAACTGTAAACACTGGAATGACATGGTAATATAAAATAACATGTATAACAAAAAACAAACTGCACCACTGACAACAAATGTGTGTGTACATGTTACTCGAGCAGGAAGGCCTGTCTGAGAAGGTAGAAGTCAGTAACTTAGGCATTGCTAAGAAGGGGCCAGTGATTGTGGAAGAGAACAAGCTAATGTTGGAGTACACTAACGGCTCAGTGTGTCAAGCAGATGGAGTGATGACCACTTACAGAACTCGTATCCACTTTGCCTGCTCATCTGGGACAGCAGTGAGTCATTACTGTCCTTTTAGTCATTTTTTTGTTGCGATAAGGCTCATTTAAAACTACTTTTATAAATCAGTGGCATGAACAATATGAAACCAATGGGGTTTTTTTCTTTAGCCATCCGGTCCTCGCTTTTTGGTGAGCCAGAATTGCACCGTTGACTTTGTTTGGGACACAGAAGCAGCCTGTGCCATCTCAACCGTTGAGGCCACCAACCAGGTCCACTTTCATTTTTGCACAAATTCACTGACTTTGACGGCATGGAGAAGATTTATTTTCTTATGTGTCTTGTTATTTATCTACAGACCTGCTCAGTGAAAGATCCCAACACTGGCTTTGAGTTCAACCTGCAACCGCTGGCTTCTGAAAGCGGATACCACGTCAATTCTCATGGGAAAGACTTTGTCGTAAGAAGCACTTTAAAATCTTTCAAATGCTCTTGAGTAGGGTATGGATCGATGCAGAAGTCAACTTTAGTATGATACTGGCTTCTGGTACGCAAGTATCAATACTAAACAGAGAACTAATAATAAACGGCCTTGGATGACTAGTGAAATGAAACCGAGACTTTCAGTAGATTCAGTATCTGTCTGTCTGTCTGTCTAATTATGCCGACGCTGCTGTTCAAATGTTTGGGGTTAGTACTTTTTTTTTTTTTTTTTTTTTTAGAGAAATGAATCCTATTTTTATTCACCAAGGATGCGTTAAATTGGATTAAATTGACAAAACATTTGTAATGTTACCAAGGATTTTTATTTCAAATAAGCAATGTTCTTCTTAGCTTTCTATTCATCAAAGAATCATTAAAAAATGTTTCACGGTTTCCACAAATATTAAGCAGCACAACTGTATTCAACATCATAATAATAAGTAATGTTTCTTGAGCATCAAATCAGCATATTAGAATGATTTCTGAAGGATCATGTGACACTGAAGACTGATGTAAAGCTGAATTTCCAGCATCATTACTCCAAAGGAATAAATTACATTTTACAACATAAAAAAACTCAAGTTTAAAATTTTAAAGGTTTATTTTAAATTGTAATAATATTTCACACATTACTGTTTTACTGTATTTTTGATCAAATAAATAAATGCAGCCTTGGTGAGCATGAGTTTTTTTTTTTTTTTTTTTTTTTTGACCCCAAAGTTTTGAATTGAGCAGTTAAAGTGCATAAACATTCAGTTACTTTTAGCATTCATTTGTTTTTGTAACTAACATTGTGGAATAAATGTGCTGAATACCAGCATTTTGTTGTCTGGGTCATGTACTAACTTTCCAAAAAAAAATTTGTAATTTTTTTTTAAACCACAATACTGTATACTGTGCAGTCTACTCCTCAGTTTGACTCTGTTCAGTTTCTCTTTGCCCTCTTTCATATATCACGTTTAGTGCAATTATACCAATTTTAAAACAAAAGTAACTCCTGTCTACTGTAGGTGAACATTTGTGATTCAGTAAAAGTGTGCGGGACTGTCAGACATAAACCTGTGGCCGGCTGTGAGCTGGAAGATAAGAAACCAGTGAGTCAAGTTGGTGTGGAACAGTCCCTCCAGTTCTCCACCGATGGCATTCTCACTCTCACGTACAAAGGGATCATGGACAAATCGACAGGTGCGTAACTGAGAGGGCCGCTAATTTTGACGCCCAAATTTTAAATGTTAATGTATCATTGGTAGTATTGTATTTCATTGTACCTTACATGATCATGTTAAAGTAATTGCAAGATGATGAAACTAGCACAGCTTTGTAGAAAATGCTCCAATATATTAGGATCATTATACACAAGTCTTTGAATGACCAATTAGAATGAAGTATTCTAGAGAGACTTGTATTAAGGTTATATTGTTCTGCCCAGACTGAACCCACTTTACCCTGTTTCTCATCCTCTCTATAGGTACCGAAGATACATTCGTCATTAATTTTGTGTGTGACCAAAAGGCCAACCCGGCCTTTCTGAGGCTTATACAGGAAGAGCTGGGCACAAGTGCACACGTAACCCACAATGTGTTTTTTGAGCTTTCCACTGCACTAGCCTGTGAACCTGCTCCTGTGGATTGCCAAGTCACTGGTAAGCTTTCCCATGCACAAAAACATGCTTTTAATGCTGAAGTGTGTCATTGCTGTCTCCATTTTGATACCAATCTCAAGCTGATTCCTCTGTCTTGCATTTCCAGATTTGCAAGGTAGAGAGTACGACTTGGGTGACCTCAGTCTGGATGACAAGTATTACGTTCCTCTGGACACCTCAGATCAGGCCCGCATTCAAAAGTTTTACATCAACGTGTGTAAACCGTTGCCTCGCGTCCAGGGCTGCCCTGGTGAGTGTCTACAAACAGATATTGACAGTCTCTTTTGAAGTCTTCCTATATTTAGCCTGGTACTTTGAGATTGATTTTCTCTTTGTAACACCGACCAAGGGCTGGAGGAGTAGTGCTGGTCTGAATGGCCACGCAGTAAACTAATAGACTTCTGTTGTTGGCAGCTGGAGCGATTGGAGCATGTGGCCAACTGGGTGGCAAAGGTGTGAATCTGGGATACGTGCAGTCCAGCCTGCAGGCAGCGGCAGATGGCTCCATCAGTATTGTTTATCTGAATGGGGACAAGTGCAATTCAGGACGTTACTCTACCCGAATCGTCTTCCAGTGTGATGACAGTCCTGTAAGCAAGTGCATGGTTTCTCTCTTAAGTCCAAAAAGATTTTTATCCATGGAACCTTCCGCAATAAATTAGTGTCTCATTCAGCTTTTCAATAAATATGTATAATCCTAAGATTCACATAGTGTGATGGTACGACTCTGACTATGTTTATAGTTAAATTTATTTAAAAAACAAAAATGAATCATTATTTAGCTGCACAGGATCTATATAACCCTGTTGCTGCAAGTAAAAAATCTAATGTAACTTGGATCCAATATTTGGGGGAAATTAGTTTCTTGAGCAGCAAATCAGCATATTAGAATGATTTTTGATGGATCATGTGACACTGAAGACTGGAGTAATGGCTGCTAAAAATTCAGCTTTGCTTTAAAGGAATAAATTGCATTTTTAAATAGATTTAAGATGTAATAATATTTCACCATATTGCTGTTTTTACTGTGTTTTTGATCAAATAAATGCAGCCTTGGTGAGCACGAGGCTTCTTTAAAAACATTTAAAAAATCTTACCACACCCAAACTTCTGAATGGTAATAAAATAACATGACAAAATGATTTAAAAATCAGTTTCAGCATTAGATTTTTTTACTTGCAGCAACAGGGTTATATAGATCCTGTGCAGCTAAATAGTGATTTTTTTTTTTTTTTTTTTTTTTTTTTTTTTTAAATCTTAAACTCTTTTGAACTGTATTTAAGATGCTAAAGGTATTTTTATTTTTTTTTATGGTGAAGCTGTTGAAACACATTTTTCTTTTCTCTATTAAAAGGGTGCACCCATGTTTGATCGCATAGATGGCTGTGAATATGTCTTCATCTGGAGAACCTCAGAAGCTTGCCCAATCAAAAGAGTTCAGGGTAGGATCAACAGCCAATTCAGTTGCAGGAATTTAAAAAAAAAAAAAAAACTCTTTGACTCAATTTAGTTCCTGACGCCTATAGGTGAAAACTGTAAAGTCAAGGACCCCAAGAGCGGTTACGAGTACAATCTTACACCACTGGCCGGAACGGATCATGAAGTGAAGGATTTGAGTTATGAGTATCACTTTGCAGTGTGTGGCCCAGTTACATCCTCAGTCTGCCCTCACGGTCCCAGCAACTCTGTGTCCTCCTGTCAGGTCGAGGGCAGTGCACACAGAATAGCAGGTGAGTTTGTTTTGTTTAGTATCAAAACTGAGCTAGTAGGACATTTTTTTTCATTCCAAAAATTTTCATTTGCTGAAAATGTACTCGCCCTCAGGCAGTCCAAGATGTAGATGAGTTTGTTTCTTCATCTGAACAGATGAAGAACAGAGAAATTTAACATTACATCACCAATGGTTCCTCTGCAGTGAATGGGTGCCGTCAGAGTCTAAACCTCTGATAAAAACATCACAATAATCCTCAAGTAATCCACACGACTCCAGTCAACCAGTTAACATCTTGTGAAGTGAAAAGCTGCATGTTTGTTATAAACATCCATCATAATCATTTTTCACTTTAAACCATTGCTTATGGCAAAAATACAAATCCTCTATCCATAATATTGCTTTCTCCAGTGACAAGTCGTCATGTCTGAATCAGGGGAGAAATATGCACAGTTTACAAGCGAAAACAGTCCAAAACCATTCTTAAATATGCCATTGGCTTTTGTTGTGAGAGGACAACAAGGAATGGACTTTTTCACTGGAACAAGTATTATTATGAATTGTGGAAATGCCTTAATAATGGGTTTATTACAAACACGTAGCTTTTCGCTTATAAGATGTTAGACTGGAGTTTTGTGGATTATTGTGATGTCTTTACCAGCTGTTTGTACTCTCATTCTGACGGCACCCATTCACTGCAGAGGATCCATTGGCGAGCAAGTGATATAATCCTAAACCTCTCCAAATCTATTCCGATGAAGAAAAACTCATCTACATCTTTTATGGTTTGAGGTTAGGTAAATGTTTAGCAAATGTTCATGTTTGGGTGAACTATTCACTTAACCTTTTCTATGCTCCTTTGCAGGCTTAGCCAATCAAAACCTCACATTTGATGATGGGATTATTATGATCAACTACACAAATGGGGAAAATTGCCACAAGATCTATGAGCGGTCCACGGCTATTCTCTTCTCCTGCGACCACAGCAAGAATCCTGTGAGTTTCTTTCAGCCAATGAATAAGTTAAGAAGTTAAATGAATTTCCTGAATGTTTCTCTTCCTTTCTTTGTTCGTCAGGGAAAGCCAGAGTTCATAAAGGAGACTGCAGACTGCACATACCTCTTTGAATGGCACACAGCTTTGGCCTGCCCTTCCTTCAAAACCACAACCTGCTCATACAAGTAAGAGCAACCTTCTTGCTAATGTGTTAGCACCCAATACATAATACAACTGTCTAAATGTCCTACAACCCCCTCTCTGTCTGGCAGTGATGGCAATGGCCACTCCTACGATCTATCCTCACTGGCCCTGCACAAATCTAATTGGATAGTCGTGCCAGAAGCGAACAATCAGAAGCAGCGTTACTATATCAACGTGTGCAAGTCTCTTGTGCCTCAGACCGGTGAGTTGTAGCAGTACAGCTGGAGTGTATTGACTGGTCTGCGTAGGTGTTATAACTGGTGTTTTGTCTCAGGTTTGTGGAGCTGCTCGTCTAGCGCTGCGGCTTGTATGAAGGATGGAGATGAATATGTGAATCTGGGGGAGGCAGAGGCGGGTCCACAGTGGGATAAAAACATCCTGATTCTGAAGTACACCAACGGACAAGCCTGTCCTGACAGCAAGAGAAACCGGACCACCATTATTCGCTTCAGATGCGACCCAGACAAAGTGGTTTGTGGTTATTTATGCTCTTCTCTGTATACTCACAGATGCATGTCCTAAAGTAAATATAATTACTATAGACTAACTACTGTTTATTTTTTTGTAACTGTTATTTTCATTCATATTTTTAAATAAATGCACACAGTCAGTTAGATCTATTTTTTTTTTTTTTTTTTTTAAAGAAATACTTTTATTTAGCAATCAAAACATTAAATTGATCAAAAGTGACTGAAGAAATTTATAAAAGATTTTTATTTCAAATAAATGCTGTTGTTTTAAACTTTCTGTTCATCAAACGATCCTGGAAAAAAAAATGTATCGCAGTGTCCTCAAAAATATTAAGCGGCACAACTGTTTTCAACATTGATAATAATAAACGTTTTATGAGTCAGCAAGTCAGAGTAAGTCAGCATATAATAATGATTTCTAAAGGATCATGTGACTTTGAAGACTGGTGTAATGATGTTGAAAATTCAGCTTTGAATAATAAAAATAAATTACATTTTAAAATGTATTCAAATAGAAAACCGTTATTTCACAATATTACTGCTTTTACTGTATTAAATAAGATCAAATAAATGCAGCCTTGGTGAGCTTAAATTTATATGTAAAAAAAAAAAAATACAAATATTATAAGAATATAGCTATTAGATATTCTCTAAGTATAAGCTAATATTTATAGTAGTGCTGTCAATCGATTAAAAAAATTAATCGCGTTAATCACAGTCATGGACTGTGATAAATCATGATTAATCACAAATTTAAAATACTAGGATTTACCTGTAAATGTGTTGAAATGAAGAAATGCATGACAAACAAGTTCAGGCATCCTCAAATCTGGCCCACTCCTGCAGAGTTGAGCTCTAACCCTAATCAAACACCCGAGTCTTCAAGATCATTAGAAAATCACAAACAGGTGAGTTTGATCAGGGTTGGAGCTAAACTCTGCAGCAGATTGGCCCTCTAGGGAAGGATTTGAGGAACCCTGAACTAGTTTAAGGAAACAGAACCTTTCACACTTCCACCAGGTATGAGACATAATCCTTATTATTCTTTTGTTTTTATTCAGCCATTATCAGCCTTTATACTGGCAATAAAACGTTTACCAAGCCACATCGCTTCAATCCCAGTATACATTTACCCAACTATTATCAAAAGTATTTCTAAATAAATACAACAAAACCTTACGTGAAGTATTACGACAAAATGCATTATGAAGAAGAACTGGCCCTGTTCTGCAGCTGCATTAGAGTTAACATTAGCATCATGCTTCATAAGACAATTTATGAGATTAATAGTGCACTTTTACTCAGAACTCACTTCAAACCACCATCGAGTGTTTGTAATAACTTCCTTTTTCGATCACATGTGGAATTTGGTCGTTTACTGTTGTTAAAATATGCTATTTATAGCCTTTTATATCGCTGTACAAATTAGCATTTCAGATGTACACATTCCCTCAAGAAAATCACAAATATCCTATAGTAATCATGTGTTTATTATCTTATATAATCTATAGTGGCTGTTGTCATGTTTATTTCTGCTGTGTAAAAGCCTTAACATGTGCTCTGGCTGAAACTCACATTGTTTGTGATGTTCTTAAGTTGCCAGGGACACATTCCAAACATTCTAAGTATAATACACATTAGTAAAAGGATCTATTTTAATTTTTATACACTTTGAGTGGCCGCGGTACATTATAAAAGTAGACCAAAAAACTGCACCCCACGGCTCTGTAATTTTTCCCGCGACTGTATTTTCAAAATAGCCCACTTGTGCCGCAACACTGGTTCGCTGTACCCTCATCTCACAATGATAATTTTTAGATTAATTGCATTCGTTAATGCGTTAACGTTGACACCCCTAATTTATAGTAATATATATCTCATACTGTACAGTGTACGGTGAGCGTAATGACATCCTCTGCTTGTCTGTGTCTCTGACTTTCTGTCTGTTTTTCTGCAGGACTCTGAACCTACTCTGATCACGGCACTGGAGGACTGTGTCTATAGCTTTGTGTGGTTCACTGCTGCAGCCTGTCCTCTCAACAGCACTGAACACGGGGACTGTAAAGTCACAAATCCAGCCACAGGTGAGTCACCCACATGAGCCTCAGTCACACTGAATACACAATTATTCAGAACAACTGAATCATCTTATCCAGACACTTCCTGTCTGCTCATAACAGTGCATGTGGCTGTTGCATGCAAATAGCCTGAATAACAGTGAGGGTGTTTTTACACAATGATCAAATGAAAAGTTCTAGCATTTATGTTTATCCCTAAATCGATCTGAGATGTGCTGTGCTTGTGCCTGGTCTCCACAGGTCATCTCTTTGACCTTAATGCCCTCAGTCGGACAGGTGGCTATACGGTCTATGATCCCATGGCCAATAAGAAGATGTTCAGACTGAACGTGTGTGGAGAAATAGCCAATGCTGGTTGTGCTTCTGAAACGGGTATATTTCCCTGTGTACCTTTCATTTAGTGAAAAACAGTGTAAAAAATATATTTGGTATAATATTATAGGATATCTATCAACCTGACAAATAAATAAATAAAAAATACAAGCTATAAATTTTGTCACTCGGGTTTATTGAATTATGTAAATTAAGTTATTATTATTTATTTTTAGTATTTCTGTAAATAATTGTCACTACATTTTGTCACTTTAGATACAATTTTTTACTTTATATAGATACTTGTATTTTTTAGGTGTATTTATTTTTATTTTTTTCTCAAACAATAAAAAAGCAGTTTGGTTTGTGCTTTGTTTTGCTCAGTATTTCTGTTTCAGTGATGATGTAAAAATTACTTGCCTTTTTTTTTAGACATTTAGGCCCAAAGCAAAAAAGACTTTGTACAGTAATGTTGATGTTTTTTGCTGCAGCCGTGTGCATCAAAGACACTCGGAAGGTCATAAGTGGTGGGAAAACCTCAAGGAAGCTGGTGTATAGGGATCAGGTGGTGGAGCTCACTTATGAGGATGGAGACACGTGTGCCGCCAACCCTTCCCTCAAACACAAGAGCATCTTCAGCTTTGTCTGCAAGTCTGAGGGAGAAGGTACTGATGAACCCGTGCTGGTGTACTCGGATGACCCTACTTGTACTCACTCTTTCTCCTGGCACACTCCTCTGGTCTGCGAACAACAGGTAAGAGGAGATCTGTAATCTTTCGATTCTCTAAACCTTGCTTCAGGTGATCCTGCAACAAATTTAGTGTCTCTTCTCTGCAGGTGAAGTGCACCGTTTGGAACGGTACCAACCAGATTGACCTCAGTCCTCTGATCCATCTCACCGGTTACTACACGGCTATCAACGAGGATGTAGACAGGGACAAGTCTCCTGATTTCTACATCAACATCTGCCAGCCTCTCAACCCCATCCCAGGGGTCAACTGTCCTCCAGGGGCCGCTGTGTGCATGGATCCTGTTGATGGAGATCCAGTTGTAAGTAAAAGCATCAGTACGACAATGAATTCCACTTTCTTTGATATACAGAATTAAAAGGTAGTATGAATGGTTTAACTTTTGAAAATGAAGAAATTAAAACAGCCATTAATTAGTATTGTAATTTTACTGTATTGTACTGTAAAATGCAATTATAATAATTTTTGTATTTATCATTTATTTTTATTTGTTTAATATTTATTTAGTACTTGTAGTAGTAATTATAATAAAATAATATAATTATAATTTATTATTATTATTATTATTATTATTATTATTATATTTGTCCTAAATACATTTTTATTTTACGGTGAAATATAGTAATTTCTTATTTTAATATTTTATTTCCTAATAATAAAAATGATTGGTGGTAGTAGTAGTAGTAGAAGTATTTTATTTTTCTTATACTAATTTTTTTAGAGATATTATCGTATAATATGTCTTAAAAATATGTCTCTTATTGTTGCTGTTGTTATGGTCATATTGAGATATATGAAATCAGTTTCTTTTTTGTTTTGTTTTTTTCTTTTGTTTTTTTTGGCCAAATCGTGCTACTTTGTAAATTATCACATTTTAAATCATCATTTTGTTCAGAAATCACAATTAGAATTTCTCCCCAAATTGTGCAGCCAAAGCATTGATAATGGAATTTAATGTTATCGTTAACCAGTAATAACCAATATTGGAGGCTGTCTTATACTACATGCACACCTAGTCACACTACCGATGAAGAAAGTACATATTGTCAGTTTTGAGTTTGTGATATTATTCATATTAGTTTGGGTGTATTTGAGCAAAATATTTTTACTAATCATTCCATGGCACCAGGGGATGATATTGAAGTTTGAATTTGATTTTAGTTTTTAAATTCAGTGGGGGCTTGTGGGTTTTTTCCTTTCTGTGCAGGACATCGGACGAATCACCTCCCCTCCTCGCTATAACAGCAACACCAACGAGGTGGAGATCACCTTCAGCAGCACAACCGTCTGCCATTCTAACCCCACCTCCAACTACTCCTCTAAGATCATCTTCACCTGCCAGAAAGGAGCAGAGCTGGTAAGAGAGCAACCCACAACCTTCATAAATGGTGCTGAGTGTAACCAAGTGGTTGTTGGTTGCTGGTCTCTGTCGTACCTGAGTGTAAGTGTTGGTTTTGCACAAACAGGGTTCTCCCCAGATGATTCGAGCTCAGGACTGTATGTATGTGTTCGAGTGGGCCACTCCTGTGGTTTGTCCGGAGACCATCTCAGCGCATGGCTGCAATCTAACCGTCTCCCAGCTGCGCTACACGTTTGACCTCTCAGTGCTGTCAGGGACCGTTCAGGTAATGAAGAGAGAGAGACTTCTCCAAAACTGAGTATTTTAAACTTGTGCCGTCAATGCTTTGGGGGTCTATAAAATTGTATAATATTTCTGAAACAAGTCACCAAGGTTCCATTTATTTGATCAAGCAAGAGTGCAGTAATATTGTGAAATACTGTTACAATTTAAAATAAATTTTTTTTTGTATAAATTAAAATTTGTATTTGAATATATTTTGAAATGTATTTTATTCCTGTGAGTGAAAGCTGAATTTTCAGCATCATTACTCCAGTCTTCAATGTCACATGATGCATCAGAAATCATTCTAATATGCTGATTTGCTCAAGAGACATTTCCTGTTATTATCAATGTTGAGATCAGTTGTGCTGCTTAATGTTTTTGTGGAAGTTGAATATTGAATATTTTGTATCATTATAAATGTCTTTACTGTCGTATCATTATCCTCCCTTAATAAAAGTATTTTAAAAGTATTCATTTAAAAGAAAATCTAGACCCCTCATTCTTTATATATATATATATATATATATATAATGTATGTATATGCGCAAAGTGATGATTCTAGAACTTAATTTATTTGTGTTCTTTAGGTTCCTAGAAGCTCCGGCTTCTTTAAAATCAACGTGTGTGGGACTGTGGCAGGCACAGCATGTAAAGACAGCGCGGTATGTCTGATCTCAACGGGCTCTGCGGCTTCATACGGAAACAGAAATATCAAGAACCTAGACTACAAGAGAGAAGAGCAGGCTGTGATCATGCAGTACAGTGGAGGAGACACCTGTCCTCAAGGTCAGACAAACACTCTGAAGCACTCTAAAAACCTATTAAGTTGCCTACCTAGACACCTTTTTAAGGCACATTTTTGACACATGATCTTGTTCTAGAAGGTAATAATTGTAATATACATCATTTTGGCCTCAGTTGTATAGAAACATTGCATGCATGTGTTATAGTGAATGCAGTGCCACTATGCATTGCAGTCAACCAAAGACAAGATCTTAGATGGAATCTATTAATAGACTCTTGTTAAACTTTCCCCCTAAATGATTAAAATGTGTGTTTGTTGTCTTTCAGTTACAGATCAAAATGAAGTTTGCATTTTCCCCTTTACGTTCCTGGGCAAGTTTTATTCTGAGTGCACAACTCAGGGCAGGACTGATGGCAGGAAGTGGTGTGCCACTACAAGCAACTATGACAAAGATCAGAAATGGGGCTTTTGCTCTGGTGGTACGAATCCTTTACGATCTAAAAACTCATGAATTACATGTACTGTTTTGGGATAGAGCAACTAGACAAGCTATATTTATTTCATTCCGTTTTTATTTCATCAATCTGTTTTTTAATGGTTTCAGTTCCTTAAGGAAAGAAAACTAAACAGACTTGTTTAACTTAAAGTAAAATAATTTTAGTAAAATGTAAATAACTATATTTACAAAATGTAATTTTTTCTTAAAATGGAAATAATTTTAAAATAATGTAATTATTTCAGCTATTTAGCACCACATAACATGAACATTACTTAAATTGTCTGTTTTTTAAGATTTAAATAAGAAATGTGTTTCGGTCTAATTGAATGTTGATTTTAATTATTTGAAACTTGATTTGAAGGCTGTCTTTTTACCATAATTTTTTTGTTTATTTCACAGCACCTAGAGGGAAACGGCAGTCATCCATTTTGTTCTCGTGTGACAGAGCGGCCGGCCATGGAAGTCCTCAGCTGATGAGCGAAACCCAAGGATGTTCTGCCACCTTCCAGTGGCGAACGAATGTGGTCTGCCCACCCAAAAAGATGGAGTGCAAGCTTGCAGGACAACACCAGACCTACGACCTGCGCACGCTCTCGTCTCTAACAGAGCCGTGGAAATTTAGCAACGGGGACGATTCGTAAGTTTGACACTAACTAATGTTAAAAAAGTGAAATCGCAATCAACCACCCCTTTAAAATATTTCTTGTTCTTTCATTCATTTGAATTTATTAATTAATTTTTTTTAATGTTCAATAATGATATTACAGTATCTGGTGAGCAGATTTGTGATGGTACGTCTAAAATAAAAAAAAATATATATTATAAAATCAAATTTATTCATAAGATGGACAAAATTCCTGGATCTTTTATTTATTTTTTTCTTTTCAATTTTTGTAGGCCATAACAGAGCAATAATTATCGACTGTTTGTATCCAACGTAATTTCTATATCTATATATTTGTTTTTGTTCAAAAACATACATATTCGAAGTACTATTTGTACTCAAGTCAGTGGAATATGGACACATTGCATTTAATCAGTAATGAAACACTGGTGTAATATTGCACCTGCATCTATTCAGTGTTAATGAAATTCACGATTGTAATATTTGTTCTCACAGGTACTACTTCAACCTCTGTCAGGCCATTCATGGAGGCCAGCCAGGCTGTGCAGCAGAAGCCGCCATGTGTCGCAGACGTGCTGGTGGGAAGACCGAGACTCTGGGCCGTGTTCACACGCAGACCATGGAGTTAATCGGTAAGTCTTTTTAAACCTTCTCTGACGCGATTACAGTTTTGTTGGTTTCTCATCAGCATGTATCCTCACCAGATGGAAAGATCCTTGTCAATTATTCCATGGGCGACGACGTGTGTGGAAACAACAAACCAGCCAGAACAATCTTGCAGCTGAAGTGTGGCGGCACAGTGGGCCATCCAAAATTATTCAAGTAAGTTGACTTGGCATGAATATTCTTAACTTGTGGTGTTGGTTTAGCATCTGTTAGAGATGTCAATTTTTACCAGATTTAACTTAACTATATAGAAAAAAACATACTCTACTAGTCAAAAGTTACAAATTAAGATTTTTTTTTTTAAATGTCTTTGAAAGAAGTCCATTTTGGTCACAAAGGATGCATTTAGTTGTTCAAAAATACAGTAAAAGCAGTAATATTGTGAAATATTATTACAATTTAAAATAACTCTTTTCTAGTTTAATATATTTTAAAAAGTAATTTATTCCTGTGATGCAAAGCTGAATTTTCCAGCATAATTTCTCCGGTCTTCAGTGTCACACAATCCTTCAGAAATCATTCTAAAATGCTGATTTGGTGCTCAAGAACCATTTCTTATCAGAAAAAGTGGTTTCCAGTTGAGATGCTGGTCTGTATTTTTAATGTACAGTTCTTGTTAGGCACTACTGAGTTGAATAAGATTCATATTTTTGTCTATGTGTTTTAGGGAGGATAAAACAGCATGTGAGTTCTGGGTGGAGTGGGAAACTCGATCTGCATGTGCTGTAAAGCCGGAGGAAGTGGAGATGGTCAATGGAACCATCACAATGCCCGAGACAGGAGCCATTTTCAGCCTGGGAACACTTTATTACCGGTGAGCATCTCTCCCGCTCATTCATTAAAACAGAGCCTACAACTACACCACACCACATATAGAAATGTGCATGAGATAAACAGTGTTTTATCTGTCCTCAGTTTCCACAACGCTACAGGAGACATCCGTCCCAATGGAGATCGCTATATCTACCACATCCAGCTGTCAGGCATCACTGACAGCTCCATTTCCAATTGTCAGGGTGCCAAAATCTGTCAGGTCAAAATTAATGACAGTTACCGCAGAAAAATTGGCTCCTCCAGCAAAGCCAAGTATTATATCAAAGGTGAGATAAAATCAATAGGTGACCATATTAGGAGTTACAGTATTTGATGTGCGAGTACAGTGTGCTCAAATATTTCAGTATGCATATTGGGACAGATGAAAGGCAAAGTTGGGTTTATTTTCCACTTCTGATTATAACAGTACGCAAATATCAAACATATTTTAAAATATTTTTATTTAAAGGTTTAAAATATTTTGCTTGTTTGTATTACAAAGATTTCCTTAGTTTATTTGTGTATTTATTTACATTAAATTAATCTATTTATTTATAATTTATTTATTTTTATTTTTAAAATCTATTTATAACACACGTTTTTTTTTTTATTAAATCATTTATAAATTATTTCTGTTACAACATTAAAATGGCAAAAATGTTTTTAAATATTGTTTAAATTTTGTTGTTTGAAAAGAGGATTTGTTTGTTCATTATTTAATTTACACTTTCTCTTTGTAACAACACAACACAAAAATGCCAAAAATATTTTGTTTTAAAATATATTTTGTATTATTACTTAGTTTTTGTATACTTATTCAATATTTGGCAAAACATTTAGGTTTTTATTTTTTTAGAATTAGGTTGCTGTGTTGTCCAATTTCATTTATATTTTTATTCAAAAATTTCAAATTCAGTTTATTTTGTTCTATGAATTCCTAATATATTATTAGTTTAGGTTGCTTCCTTTTAAAAGTAAATTTTTCTATAAACACAATTTATTTTGTATTTCTGTGATGTAACCATTTTATGAAATGACCTGGTGTTGTATTTGGTCAGGTGGAAATCTTGAAGTCTTGGTACCATCTGAATCTGTATGTGGACGAGACAAAACCAAAACTGTGTCTTCGACCATCCTGTTCCACTGCAGCCCTACGGCAGGGGAGGGTATCCCAGAATTCCTGCTGGAGACAGATGGCTGCCAGTATCTGTTTGTTTGGCACACCACCACAGTTTGTGAATTTTTGTGAGTATTACTGAAGCCTAATCATACTTTTAAGCTTCAATTCAACAATTCTACAACATAGATTTGTAGGCGGAGTAAGTTTGAGTATAATACATTGGTTTTCTCGTAGTTCATCCACCTCCATGGACCCGCACAGCTCTGATGGAGGGGAGGAGCATGCCGGATTATCTGGGCGGAGTCAGGCCGTAGGGGCGGTGCTTAGTCTGCTCTTGGTTGTGCTCACAATCTGTTTGCTTGTTCTTCTGCTGCACAAACGAGACAGGAGGTAAAATGCAAATTACATTTGTGTGATGATTTGTTTTTTAATGAAATTAATACTTTAGATGCATTCAGTTGTTCAGAGGTGACAGTAAAGACATTTACAATATTAGAAAGGATTTATTTTTCAAATAAATGCTCCAAATAAGCATATTAGTATCATGTGACACTGAAGACTGGAGTAATGATGCTGAAAATTTAGCTTTGCATCACAGGAATAAATTACATTTTAAATTGAAACAGAAAACAGTTATTTTAAATTGTAATAATATTTTGCAATATTATTTTTTACTGTATTTTTAATCAAATAAATTCAGCATTGGTGAACATAAGAAATATAAATAAAAATATATAATATTTTAAATATACTTTTTTTTTTTAATCTTACAGACCCCATTGCTTTTGAATGTAATGTATTATAAAAATGTATTATTAAAAAAATAATAATAATAATATATATAAAAACTGTAATACTATCACTTCAAAATGTATTGTTTAGTTCATTGTTAATTAATTTCTTTAATTATTTGTAAAAGTTTACCAGTAATTTTTTGATTGAAAATTGTTTCTACACCAGTTTTTTAGTCAGTGTGTTTAATATGCATTTTCGTATTTTTAGGCAACTTGTAATACAGAAAGTGTCAAGCTGCTGCAAGAAAGGAAATCCAGTATCCTACAAATACTCCAGGGTAACGTTTTATCTTTTATTTGCAGGTTTTACAATGAGTGAAAATTCATCAGAATGAGTATGAACATAACAAAAACTTTTTTTTTTTTGTCTTTCTGTTTGTCTCTCTTGATAGGTGAACACAGATGAGGACGGATGTGAAGATGAGATGGAATGGTTAATGGAAGAGACCGGGACGCCCACGCGGGAGCCTCAAGAGAACGGTCACATCACCACCAAACCAGTCAGCGCTGACGCCCTGCGCTCCTTCTCCCTGGACGAACAGGACAGCGAGGATGAGGTGCTCACAGTCCCAGGAGTCCGAATTGCCCCTTCATCATCCACTTCCTCAAGGCTGCAATCAGCTTTACTGAAAGCAGAGAGCGATGAGGATCTGGTGGGGCTCCTGGTGGACACACGGAGCAGAAATAAGACCAGATACAGCAACAGAAACCAGAGGAAACCTCAGCCAGACCCTGATGACAGCGACGAGGATCTACTGAAAGTCTGAGAGCGCCAGGCGGCCCAAACTGAACTTTTGAATGTCTCTGCCACCACGCTCCAATTGTTTAGTTGTTCCATTTTGGGTTTTCTAAAGGGAAATCTCTCTGTGAGCTGTTTACGAGACAGCTTTCAAGAGCAAGTTGGTCGATTCGTCCACTAAATAGACTCAATGCCTTTCTGACAAAATACGTTTTTTTGTCATTTGATCGTTTATTTGTTGTGTGTTCGGTTTTCCATTTGATTTAAGATTAATTGTGTACAGCATCGTATGTGAATTTGGTCTCCCACAAACTTACAGAAATGGACTATATCAATTTTTTATTGTTATTTAAAGATTTTTGGGTACTTTTTTTTTTTTTTTTTTTTTTTAATTCACCAGCTTACTGGAAAAATACACTGTTCTGTGAAATAATTATGGATGATTGTGGCAGATATAGTCAAAGATCTTTTCTAAAGTACAGTCTGAAGCAGTATTTCACATATCTTGAGCCATGTAGCACCGAGAGGAGCTTGATCCGCTTTGCCAAGTTCATATTTAAATCACAACCCTCTGAATATCATGCTTCACATTTACGTTCTGCATTGACGTTTACCTTTAGCAGTGTTCATCTAAACCATAACATCCATCCGTTGGGTGTTTTGTGCAATGCTTTTTCCCCCTTGTTCTGATAAAAAGCATGTTTTAATTACACCGAGCGTATACAGAGATTTAGTGCCAAGAAGGAATGACATCGCATGTATGACTGTTGCAGGCTTCCTTTAGAATCATAATTTCTCATCACAATCAGAAGAAATATTATTGCATCTTTGTGGTGTTTATTTGGATTATTGTTTAGTAACACTTTACAATAAGATTCAATTCATTAATGGGACATGATGGTAAAAAAAAAGAGATGGTAGGAAAATTCTATTTCAGTTCTTTTGCATTTAATAAAAACTTTTGCGGTTCTCTAAGAAACTTTGCTCGCTAAACTATTGCGTTTGATCAACTTTTACGGTTTTCCAAGAAGCTGTGTTCATTATTAAAAATTTAGCGTTTCAAGTAAAAATTTTGCGTTCCCCTAGTTAACACTTATGTTTGCTCACGAAACTGTTGCGATTTGATTAGAAATTTTCTGTTCTACTGAGAAACTTTGTTCGCTCACAAAACGTTTTTGTTTCCCATATAAACTTTGTTTGTTCGCAAAACTATAGCATTTGCTCACAAAACATTTGTGTTCTTCAGAGAAACTTCACTTGTGAAACTTCTGCGTTTAAAACTTTGCAATTCGCTCCCAAAGCTTTTGTAATGGAAATAAAATGAGTTGGGAGGAAAAATAATATTTCAGTTCTTTTGCGAGTGCGCACGTTTCTCGGGGGGACATTATAATTTTGTGCAAAGGTTTTTTGGGGGGAAAACAAAAGATGATGTGAGAAAATGCAAAAGCCCTGAAATTTTTCCTCGGATCACCATTTCACCTTGGCTCCATATATGAAATGACAGTAAACTTTTTTTTTTTTGCAAAATTTATTAATCTATGTTAATTTTATTAATGTTCTTTTATGTTTATGCACAATACATTGTTTATTTATACATCTTGAAATGCTGCAAATGTATTCAAATATGTGGAAATAACATTAACCTAGATTAATAAATTCTGTAAAAGTATTGTTCATGGTTAGTTGGTGACATCTAAAGCACTAATTAACATTTACAAATTGAACTTTACTGTAAAGTGTTACCTATTGTTTAATCATTTTTCTTTATTTATTTTTTAATTTGGTTTGCACAGAAGTCACTGGTGCCTATGAAAAAGCCACAAGTCCAGCAGACAAGCACTTTTCCCGTTAGCATGAAGAGTTTTGTTGCCAGTCTCATTTACTGAATCCAACGCTTTGAACACCTGCAAAAATTATGCGCTTTATTTGCTGAATCGGTTTCAGCTCCCGTTGTTCTGCTGACTTTACGAAAAAGGCATATATTTGCATAAGTTGTGTTGCAGGTTTGCTGTCGTCTCTACAGAAATGATTTACCAAAACGTTCTTCTCACATGGCAGTGAAGGTACAACAGGACACTGGTCCAGTTTGGCAGCATGTGTACAGTGTTTTTCACTCCAGCTCAATGCTCTTTGCTCTAATAGTTTGTCTCATAGGCTTGTATTACCATTCATCAGTGTATTCCTCACATATATGATTGCCAAATAAAATCACACCAGTTATGTACATCTGTCATAACTCACTGCTCCTGAAACAGTACATCAAGATGCATTAAAGCATGCCTGGGTATCTCTTTTAGTACTTTGCACTTTGGTGGACCGTGTTTATTTATTGTTATTTTTTCTGTCCTTTTGGGCAGAAGGTGGACGGAGCACTCAGTAGCTGTTGGTCATCATGTGCTCCACTCTTCTTACAAAAACATGTCTGCACCTGCTGTATGGGATATTGTATGGTACAAATCTCTGAAATACTTCAAGGTCCTGAGATAGTCTTTTTTTTTTTTTTTTTTGTCCTGATAGAGGCTTTAACTCTTCTCAGACTGTATTTGTCATGTTTTACAGCATCTTGTTTTGGGATTTAAATATATGCTGAGATATTATGGCATTATTTCAATAAAACCATCAACTCCTCGGCATGCATTCTTTATAGGTGTTATTGTGGTTCATTTTGCTATTTTAACTAGACTTAGGGTGCACTCAAAACAGTTGAATCAAACCAGTGTTTTAGTTTTTATTAATATTTTTGTTAGGATTTTCTTTTAAATCATAAAAATATGTGGTTTTAGTATTTTTATTAGTTTGTTACTGTTTACATTTGATTTTTATTTCAGTTTTAGTTTAGTTGTAGTTGTAATTAATTTCCAGTTAGAAACTAAATGAATGTTAGAAATGTTGCCTTGAAATCTAACTAAAATAAGATTTTCTTCATCTAATATTAAGTTTCAGCTTTAATTTTTTTATAGTACATTTTTCTATATAGATAGTACTTTTAAGAAATGAAATATTAGAATTGTTGCCTTGGCATCTGAAATATGTTTATTTTTCAGATTATTTTTCATCTAATATTTATGTTTTACTTTATTATATTTTCAGTTTTCAGTCATTTTTAATTTAAGTTCTAGTAATTTTGTGTTTATGCTGTTTAGTAGGTTTTTTGTTTATTTTTCTTTCAGCCTTAGTTTTAGTTTAATTTTATTTTTATTAATTTCCAGTTAGTAATTCTAGTGCTTCAATTTAATATTGTATTAATATTAGTTGAATAGTTATATTTCAGCTTTATTTTTTTTTTCTTTAACAATTTGTTTAATATTTAGTCGTCATGTTGTTGTTTTTTGTTTTGTTTTTCCAATTAGTAATTTTAGAGCTTCAAATTATTTCAGTTACTTGTCAAGGAAACATTTGTAATGTTCACAAGTTTATTTTTTTTAATCTAATATTCATATTTTATTTCAGCTTTATTTAAATTATTTGTATTTTCATTTTTCACTTTAATTTTTTTAATGTTATTATCTGCTTTCGCCATTAAAGTCTAAACCGAACAAGTCTACCCAGAGAGTTTCAGGGTTTAGTTAAATAAGTTATGGTTTAGTCTCTAGTCTATCTACTAAACCACTTACTGAACCATTTTCATACGACACTTGATGAACAAAAATTATACAGTGACAAATTACATAACAGGTTTCAGATGTCACTGGGGTTAAAATGTAACTTCTTGTCCCCCCGTGTCCTATCCCAGCGTGTAATTGGTCAATCGCAGCACAAATATATCAAATTTCAACCACCTCTGGACTTGGACTCTGGTGCCTCAACTTAACAGACCTATTTTTACAGCTGCGGACGACTACAGGTCCTCCACCGCCAACCGTACAGTGACCATGACCACTTTTGAAGATATCTTAGAGGAGGCCGGCAAGTTCGGTCGGTGCCAGATGCGAATTTTTTCCATATTCTGCTTGGTCTCTGTACCGTTTTCTTTTGTATATGTGGGGATTGTATTCCAGGGCTTCACCCCCGAACATTGGTGCCGTGACCCAGGCGTCAGTGAGATCCGGGAAAGATGTGGCTGGAGTCTTCAAGTCGCACGCAGGGCGACTGTACCCTTGATGAACAGCTCCACAGGGGTGATGTATAGTCAGTGTCAGAAACTGGACATGGACTGGAACGCCACCGGTCTAACCTGCGACAATCCAGAAAGTGAGTTCACCAAGGCCCAGCTTTCTACTCTACCAATGACGGGCTGTACAGACGGCTGGGAGTACGACTATGAAGGGAGGCAGTCATTTGTCACTGAGGTGAGTGGAGGGATTACAAAACAAGCTCTTTTTTTGGTAATAATTGTGTGCAATGATAGATCAAAATGTCTGATGTGAGACCTGTGTGTTGCAGTTTGATCTAGTGTGTGCAGACGCCTGGTATGTTGACATGTTCCAGGCCATGCTCAATGTTGGTTTCTTAGTGGGCAGCATTGCAATTGGATACCTGGCAGACAAGTATGACTTACTACGGGGTTTCCCAGTCCTCCTTTTCTTTTCTTCAAAATAATTTTTCAAAGTTACATGGATGCATTTTCAATTTCTAATTTACTTTTGAAAAAAATCCTTACGAGATTGATAAGCAACAGCTGTTTTTAGCTTGTTTATTAAAAATATGCCAAAAGACAAAATGCCCTCATATTGAAGATATTCTCTGAAAACAAGTCTTAATGTGCAGTGTTGCTTCTCAAGAAAATATATCTTGTTTCAGGGATTTGTAGTATTTTTACAGGAAAATAACTTCTTTTGTGAATCTCCATTACCATGCATATTATCTAAATTCAATTTTTTTTTGATTCAATGCAATCAATATTTATACATAATGCTGAAAATTAAGCTTTGCATCACAAGAATATTTTCAAATAGAAAAGTTGTTATAAATTGTAATAACATTCCACAATATTACGGTTTTGTTTCTGTATTTTTGATTAATTAAATGCTGCCTTGGTGAGCAGAAGAGACTTTTAAAAATTAAACTTCAGTCAGTCAGCCTACAAAATGAAAGCCAAGTACACTGTAAAAAGTGATAAGTTGACTAAACTGAGTAAAAAATTGAGTAAACCCATTGCCTTAAAATGAACTTTTTTTGTTTATTGTTATTTACTTGACGTTTCCTCAATTTTTTTTAAGTTAAGTCAACATCACTTTTTACAGTGTAATGGTTTTTATTGGCATGCACAAAAAGAATGTTTCAGTAGCAATGTAACTGATTCGCATTTGTTCTTTTTTTTTTTTCTTTCAGATACGGCAGAATGAAGAGTTTCCTAATGACCAACTTTGTCATCGGAGTAACAGGGATTCTGGTGGCCACGTCGCCCAATTACATCACCCTGCTGGTGTTCAGAGTTCTCTTTGGCTTTGGAGTGAAGGGAGGCTGGATGTCTGGATACGTGCTGGGTAACAAAATATTTTCAAATTCTTTAATTATACTTAAGTATAAATATATTCAGTTCAGATGCAGTGGTGGATGCATTAAATGTTTACTAGGATCCTTGATATTTTAGATCCTTATGTTTCCATTATGTCTTATTTTCTGGCTGCAGTCACAGAGTTGGTTGGAGTGGAATACAGGAGAATGGTGGGAGTGACCTATCAGATGGTCTTCAGCTTGGGCCTTCTCATTCTTCCTCTCTTAGCTTACTTCATACCAAACTGGCGCTGGCTACAGGTGGTCTTCACCATTCCTTACATCTGCTTCCTGACATACTATTGGTAAGAGCCTGTTTATGGCGCATGATGTGCAATACGGATATAAGATGGTTTTCCAGAGTTACTTGCATGTTAGTGTGCAAATTTGTATTGGAACAATGTGTCCTTTTATGTCAACCCACCTTAATAAAAATAACCATTTCTTATAAACTTGAATATTCCAGATTAAATATAAATTAGGATAAATTTTTGAAAGAAATTAATGTTTTTATTCAGTGTGGATGGATTAAAATGATCAAAAGTTACAGTAAAGACATTTATAATGTTACAAAATATATCTATTTCAAATTAATGCTGCTTTAAAAATTTTCTGTTCATCTACGAATCCTGAAAAAAATCTAGTAGGATTTCCACAAAATATTATTATAGATGTATTTCCACATAATATAAAATAATAAGCAATTTTTTCAACAACAATCATAATAAGAAAGCCTTCTTGATCAGAATGATTTCAGCTTTACCCTCCCACAAATAAATTATCATTTAAAAAATATATAAAAATATATAAAAAATTTTACTGTATTATTTTTGATCAAATAAATGCAGCTTTGGTTGAGAATAAACTTTTTTTTAGTGGTAGTTAAAACATATTTTTGATATGTGCTTTTTTATTCAAACCAATCATTTTTAGTCCATTTGTTCATGTAATTCCAATGCATATTTCCAGACGCTGCATTATAAAACAGATCAGCTAAACTTCTATTTATTGAACAGATTTATTAAACAGATTTGTAAAGTTAAGCTATATTTATTGGATAAATGTAACCTTGTTGCATTATTAAATACTTTCTGAATTTCAGGTTTATCCCCGAATCACCAAGATGGCTCCTCAGTCAAAACAAGAGAAAAGAAGCACTGGAGATCACAAAAGCAATAGCAAAAGAGAACAAAAAGAAACTGTCCAAGCTTATTGAGGTACAGAGTTTACACAATGATGATGAGCATAAAATAACACCAATGCCCAAATGTCTCTTAAACGTCCAGTTTCATCCATCAGACACTGACTGATGAAAACACAGAGTCCGCCTCGACTGCATCTTTCATGGATCTGTTCAAGACTTCCAAACTGAGAAAATTCACATTCATCCTGAGCTTCAACTGGTACGTCAGATCCGAAGCGCCGTGTTAAGTGCAGTAGGGTGAACATCCATCTGTAACCTGTCCATTGTGTCGCCAGGTTCACCAGTGCTGTGGTTTACCAGGGTCTCATTATGAGGCTGGGAATCCTCGGAGGAAACGTGTATGTGGACTTCCTCATATCTGGAATCGTGGAATTGCCAGCAGCTTTCCTCATCCTCCTCACTATCGAGCGCATCGGCCGAAGGCTTCCTTTTGCAGCTGCGAATATCGTGGCAGGAGCGGCCTGCTTAATCACAGCGTTCATCCCTGACAGTGGGTTATTATTTGGAGATATAATTACATTTGACTGAAAACTGGTGATTTATATGTATATTTACTTAAAATTTTGTATCTTCCACAGATTTGTTCTGGTTAAAAACTGCTGTTGCTTGTGTTGGACGGCTGGGCATCACTATGGCTTTTGAAATGGTAGTGTTTGTGAATACTGAACTATATCCCACTGTTATCAGGTAAGATATAATACAACGTGACCATGTTTTTTTTTTCTTTTTTCATTATTCATCACAGATAACTTCTAGAGTTCTAGACTAAACAGATCATTTGTAGACTTTCGTATTGTATGTAAATGAATGTCTTTGGTTATGTATCTGATGTTGTTTGGCTCAGAAATCTGGGTGTTTCGGTCTGTTCCACGCTGTGTGACATTGGTGGGATTGTAGCACCGTTCCTGCTCTACAGGCTTGCAGCCATCTGGCTAGAACTACCTCTCATTATTTTTGGTACAAAAAGCAGATCTTTATTTTGCATGCAATCAAACTGATTTTTTGAGTGTTGTTAGGTAGACCAACAAACATGAATAATCAACCTCAAGATGCAGGAAAATGACAGTCCCAAACACTTCACTGAAACTATATATAGATGGATGGATTAGATAGATATTTGAGATTTTTATAAAATGTGCAGTGGCAAAATTCTACATTTTATATATATATATATATATATATATATATATATATATATATATATACATACATACATACATACACATACACTATATTGCCAAAAGTATTGGGTTACCCCCTTCTAATGAACAGGTTTGACTACTTTAGTAATTTCCATGAGTACAAATCTTAATGTTTAAGCATATAATGATATTCTAGGGACTTGTGTGCTTCTAATTTTAAAGCAACAGTTTGGACAGGACCCTTTTCTATTCTAACATGACAATGCCTCTGTGTATAAGGCAAGGTTCAAAAAGTAAGGATTGATTCAGTCAGTGTGGAAGAACTTGACTGGTCTGCAGAAAGCCAAGTCCTAATCCAAGCTGAACACCTCTGGTGTGACTTTAAATGCAGACCTTGAGCCAAAAACTCTTTACCAAACACCAATCATGGAAATTACTAAAGTAGTCAAACCTGTCCTGGCAATATAGTATATATATATATATATATATATTTGGAAAGCATACTAAAATTTCTTTATATTTTTAATAGCATGTATTTGTAATTATTTATAGCCTATGGTATTATTACAAAAATATTATTAAAAGTATATATAATGTATTACATGTATTATTAAATCTGTGATTTTGCCACTAGCAAAGTGAAATATGTATTATTGTGTATATTTATTAATACTAGATATATGCTATACTAAATATACACTATTTAATTATTTAAATATGTTTTTTGCTTCCTAAATTGTGTTGTTATAGCATCTACCACCAGGGGCTAGCATGGTACTGCTATCCAGACAAACCTTAACCCATTGGATCGACATTTTGTGACATGATATTGTGACGTTGAGTATGTTCTAGATGCAGTGTGAGGCTGCTGAAGTGAACATTGTCTCTCACAGGTGCTCTTGCGTTTGTGGCCGGTGGACTGGTTCTGCTGTTACCTGAAACCAAAGGTGTGCCTCTTCCAGAAACCATTGATGACATCGAATTTCCAAACAGGTGAGGTTTGACTCCCTTCACATGTACGCCATGGTAACCTTTGTCAACTTAAACCTTTCTTCACGAATGTGAACTGTACATGCAGAAACAAAGAAACCCAGCTGAAGAGTCAACAGCTAGAGAATTTGCTGCCCTCTGATGTGACATCCAACAAAGAAGTTACAGCCGTCTGATTGAGCTGAGACAAAAAACCTCAAACTCCTTAACTTTATTATTATGTGATGCTACTTATCCCTTGTCTTTTGAGGATTTAATCAACATATACAGACTGAAATCGGTTTTAAAAGTTAATGAACCATTTAGATCTTTTCAGCCATAAAAATATGAATTTCATTTAGTAATCAAGCCCAAAAAAATTCAAAGGACCATTAATTTTTCCGAGCTGTAATTATTGTTCTCAGACTGTGGAGTTGTCATTGACTGTACAGTAGTTACTGTATTTTTTTTCTCTTAGATAGTTATTGTGTTTTAATTTGACATTTTTTAAAATACATTTTTTTGACCAAAATGTTTATTTTTAAAAAAAAGTAAAATAACTCAGTAAAGTATCTACAGTATGTATTAAAATGTTGGTTTAAATTATTCATGCTAATAGTAAATGTTATTGTACTTGCATTTGTACTTGTATTTGAACATTGCATTGTCACTGTAACAGCAAAACTGGAGCACAAATAAAGAGACTTTCTCTAAAGATGTTTACCGCCCCTTTAATGTTGGAAAACATTTTTATATTAGATCTGATTACATTTTAAGGTCTTTGAAGAGTTCTGTAATAAAACATGATCACTTGGAATTGGCTCAAATCGGAACACATCCGGATTGTGCATATAACTGTACAGACTAACAGTGGGCTGAACTTCTGAACAGGGTGTGTTACTTAACCTCAAAACAGCTTATGAATCAATAACATATCCATTACTACATTCTCAGTTATACACTGAAATTCCACACATCATTTGCTTATGTTTTGACTAATCCATTCTCAGTTTTCTTTCATGCTGCGTTCTATCCAGTTGACAAACTTGGAGACACGGGTGTACACTCCAGGTTTCATGGCATTAGCACAGCCAAGACCCCATGACGTCACTCCCTGAAGGACGAAGGTGTTCTGTGAGTAGCAGACAAGAGGCCCACCGCTGTCACCCTGAATGAGTGTGAGGAACAGGTCACAATTTAGGTTGTTATTCGCTTAAAATCTGTCACTTTGCCGTAGATCTTAAATCTCATTTGTGAAAAATTATACAGGTTGGGTAAATGATTGTAGTGTAATATTCTTTTTTTTATTTTTTCCCAAACCTCGAGCATCCCACACAAGTAGCACTCCTCACAAAAAGTAGTTGAGACTCAAAACCCTAATATTCCAATAGTCAGATATTAGCAGTGTTGGGGAAAGTAATGCATTACAGCAGTGGTTCCCAACCCTGGTCCTGGAGGCACCCCGACACTGCACATTTTAATGATAATAATAATAATAATAATAATAATAATACATTTTATTTATCGGTGCCTTACATGACACTCAAGGTCACCTTACTACACCTCCTTTCTCTGACACACCAATTTCAGGTCTTAGAAGTCTCTACTAACGAGCTGATGACCTGAATCAGGTGTATTTGATTAAGCAGACATGCAAAACGTGCAGTGTTGGGGTGCCTCAAGGACCAGGGTTGGGAACCACTGTATTACAGTATTGTATTATATTACTTACTTATTTTTATGTAAAGTAATGTGTTACAGTACTTTTGCATTACTTTTTCGAAATCTGCTTTTGCCTCATTTTTCTCTCTTCAGAAACATGAAAAAAAAAAAGTTTATCTAAAGTCATTTTTGCTGATCATTGAAGGTCAGGAGGAAAAACATTAGTTAAAAAAATATTAACTACGTAAAGTATATTTGTGTTATTTAACATTTAATTATTGCAGGTTTGTCATATTCTGAGTTTGCATTTCACTGTTTTTATTCATTTTAATACTGAATCTGTTTTTGTGCTAGTGAGATGAATGCATGTTGACATTTAGTCTAGCACTTACTCCTGATTTCTCTCAACCCGGGAGAGGAGAGCTGTCAGTCAGTACATAGGAAAACAAAGTAACTGGCATTACTTATTTGAAGAAGTAACTTGGATATTTTCTTGTTAATTAAAAAGTAATCCATTTCTTTATTAGTGTCACGAATCTGGTCTGTAACTTCCATTCACTCACCACCAGAGGTCACTCTCTCACCACAGTATTCACTGCACTTCACCATCTACTACATTTCCCATCATCCATCGCACAGATCACACAGCTGTCACAGATTACACATTGCACTGATTACACAGCTGAAGCCCATTACACACTCTATTTAAACCCTGGACTTTGTTTCCCTCACTGCCGAGTATTGTATGCGTTTACCGCTCCCCTAGCCATAGCAACTCTACAGTGCCCCTGATAGTGTATGCGTTTACCGCTCCCCTAGCAGTAGCAACTGTACAGAGCCCCTGATAGTTTTTGCGTTTACCGCTCCCCTAGCCGTAGCAACACTACAGAGCCCCCGATAGTTTTCCTAGTTTTGCCCTGCCTGTTTAGGATTGTGTTTTCCCCTGCCTGTTTTGGATTGTGGTTTCCCCTGCCTGGACTATTACTTCATTTTTCAGATACCTCTCTCGTCAAGCCCCTTCGGATACTGTTCGCTGTCGACTGACCTTTGCTTGCCCTAGGATTACTCTTTGTCTTGTCCCTGCCATACCTGTTTGCCATTGCTTGACTCTGCCTGTATTTATGACCATGCCTGTAAATAAAAGCTTGCACTTGGATCCGCACGTCTCACGTCTCGTCAGCCCCGTTACAATTAGTTATTTGAAAAATGTAATCTGATAATACGTAACTCACGTTATTTCCCCAACATTGGATATTAGTATGCTGCTAAGCTAACGATTCTACACTAACAAGTGCAGAAAATTCAAAGCATATGCAAACATTTGGTTATATTTTGTATCGAATGGAACTATTGACTAGTACCGAATAAAACATAGTTTGTTGAAATGCATTCTGAGATTGCTTTATCAGTGACAAATTTATGCAATTCCTCCTTGTAATTTGGCCAAGTGAGGCACTTTATAAGGCTACTTATGTTTGTATTCATGCCTAAAAATGCTGTCTAGGTAGGCAGCTCGCTAGGATTTGGAATTGAGCAAATTAAGTCAATGAATCTAGAAGAACCTAAATAGGTCCCTTACCTGACAACTGTCCGTTCCACCTTCTATGTTTCCTGCACACATCTCATGCTCCTTCACACGGCCGTTCAAAAATGATGGACGGTTGCAGATTTTGTTCTCAATTACAGGGAAGCCGGTTTCTTTCAGGAAACCTTCTCCACCAGTTCCTAGTAAATAGAAAGGCTTAAAGCTATAAAACCTTTTATTGGAATAAATTAGAATAATTAAAAATAATCCATTTAGCTGTATGTATTTATTAAAGTAACCTACCCTGTGTGTCTCCCCAGCCTGTTACATAACATTCAGTATTGCTTGGTACAATGTAGTCCTTTTCTGGTAGGCAAGCAGGCAATACCTTATCGTTTAATAATGCAGGCCTAAAATCAGATACAGTCATGAGGTTGCTGTCTTAATGTCATTATAAGTCAAATTAGGTTGCTATATTAAACTAGACTACAGTTTCAAAAGTCAGTCCTAGGTGAGTCAGTGCTGGGGAATCTTTTAGTGTTGGGGAATTAAACTTAAATATTACAGACTTCACCAGATTCACAGTGTGTTATTTGATTTGCAATGGCAATGCAACAGGAGACTAACCTGTCCAACTTGAGAAGAGCGATGTCAGTTCCAGCTGGTCCCTTAATAATCTTAGAAACGTCTCGCTCCTGTTTTGATGGTTCATTTGCACGCTCTGTGTGGACTCCAAGCACGATCTTGTAGGCAGATGGACTCTCAGACCTGCATAAACATACGATCGCATTTAACTGTATGAAGAAACCATTAAGAATTGTTTTTTATTCCATGTCTGTTTGGAGCTTTAAGGTCACATATGCTAGTGCGGTGCATGGTTGTCAACTCCTGTTTAGAAGTCCACAGACAAATAAAATGTACAGGGTTGTGGATTCCCAGAAGCAGAGTGAGAACCACTGCACTTTTGTACTACTAAATATTGACACAATTCATTTTTTGCATGATGTTAACCCTTTATTTGCCTTTTTGTGCCTTCAAAAAAGGTCACTTACCTCTCTAGGCAGTGAGCTGCAGTTAGGACCCACTGGGCATCAATTAGCGTTCCACCACAGAAATGAATTTTGCTTCTGTTATGACAGAAAATGATTGTTAATAACTACAATATCATTTCTGCCTAGTACAGGGGTAGAGAAATGTAACTTATTTGTGTACTTGGTCCTAAGACTGATCTGCCAAGGCCATGAGTGTGCTTTGGAAATACATCCCCCAACAATCCTCCCAAAGCACCGCTTGGGTTTTACTGCTGGTTGTCCGCATTTGAGGCCATCTGGTTAGAAAGTAATGTCCATGTCATGTATCTTTTACATAGCAAGGATTTTTGTATTTAAGCCCCAGTATCAGCAATTAGCATCCAGGAATTTCTTTGCCTTTGGAGTCAAACAATTCCAAAAGGAATATTAAGAATTATTACCGCAGTCTGGGATCTGACAGTAATCCCACTTCTTATTTCGATCTGTTGTATAGCACCAAGGTCCATTCACATCATTGTCTGGGTTTCTGCATTGCTAACAGATTAACCAAGTAAAAACTGTGTTAATTTTAGCCATTGCCCTCACAAAATGTCTAAAATTCTGCATAGACTTACATTAGACTCTAGACCCTTGTCTGGATGGGTTTCAGGGGTAAAACTGGCATGCTGATGGGGGGTCATAGAACTCCATGCTTGGCAGGTCACTCCCGTTATAGTAGTGGATGTGGAACCCCGATAACTTGCTCCATTTCCAACCTTACAATCTTGCAAAAAGAATCAAAGCACATTCTAAGTCACACCCTCCCTTAGACAGTACTATGGAACACTTGACCTTTGATATAATCTGTTAGCTTGTAGATGGATAAACCTGGTTGCTGAGTAGCTTGGACTAGTTTTGTTGGATCGATAGGGGGTTCCTGTGTGCTGGGCTTGTTGTCACAGCGCTCAATGTTGCAGTACTCCCACCGAACTGAGGGATCTGTGGTGTAACACCAAGGGGCTCGATCACCATCTGGGTTTCTGCACAGGTTCCTCCTCAGATCTCTGCATGATGGGTGAAAACATGACAGCAGCCAGAGAAATGAGTGGAGCTAAAGTTTGCTGCAGTTCAAGACGATGGAATTTTGTATAGTGTCTTACGCTTTCGGGAAATTCTGAGGTGTTTTGGAATGTCGATGAGGATCCATGGATGTCCAGAACTGGCATTTCTTTCCACTGACAGTCTCTGACATGGCACCGCGGTAGGAGCTTCCATCACCTTCATAACATTCTTCACCAACAGGGATTACCGGCTCCTCTGCAAATTACATATTTATGTTATGCATGGCTCTTTTACCAGTTATAGGAGCATATGAAGTAAGCAACAAAGAAAGGACACCAAAAGCTACGTTTAATGAGAAATGGATTTTTAACGGCTCCTTGAACACCAACCAGGTCTAGGCTGATCTCCACAACTAGGTACACTGCAGTACTCCCAGCGGGTCTCTGGATCTGTGGTGTAGCACCATGGACTTCTTTCATTATCAGGGTTTCTGCAGTAGTTCTTATCAAGGCCTCTAGGATGGAAACAAATTTTAGATGCATTCGGAGATAAGAGCAATTTCAACGTTTTACCCTGAAGGATAATTCAGACTTTGAAGAGTCTGTCTCTTTGGCTCTTTAAGTAATTCGTAGCACCTTGATTAGTTACTCTGCTCAAAGGCAGTCCTTCACGTGTAGGGTTTGAAACTTTGAACAAAACCTCAAGGCAATCATGTTGATGCTTACTTGCACGGATAGTTCTCTGAAGATCTAGAATGCTTGTGGGGACTTTGGGATGACCATTCCTGGCAAGTTTTTCCTGAGACTGTCACCGCAATGGTGCCCCTGTAGGAATTACCTTCTCCACTTGCACAGGTAAGCTCCGGTACAATTGTGGGTGGTTCAGTTGCTACAAGAAAACAATGACCAGTTAATGATGAACTAATCACTTGTGTTTCAGATTGACACAAACACTGCTTACTGCATCGAGGAATGTTGCAAGATTCCCAGCGTTTAGTTGGACTAGTGGTGAAACACCAGGGCTTGGGCTCTCCATCGGGGTTCCTGCAAAAGTTCTCTTCCAAGTACTTATCAGGTAGGCTACAAAAGACAGACCACAGTCAAAGTATGCACAAAATAGACCATATCCCATATGTGCTATAAAGGATAATGTCTCACGCTGAAGGGATGTAACCATGGTTGTGGGGTTTTTGAGAGTCCCAGCGCTGGCAGGTAAATCCACTAGTAGTGGTGGAGATCTTGCCTCTGTAGTTTTCGCCACTGCACTGCATACATTCCTCTGCAGATATTTAAGAGCAGAATCAAGGGTCAATTCCAAATTGTGCTTTTGCACCATTGTACTTCCCTTAAAAGTGTTGCTCTGAATGAAAGTGAGCTACTAAATCCCTTCATGAAAGGTTCATCCACCAAGTCATTAGTGAACGGACATTTCATACAAATAATATTGTTGTTTATGATCGCATGATTCTGGGTAACACATCTTCTCGATTCATTTTAATACCTGATATGAGTATTGTTGGGAATCAGGTTTTTTATATATATATATATTTTTAACCAAGCATTGCACAAGGTGTATACCAGATACAACTTTAAATACTGTAAATTAAATGTAAAGATGTTCACAAGATTAAGTTGGATAAAGGATAAAGTGGGAGTGACACCAGTAACACCCTGCTTCCTTCAGAGTGTTCACTCTTTTGTATGAGATTCGCCCGTCATGATATCCCACCACTATTTAGCAGCTTGTTCAGTAAATTTACCTGTGCAGTCTTGGATATCGCAGTTCTCCCATCGTTTCGCTGGATCTGTGGTATAGCACCAGGGACCCTCTTGATCTCCATCCGGGTTTCGGCAAAAGTTTGACTCCAAGTCAGCTTTTGGATGCGTCTTTGGCGTTATGCTGTGGAAAGTTACATTAATTAGCTGATCACTATAGTTTTTGTATTTCCTATAGCTGTTTTCTCTTTTATTGCATCATGAATGAAAAAGTCAAATTAAGAGATATACTTTGGCACATGGGGGAAAGTTCCCTCCCATCGCTGACATGTTTTTCCTGATTTTGTCTTGGATTTTGTCCCTCTGTAGTCCGTGCCAATGCTGTTCACGCATTCCAGTAAGTACTCTGTAAGAAGGAATTCCATGCATTCATTACAACATATTAAAAACTCATTCATTATGTTTTAAGCTGGTATGCTAATTGATTAATTTACTAATGACATTGGTATCAAATTTTTTGCATATTTGTCGCACTTAAAAGATTCAGATCATCAAACAAATTTTAATATTACACAAATATAATGCAAGTAAATACAAAATGCAGTTTTTAAATTATGATTTCATTTATTAAGGGAAAAAAGCTGTCCAAACCTACCTGGCCCTACGTGAAAAATTAATTGCCCCCTCCTATTAAATCATGAAAGAACTTTGATTAACCACATTATTTTAGAAAGCTGAGTTAAATTTCACTAGCCAAACCAAGGCCTGATTACTGCCAGACCTGTTGAATCAAGAAATCACTTAAATAGAACCTGTCTGACAAAGTGAAGCATGTTTAAAGAGCAACACATCATTCCACGATCTTAAGAAATTCATAAACAGATGAGAAACAAAATAGTTTACATGTATCAATCTGGAAAGGGTTATAAAGCCATTTCTAAGGCTTTGGGACTCCAGCAAACCATGGTTAGAGCCATTATCCACAAATTGAGAAAACTTGAAACAGTGGTGAACCTTCCCAGGAGTGGCCAGCCTACCAAAATTACTCCAAGAGCACAAAGACGACTCATCCAGGAGGTCATAAAAGAACCCAGAACAACATCTAAAGAACTGCAGGCCTCACTTGCCTCAGTTAAGGTCAGTGTTCATGATTCAACAATAAGAAAGAGACTGGGCAAAAACAGCCTCCATGGGAGAGTTCCAAGGCAAAAGCCATTGCTGACCAAAAAGAACACAAAGGCTCGTCTCACATTTGCCAAAAAATATCTTTGCAGCTTCAGAACCTGGATGACTACCATAATTGATGGAACCATGAATTCTGCTCTCTATCAGAAAATCCTGAAGGAGAATGTCCGGCCATCAGTTTGTGACCTCAAGCTCAAGCGCACTTGGGTTCAGCAGAAGGACAATGATTCCAAACATAGCAGCAAGTCCACCTCTGAATGTCTCAAGAAAAACAAAATTAAGGTTTTGGAGTGGCCAAATCAAAGTCTGGACTTAAATCAAATTGAAATGCTGTGGCATCACCTTAAACAGTCCATTCATACTCGAAAACCCTCTAATGTGGCTGAATTAAAACAATTCTGCAAAGAAGAGTGGGCCAAAATTCCTCCACAGCGATGTAAAAGACTCATTGCCAGTTATTGCAAACGCTTGATTGCAGTTGTTGCTGCAAAGCATGGCCCAACCAGTTATTAGGTTTAGGGGGCAAGCACTTTTTCACACAGGGCCATGTGGGTTTGGATTTTGTTTTCCCTTCATAATCAAAAACTTCATTTAAAAACTCCATGTTGCGTTTACTTGTGTTATCTTTGATTAATATTTAAATTTGTTTGATGATCTGAAACATTAAAGTGTGACAAATACAAAAAAAAATACAAAAATCAGGAAGGGGGCCAACACTTTTTCACACCACTGTATGTACGTATGATAATGTAGCGGTTTTCTTATTGGTAGTTACTGTACATTCTTATAGCCTGCAAGGGCAGTGGTTCTTAAAAGGTTTGTTGTCTGTGACACAAAAACAGATCTGACAGCAAGAAAAGATGCTAATTGCTAATACTGAAATGTGCACAAATAAGCGTACATATATATGACAAAAGAGGGCAAAAATGCTTCTTGTATCTATTGATGTAAACATCAGAGTGAAAAAAAAGCGAAACACACTCAATATTTTGGCCCAATGTTTCATCTTCCATATGATTAATCACACTTCTGCTGTTTATGAACCTATTTTTGTTGTGTTAATAGTTGGATGGTCTTACGCAGTTTTTAGCCTAATTTTGGTAGTGTGTTGGATCGCTACAGGATTTTAAATGTAAAATCTTGGTCCTGAAGCACCAGCTAAAAACCACTGATCTACAGAATACTTAAGACAACATCCATCGCGCATATTTCAAGCTACTCAAAATTGAAACATTTCATTTTTTAACCTACACAGTACTTGATTCATTTGCAGTTAAAAAAAAGAAAAGAAAAAAAGCAACCCCTCACTTGATGATAGATTTTTAGATAATCCTCTTTACTTTGTTTACTTACATGGACCAAACTACACTTTGATAAAACTGGATTATATATTAACTCAGGTAGACTTCTGAAAAAGCATTTCAAGTTTCTTAACATTTGTAATGTACTTAAAGCAGATTTAAAAGGTAGTAATGTATGCTGAAATGATTTGAAGGGGTCCTTCATAACATCATCTGTTATTAAACTTTCAAATCTGTAAAGTAAAAAAATAGAATGGGCTATAAAATCTTACCCTTTTTCTCATAGAGGGCAGCACTCATTCTTCGCAGTATTTGATCAGTTTTCGAGTTGGCAGGTAGTGTTACACAATCCTGATCTTTTTCGATGTATAAAAAGGACCTGCAAAGTACATATATACAAATGCATACACATATATTTGGAATAAAGCATCACTTGTTAAAATTAGAGAGTTTTGTTATGGTCTGACTTTCACCTGCATGTAAAAGAAGTCTCTTTGTTACACTTGACGGCGCAATCTTCCACTGTTTTTACAGTGTATTGATTTTTGGGCAATTTCACTATCCAGGCCCCATCTGTTTTTATATATGCTTCCAAAACATCTGCAGAAAGAGAAAAGATGGGGAAAAGGATAAACTGAGTTTCAAGTCACAAACACATGATTTATTAGTATTGATGAAGTAAGACTCAGGTTCTGTGAACTGTGCTACTATATATACCTAAACCGACAAGGCCAAAACGTCTTAAACTAGAGCCCATGTGAGCCCCTACTGAGCTATATTACAGAATATTTCTAAAATACAAAGATTTCAAACTTGACCAACAGAACTCTTTGTATGAAAGCATAAACTGAACACATTTGCAGATGAGCAGATCTTCTTACCTGTGCTTTGGCTGTGGCACCTGAGGAAATCTGAAGGGAACATGATCATATACAGATAAATAAATGCTATAGCATAGAAGAAATAGTCTTATAATTAAGCACTATGAATAAATATCTGTTGGCTTACCTGTAAAAAGGAAGAGACAAAGTAAAAGAACTGCTTTGTGAACCTCCATGTCGGAGAATTGACAAGCAGGGACTTTGAGAGGTTTTCAATCTTTTAAGCATGTCAGTACAACAAACATCATAGGGCCGTCACTCATCAGTCAATCATTGTCCTAACAAGGACATGGACCTGGTCAAGTTATGTTTGTCGATCAGTGTGTTGTTTGAACCCACCATTACCGTTTCTGATCACATGATTTATCAGAGCTGACATTTTTATTTGATCAACATCATTGGTTGTACTTCATAGTAAAATAGTTTGGTACTAAAATTCCATTGAAAAACAATGAGATGTATAGAAAAAAGGACATGCGGATAAAGTCTTTCATTGTAAAGCAACGGATTAAACAAACTACTGTTTCTTGAGACCCAGATAACTCAATAATCGATTTAATTTCATAATCTTAATATAGCATTTAAGTCTCATATAAGTCTCATTTAAGTCTAATATAGTCTCATCAATGTCACAAATCAACAAGTTAATTATCAACTGAGAAAACAGGAGCCGTCCTACGCTAACTCAGTACACAAACAGAACAGCCTAATTTTGCAATTGTGAACACTGAGCCAAGCAACCATGAGGAAAAACTAGTGCAATCAAGATTTGAGCTGAAGGGAATATGGAGAGAATGACAGCCAAAGAAGTCAATAATGCAATGAAAAAAAAAGAAAAAAAAAGAAAACGTGCAGTCTCAGTTAAGCTTGTTTTCCCCACTCTACATGCGTTCAGCAAAACAGTAGAAAGCAATCAAGGTTTGGCGTTTCAATCTGGTATCAACATCCACTGTTTACAGTTACTATAACTACTGCAGTTGAAGCTGTTGGCTGTAGAGTGTGCATTGATTCACAAGACTACGCATGTGTACCTTACTTTAACCAGAATTGATCAAGGTAAGTTGTGGTTTTGTTGACTTTAATTTGCACAGATTGGGTTCCATTATTAATTTTAATGTATCTGTTTCAGTTTAGTGTTTACATGAAGTTGTATTTGGTTGCTCAAGGCCACGATGTCTTAAGATTTGTTAGGACTATATTGATTTCTCTTTGATTGATTTGTCCCTAACTGCTGCAATAAATGACAGTGATTCCATAAAAACAATCAAACAAACACCTCTTCCCCCAAAGTTCTACAGTCAAACTTGAGGGCAATGTCTGCAGAAATACCCCAAAACCGAACTGTGGTAGACACCAGTTTGAGTCCGAAGACAGACTATTTGGGGACCCCTCAAACTGTCTGCTCTGTTGTCCAGCATCATGAGGAAAACCCGCCGATCTGCCAGCTACCTCCAGTCAGTGAGTCTGAACCTGGTTTCCCATCTCAGTCTGTGAATCAGGAGGCGTTTGAGGAACAGCAGAGATCTGAAATGGGCAGAGCCGCCTGCCAACCAGCCCAACACATAATGTCTCAAAGATCCCCTCAGGAGGTTAGTCTCAGGAATTTGCATTTTATTAACATTTATTGTTTATTAGTGAGTATGATTAATGCTGATTGTGGCCTTTAGGATATCAGTAAATAATTTGCATGTGCGTGTGACATGAAGCCATGATTACACAGAAATCGTTTGTCATTATTACATAAAGACATCACAGGCACAGAGGAAAAAGAATATTCAGATATTGAAAGGTCCTTACTTTGACTCTGAAAAACAGTAATTTATGTAAAGTAATTTACAGTAAAATGTCTTAAAATGAGATTTAAATTTTATTGGTACTACATTTATTTGTTTCTCTTGGTAAGTAATTTTAAGACAATTTTTGACCATTTTAGGTGGACACAAATTACTCTTCATACAAAGGAATTAAGAGGAATTAAATTTTTTTAATGTTACTGACAAAAAAAAAAAAAACACTGAAAAGGATGAGTAAATTGTCCATATCCATGCGTTAAAATTAAACGTTTTATTATATTACATAATTATAAATTATTAAAACCTAAATACATCTGTTTTAATACTTGTATTTATTAAAGTAATGTGGATTTGTTCTGTTGCAACACTTATTGTTAATTAGCTAATATAGAAGAGTATAGAATAATTAATAATATAATTAATTTAAATTTTTCTTTTATTTATTTTTTAAACTCTCAATATAGATTTTTACATCTGATCATATCTCTTTCCGAACAGAATCCAGGCCAAAATGAGAAAATGATCCTTCGGCTTCAGGTGAAGCAGCTGCAGAGGGTTTTACAGGAACAAAACACATTGCTCTCTCTTATCAGTCCAGGTATGTTTGGAGAAACTCTTACATAACAGGGATTTAAGTTGTTTGTGATGGTTATGGTTATTGAGAAAATACAATTCTTTAGATTTTCAGTTCTAAAAAGTTCTAGTTCTCAAATTATATTTACAGGAAAACATGCAAATGATATTTTTAATCTGTGGTTATTACTCTTTTTGAGTTTTACCCACCAACAAATGCACTATTTTATACTGTATGGTAAATCTACCACTTCTTCATTGCAGACCTTTACTTACTCTTTCAGGACAGATTTTATCTCCCACATTCTTAGGGCAATGGCAGGTCCAGACACCTCTGAGCTTTCCAGAAGCTGATTCCCTCAAGCCTACTGGGAATTTAGATGCCTTCAAGGAAAGCTCAACCAAATATTCTGCTGTGGTTGAGAATGAGTCAGAGGCTCTGGCAACTAATAACACCAATGGTAGGAATCGAGAAGTCCTTTATCTTTATGCTCTTTAGAAAAAGGTATTTTTACAATAGTGAAGAAATAAAATTCAATTTGAGATACCATGTTCTCTACAAATCAGCAGTCAAATAATAAAAAACAAAAAACAAACAAACATCAAATGCAAGTAAAACATGCAATCTTGCACATTTCATCCTCTGTGCCTGACAGAGAAGTTTCTTAAATCTTAATTTTCCAGTTTCTAGACTACAGGTCATGAGTCACATTTACAAATCTACATCACTCACATCAGAAAGTCCCATAAAATGGGAAAAAATGAATTGACATGCTGCAGTGTGACATGCTACTTCATCTAATACTATTTTTAAAAGCATATGACTAATTGTTTTTTTTTTTTTTTTACTGCTTAATAATAACATAATACGAGGTCATTCGCTGAATTCATAATGACTGCATGGACTGTATGTACATCTGTCACACCGCAGGACCATTTAAAATGAACTAGAAAAGGCAGAAAACAAATGTGATTTAAAATGGTCACAGTGCCTAAAACATACATTTCAGCATTTTATACATTCCTACAAATTGTAACCTAAAATTCAGACTTTGATTAAAAAACATTTTAAAAATAAATAAATCTTAGACATGATACTGTATCTGTCGACTACCCATTTACTACTCCAAATGTATTAGAAAAAAATGCAATTGCAAGCAACTGACTGAAATTCACCCAACATCCTTTTCAAAGCATCATCTTTTTTACTTGGTTCAGTCATCTGCGGTATCTTCTGAACTTTCCGGTTGCTGTTTCTCCATCAGGAAGGGAAGATACATTGATATATATAGCTTCTTAAATTTACTGCTGCTCAGGCAGTACAGGATCGGATCCAGCAGACAGTTCAGATAAGAGAGACAAACAAGCCCATCGTACAGTTTAACGACAGTAACCTTTTCCTCTTTCATCACGAGCCCACTGATCTTTAGTTGCACCACTCTTGTAAAGGCATATGGCAAGAAGCAGACAGCAAAGACGAGAACCACCGAAGTGACGAGGAACATTGCTCTCCAGAGTTTAGTCTTGTCACCCACCGACTTCTGTTTGAGTCTTTTGATAATCCGTATTGAGCAGTACACAAGAACAAAAAAGGGGATGAAAATCTGAGTAAAAAACACAATTTCCCTGAGTATAACAATGACGCTGAGTTTCTCATCTTTTTCACTGCTGTTGCATCTGATAAAACTTTGCAACATGGCCGGAATGGTCAAAATTCCCAGCAGCACCCAGATGAATACAGAAATCTGAGGCGATCGTTTCAAAATCCTCAGAACTTTCCTCTTCCCAGGATGGACCACGCTAAAATATCGATAAATGGAGATGACCGTCAGGAAGGCAATGCTTGCTCCTCTGTTGAGAAACTGCAGAAAGAGCTGTACTTTGCACACTACTTTCTGTTCACTGCATTGCTGAAAGTTATACGCCTTTACGGGCAATCCAATCAGCAACAAAATGTCAGCCAGGACCAGATTGAACAGGAAAATGTCAATGGTCTTAGATTTCCAGAACTTGAGCTTGAAGATGAAGAGATGGATAACTGTAATGTTCAGCAGGAGACCCAAGATAAACTCCAGCACTACCACAGAAGAGTAGAAAATATAGAGCGCTCGGTTTTGGTCGACGTTCTCCTGACAGTTTGCGTCAAAGTTGTCCGGTGTTGGCTCTGTGGAGTTGTCCATATTCTCCAAATTTGGATTAAAGTAAGTAGACGACACAACTGTGAGAGTCTGTTCTACCAAAGCAGAGGATTTTAAAGCTGCTCAGACTCGAAAGCAAAGCACCTCCTCTTCTAGAGCGTTCAAGTCTCTACCTGTTGAGAAGTTACAGTAAATTCCTGATGTCACGAACTTCTGTGAAAAAGACAAAAAAGGGCGTCATCAAAGACAACTAATGTTTAAATCTTTTATAGAGCACTCAGTGAGTGTCACTGATAATGGACAATGGACAAAGCTAATGCACACTTTAAAAAAGCAGCTAAAGGCATATAGTCATGTGTATTTGCAAAGATCATATCTTATGAGAGCAGAGAATATTCTGGCAGTACAATATCAGGGCGTGTTCACTTTACTGTGCAAGTTATAACAAATGTACACGAAAAAATGTGATTGTTATTGATCTTCTGTCTTAAACACCTTAGTTTGTATATTAGAACTATTTAGTGGCTTGTCCAGACAGGCCTGAGTAGACTGAAGGGTTTTTGAGAAGAAAATTAGCTGAAGGGCAAATATTACCTTTTTTAGCAAAAGGGCATGACCTGTTTGAAAGATTTGCCATGCCTCCCATTTCCATAACAAGCTTTTTTTTTTTCAGTAGTTCAGTATTCCAAACAATGCTGATGTTCACTTTTAAGACTATATATTTTGCACAATGTTGGAAAATGAATTGCATTACATTTGTTCCTTGAAGTACGGGTTACCTCATTTGTGTTGGGTAATAATATTAAATGAGATTTCGAATTGCTTTGCAGTTGTTGCACCATCAGCAGAGCTCAGACGCTTGTCTCCTATTAAAGAAGAGTCTTTAGAACCAGCACAAGAAGACTGTCCTCTTAGCCCTTTCGGATCGAGGCAAGGTCTCCCACCAAACCCAGAGGAAAGGTAATATATGATGCAAAAAAGGTAGCAAAAAATATATATTTATAAAACTGTTTTGAAGTTTCATGGAAGCTGGGTAAAGTTATAATCACTGTGGGGCATCGATGAGAATGCACAAAGCTCCATTAATTACTCAACGTGTGGATCAAGGTGTGGTTACTAGAAAAGAACAACGAAAAAATTGACATCAGTTACAACAAATTCCTCTCATTATTACAAAAGGTTTCAACAATATATCAAATAATCAAATACTCAAACATACAACAAACAATATCCATGGATATAAAATTATGATTAAAGTCACTGAAATTCTGCAGTAACGGCTGCTAAAAAATTCAGCTTTGCAATCACAGGAATAAATTACATTTTGAAATATAACACCCATTTTACCAAAAATGTTTAAATTTCACAACATTAGACTACTGTTGCATGCTTTCATGAGCATAACAGACTTTCAAAAAAATATCCATATCTTACAGATCACACACTTTTCAACATTAGTGTAAATAAAAGAAATTTGCAACATTTTAAAGCTTTAAAGTTTAAAAAATTATATAATCTATTAAACACAGGCCTATTCGACCAGGACTGAGAAAAGAGCAAAAAACATTTGAAGATTTTGTTGAAGAACATCTCAAAACAGACCAAGCTATTCTCCAACATGAGATTCAGGTATCAGCAGTATTCAAAAAGAAACTTAACACAGTTCTACACAGTTTAAGTGTGTTCTAAACAATATCCTCTCTATTTTCCAGACTAATGCACAAATCAGAGGAGCAGAGAAGAGGAATTTCCTTCGTAAAGGAGAAGGAACTAGAATTTCGAAGGGTAAGGACTGCTCACAAAAACTCCAGAGAAGACGCTCTGTTAGTCCACAAATGAAGCTCAGTCAGCAGACGATACGTCCCACTGAATTTCATCAGAAAGAGATACCAAATAGGAGCAGTCCTGGACTGAAGGGCTTAGGAAACTTCTGTGACCAAAGATCTGGCGTGGAAGACCCTCTAAAGAAGACCTTTGCTCTACAGGATGATGATTTATCATCAAACAACAAAGGGAAAGTCAAAGCCTTGACTGCTAATAACAATGCAGCCTCACTTAAAAGTAAGCACAGTGTAGAAGTCTTGAGGAATTTTGGGGAAACCAATGGAAGCAAGCCAAGTGGATCTGCTCTGGCACAAAGCAAAGAAAGTGTTGGTTTTAAAAAAATGAATGACCACATTGTCAAAATCCCTGAGAAAAATTTGGAAAGAAAAAAAATGGGTTTTACTACAAATTACTGTTTGCACAGCCAGAGTGGATATCCATCTAAAGAAGTCAATCTAACTGACGAGGTGATGGAGTCACTGGCTCTTAGCGATTCTCGCAACAGCACTAGCAGTGAGGATGGACCCAGCTCTCAGTCTCACCAGCCGTTACCTCATTACCGCTCAAGGCACACGGATCACAAAGATCAGAGTCTGGATTTGTCAGATGGCGACTATGCTAGTGACGCCCCGAGTGAGACTCGATTCAATGAAGAACATCACACTTCTAATTCTATGTCCAGTTCTTCAAGCTTCAGCAGCGACTCTGAACTCAAGAGCTTACAGGGGTCTTTGGCTAACTGCTCCAAAAAAGCAGACGAAAGGGGGACCGACAGTGACTTTAGACAACCTTCTGCTTCTGAACTCCTCACTATGGAGTTCCCAAAAGTCAAAGTCACTCCAGAAGACAGCACTCATGGCATCGGACAAGAGCAACCACATACTCCAATCAGGTTTTGCACAAAGATTATGATTTGTACATAATAATATGATTTTTACTCAATTTTCTATCTCTGAATTCACATATTCATGAATTTGACTAGGGAAGAGATGGGAGAGCATGGTTTTAATGGTGAGGATGGCTGCAGACCTTTGCTCAGGCCTAAGAAAGAACTACATGAACCTCAGGTAGAATCAACAAGACATTTTAGACAAGTTTACATCATGTCTCAATGTGTGAATCCACTTTATTTCTCACATACAGTACTACTAAAAATAAAGGTTCCAAAAGGGGGTTTCACAATGATTCCATAGAAGAACCATTTTGGGTTCCTCAAAGAACCTTTCACTAAATAGTTCTAAAAAGAAGCATTTTTTAGTGTGAACAACATTTTAAGAACCTTTTTCCACTTTTAAGAACTTTTTGTGCAGTGGAAATGATCTTTAATTTTCTTCATGGAACCACTGAATGACATTGGTTTTTTATACCGTCTTATCCTTAAATGGTTTCAATAGTGAATTTCCATCCAGAAAATACTTAACGTGTTATGTTTAAATCTTTGTGCATGTAGGATCTGAGACTGCAGATCTCATCTCTGAAGCAGCAGTTGATGGAGAGGGAGTCTCACTGGTCGCAGACCCACAGTCTCCTCCAGAGCCATGTTGAAGCCCTCACCCGAGAAAACCAGGAGCTTCACAGCAGGCTCAATGTGAACAAGAGATCGCACCAGAGTGCTGGTTCCTCTGCTCTTCAGTCTGGATCATACAGCACGGTCAGAGCAAATTCAAACTACTATTTTTCCACTAAAAATATCTAAACATATACATATATCATATAAAAATATATAAACATATAAAGCAGGGCAAAAAAATGAATTAACATATTTGAGTGATTAAACATTGAAGGGAATATACACACACACACACACAAAAAATCTGTTTATATACTGTATCTGTATGCAAACGCTGTTCACTTTTTTATTGTTTGTGGTTTTAATCTATTAAAAGACTTTGTGCTTATTAATACTGTGCCTCAATGAATAACATATGTTGCACTTCAGTTTGAGCAGAGAAGAGAAGAACCACAGCGGACCCATCACGTAAGGAGCGCAACTCCAGCCTTTAACAAACCCTTCATCCACAGGACACAACAGGGCAATGTTAGTATGCCAACATTATAAATGTGCATTAATAACAACAAGAACTGTTTTTCAATCTGTAAAACATTTTTATTGCTTTAAAGTAAATATTCCCTTTAGTCATTTTTAGTCAAACTAGTTTTAGTCACAATACTTGAGCTAAACTCATTTCCTGTAAACCCGTTGAGGTGTGTAATATGTTCTCGAGTGCCTTTAAGCTCCTCAGAAATAATTCATGATGACTCTCAAAGCCCAGTGTCAGATAATTGACTCAGTTCTTTATAATTAATTCACGCATGTGCAATGCATCTACCATCTCCATTTCATACAGTGTAAGTGTTAAATCCTGATTTTATATTGTAATTGTTTGCCCTGTTTATAATTTATGAACACAGAGCTATTCAATATAAATGGAACATTTAGTCAGACCAACATATATCACTTTTATGTAATATATTTGTTCAATCACTGTGCCTGTTTTTGACACACATAATACAGATCACATGCTTTCAAAAAAAGTAAATGTGTTCTTGTTTTAAGTATAAACTTAACTTAAATTTTGTTAGATTTATAAAATAAAATTCCTTTTTTAGATATTTTACTGGAAAACAGAACAAAAATATTGATACATTTTTGTGCAGTGATTCCATTGTATTTTATCGAAAGCATCTGATTTTTCTTCTCCTTGAATGGCCAGGCAAATGGACGTTCTGTTACCAAAGCTAACAGGTTAACAGAATGCACGGACAACTCTTTGAGTAAGCATGTTCTCTCGTGCTTCATCTCCTATAAACCAACATATAAGTTGTCATCACATATGTACTGTGTACAACTTGCCATGTCTTGTGTGTTATGTTTTTCCAAAAAGGAAAGAATCCTGCACTTTCCATTGGCAGGCCACAGAACAATACCATGATTACACAAGGCGGAAAGGTATTTACATTTCCCTTAAAGGGATAGTTCCCCTGATGCAGTCAGCCAACATCAGTACATTCAGAATTAGAGCATGAAGTAATGACACACACTTGTACAGTGTTTTATCCCATTGTATCACTCATTATGATGGAACAGTCTGACCCAGTTTCTATTATGAAATGTTCAACGCATCATAGTATCATAATGACGCTTTTGTCCACAGGGAAGTTTGGTTTATCATCATACTGAATGCAATAATACACAAATGGCATCCCAGGCCAGAAAAAACAAAGTACGAGAGGAAACCTGCTATCCGGATGGAAGGGTAATGACAGTGTTTTGCAATTCGAAATTTTAGTTACACAAAGCTCGCAATATTTATTTAAAAATGCTCTACTTTTAATTAGGTAGAGCACCTTTTTTGGAGCGGATGTCGTATGATCACATTCCGCAATGGAACGAAGAAAGAGATTGGTGTTGATAAGTCAGTCACTGTTACGTTCTTCAATGGAGATGTTAAACGGATGCTGGCTGACGGGACTGTGGTGCGTATCACGAGTGAATAAGGAAGTCTTATCAAGTCTGTTCCCACAGTTACTGGTGTATTGCAACATTTCAAAATTCACTGATTATTTTGTGGTCATCCACCAGAACACCAACATGTTCCTACAGGCCCAAACCTTTGGATTTTGTCTCATGATGCTACAGATATGTCACACTTTTTCATCTGTTCCTGCATTTGTGTTCTTGAAATAAGTCTTCAAATCAGGGTCAATACAGTTTTTATTTCATTTCATATTTTGGTTTCCAGTTTCATTATGTTTTTTTTTTCTTTCAGGCAGTCTTTTGTGCATTTTTAAATGATTTTTGGTGATGTTTGGTGGTGGTGATCAGAACGTTTCCTTTCAATTAGCAGAGGTTTTGTATCTATTTTTTAGAACTGATTGTTCGTAGGCCTTGTTGATTTGAGTTTATGCCCAGATTATTTGTGGATAATCTTGCCAATGTTGACTAAAAAAGTGTGGAGAATAAGCTCAAATCAGTGGAGCCTATGATCGATCAGTTCCAAAAATAAATACAAAACCTGTGCTAATCGAAAGAAAAAAGCTGATAGAAAGATTGAATCCGGTATTTGGTGGAATGAGAAATCCGGTATTTAGTTTGATCAGAAACACCATAAGTTTAACAAAATGGGGGAACACCCCCCCCCCCCCCCCCCCATACAAAGATTAAAAAATAAAAAAGATAATCAAAATAAATAAATACATAAATAAAAAGAGATGTTATACCCATGTGTGAGCAAAGTTAATAAGTTTAAGTCCAGTGCATTTCCAGTGCAGAAACACAACATGAGGGTTAAATGAACAATTAAACTGTTTGAAATTTCTCTCTCTTTACATTTAGATATACTACTATAATGATGCTCGAACAACACACTCAACTTATCCATCTGGGTTGGAAGTCCTGCAGTTTCCAAACAACCAAAGAGGTTAGGAAAAATGACGTGAAAGACTTTCTTTCATTGACGAACACTATAAAAAGTATTTTTCTAAATTGTAAATAAAACAGATCATTATAGTTTCTTTGTAAAGCTTTCTTTCCGTTTCTTTGTAATTATTTGTGAATGTTACATTTAACAGAAAAACACCATCCTGATGGTACAAGGGAGATATCCTTCCCGGATGGCACGGTCAAGATTCTCCACTCCGATGGTCGAGAGGAGAGCATTTTTCCAGATGGAACTGTTGTCAAGATATCACAGTAAGATGAATATCTGCTTTCCTGTTTGTTTCTTTCTTTTTTCTTCTTCTTAACTCCCTTACACTGTTTCCACAGACATGGGGAAAAGGTGGTGGAGTTTACTAATGGGCAGAGAGAGATTCACACTTCACAATACAAGCGGAGGATGTTCCCGGATGGAACAGTTAAAACTGTCTACACAAATGGGAGACAAGAAACAAAGTTCTCATCTGGGAGGGTTCGCATTAAGAACAATGAAGGCCTCATTATAATGGACAAAAAATGAACTTCTAAAAACCCTTTTCATGTTATTTATTTGTTGTTTTTTATATTGAATTTAGTAACTATTCTTATGCATATTTAACTGACCTCATACTGAAGAAAAAATACTTTTTGGAGTTTCAAGTGCTGTTTTGTACTTTATTGTGGTAATTTATTATTTAAACCGTATGACAATTGGATGAACTGAGCCTGTTTATTTTTACATGTACTGTCAGCAGGCGTCTTGTATTGCTAAGAGTTCCTCTCAGCATGAACACATCTGATACAGAATGCAGGTGAAGACTTGTGACCCTCTGACCTAGTGTTGACATTGTACTACATTACGACACTCTGGTTTCAGTAGAGGAAATAGTAAGAGAGAGCTGGTAACGTCGTTAATAACTTAATACTTGGGAACAGTTCAGGGAAACTAAACTCTATTCTTAGTGTAATTTTTAATCAGTTATCGCTCGGTCAGAAGTTATACTGTATGTGATGTTATGTCCTTTTCTGATTTGGTCACAATATTATTCTGTTCTTCAGAAATTGGCACATAGAGAGAATAACCCTGTGTTCATTTACTGTTGATGGGTGGATTTTAAGATAAGTTACATTTTCCTAATGTTATGCCTTTAGAAATGTCCTATTTGGAGTTTTAAGTTTATGAAAACTATGCAAAGACATGCATTGCTTGTTTGTCTTAATTGAGCATTAAACCTGAGGATGTGTTTTATGGTTGTAGATGTTTTTGTATTGTCTGAGCTTAGTATGTACACTATACACTACCATTCAAAAGTTTAGGGTCGGAAAGGTTTTCATTTTCTTTCTTTTTTTCAAAAGAAATTAACACTTTTATTAAACAAACACACTTTCAGAAATAAAGGTACAAAAGCTGTCACTGGGGCGGTACCTTTTCAAAAGGTACATGTTTGTACCTAAATGGTCCATTTTGGTACCTTCAAGGTACATATTAGTACTTAAAGTGTACATATTTGAACCTAATAGGTACAAAATTGTACCTTTTGAAAAGGTACCGCTCCAGTGACAGCTTTTGTACCTTTATTTCTGAGAGTGCATGACTTCTGAAGGATCATGCATGTGACACTAAAGACTGGAGTAATGGCTGTGGAAAATTCAGCTTTGTCATCACAAGAATAAATTATATTAAATATATTTTTAAAAATATATTAAAATAGAAAACGGTTCTTTCAAATGTACTGTATTTACTGTATTTTTGCACAAATAAATGCAGTCTTGGTGAATATAAGAATCCACAAAAAATGACCAAAAAAAACTTTTGAAAGGTAGTGTACATTTTAGACCTTTTTTGTTGACCTCTGTTATATTTTCACACACATATGTGAATATATATTGTATGCACTCTTCCCAGTTTCCTCTTCTTGTGTTGTGTTGTAATTACAAACTGTTAGAAAAATTGAGCTAACTTAAATAATGAAAAACAAAATACATTTTACTTGACTTTTGAATTTAAAAAGCAGCATTTGCTGAGAAGAGGTGGATCTTTCGGCCCCCAAAGCAGAGGCTCAAATTTGTCCCTGACACCAATGCTCTGACTGCTTTCCATCTTCGTTCTTTCTTTTTCATTAAAGGAAGATGCCAGTCGGTTTGTGAGTTTATGAACTTCGTTCACAATAGCCTTAACATCCGCTTGGTCCTGAGAGGCTTTCCACGTAGCTTCATTAAAGGGAAATGTCAGTATGAAGTCACCAACACGACAAGGAGGGATGCCTCTGTCTTGAGTCATGCTGTTCCACGGGACGGCTGGAGATTTGAGTTTACGTACGTGAAGAGATGGTAACCTGCATATGGTAGATGGTGCATTTCTATGCGATTGCCTCGTGCTTTTAAATGTGAGTTTCAGGCCATCAGATTCCACCTCGTCATTCATTTCCTCAAACTGCTGAGGATCCCTTTCATGTCCAATTGATTTCGAATTGGGGTGAATGGGCCAAGTAGCATAACCAATGTTATTACTAGCACAAACATTTACAGAAGTGCCTTGAGAACTTGAAGAGCTTGGGATAGACTGATTCCTGTTTTTGTTGCCTAATGCAGTTGCATGTAAAGTCTTGGGTAACAAAAACCCCTGAGAGATTTTTGGCCGTAAATACCGGCTACCCGATCTCTTCCTGCAGTATCCCTTCTGTCTGAAACTATCAATCATCCTGTAGTTCATCAGGTCGATGATATCACTGATCAGCCCTTTCTTGACAGTTACATCAGCAGGGCAGTCCAGTGAAAGTGCAGGACTGTAGTTGACCTCTAGAAGCCACGGTTTGTAGCTGGCATCGATGAGAATGTCAAACCCCAACAGTTCTAGACAGTTGGGGCTGGAGGGAACACAAGGAACGGCTGTGAGCAGAGTCAGCGTCACGATATTGCTGATCCTGTGCCACAGCAGAAGTTCGTTAACATCTTGTTTGTGAAGAAAACTGCGGAATCTGCTCATGGTCCACTTGCATCCTCGACCCACTCGCTCTTTGTCCGTGGCGTAGCACATTCCAAACTTATTAATGCTGGTATTTGTCAAATGAGAGTACAGGCTCTCTAAAGAAGCAAGGGTGTACTTTTCTGTCGCGAAACGCACTAGGCCTTCCTGGTGCATGTAAATCACAAGAGGAGAGAAGCTTTTTACGCAAACGTAAATGCGTAGATCAAACTTGTAGCCTGAAATGAGAAGTGGGTTGCTGATATATCTCTGCACGATTACCGAAGAGTCGTAGACCAAGGCCTTGATGTCCTCAAACAGAAATATACCTCTTCCTCTCGACAGGTCAACTGGCTTACAAATCCAGTAGAGGGACTTCCCTCTGTCAGTCATGCGATTCCTAGTGTACACCCCAAGAAACTTTGTGTATTCGTTTGGCAATATGAAAGCAGCAGGGCTGAAGTCATACAGGGCTGCGCCGAAAGCGATCTTCATTCTTCTCATGTGTCGTGCCAGACAGTCCTTGCGTGTAATCTGGCTCATTTTGGGATGGTGGTTCAGTCTTTGCCATGGTAAGATGTTTTCGAAGTCTGACTTTCGGAAGCCAGAGGCTCTCCAGTAGAGGTTCCAGTCTCCTTCCTCCTGCTCCTCTTCATCATATTCCTCCCAGCCGCGCTCCAGCAGCACCTCGCGTACCACCTGCGGAGCTCCTCCGTGCATTCTGAACACCAGGGGAGCAAAACCACATTCCCTTTCGGCCATAGATAAGATCCCAGTGCCTCCAAGAAATCATGTAATTCAGTTCTCTGAATTCTGCATGGAATAGGGGAAATCACATTGGTTTAAATTTCAAATGGATCCTGCTGATCTGTTGTAGAAAAACTGGAAATGCTTACCTTTGCTACTTATGCAGATCACTTAGTAATTAATACAGCTTATAAGTTGTCATGTGAATACAATGCATGCCAACATTTCTGTTAAAGTTTGTAATAAATAAATAATGGAAAAATAAAAAAATTAACAGATTAATGCAGTCATATGCATTAATCTGTTAATGCAGTTGTTTAGAACAGGGATTTTAAAACTTTTAAATGCAATGTGCCCTCCAAATACTGTCTGAAGTATTATTTAGAAAATGAAGTTTTTAAGTTTTCTTGCATTGCATGTTCTATTCATAATACTGTACTGTATTTATTTGTTTGTAATTAGTCTTTATCTTAATTTAATATTTATTGTCTTTTTAATTGTATTTGTACATTTTTTTTCCTAATTGTTTTCCCTGAACTTTTTAATAGACCCACTAGTATTCCCTCGCAGCCTACAATTTAAAAACTCCTGGTCTAGAGGCTCATAGAAACTGGAAAATACTGACTTAATCTAGTTACCGTTAGGGCAGTCATGATAAGGCGTTCATGCACTGACTAATACCAGATCATTCTTGTGCATGTAAACACAGTCACAGTACGATTATGACTCAAAAGAAAGACATTTTAATTTAAAGACAATTTACGCCCACGAAATAAAGCACAGCCTTTAATAAAGCACAATTAAGTCAGCGTGTTTTTCTTTTTACATCCATTCGTATAATTTACCTCAGTTTTAGTGCATCTAGTTACATACAGTATCTAGGTCTAATTTCACACTTTTTTCGATTTCAAAACACTTTGTAAAGTATATTAGCATAAATCACTCTTACCTGACCGAGCTCTGTTGCCTGGTAGATCCTCCACAGAGTTCCTGTCAGACAGGTTGTGTGTCCTCTGCTCTGGTCATCTTTCGTTGCTAGGAAACGTTTGAATAAAAGCGCGCCATCTGAGCGTCTCTACAGCGTTACATTGCGAGGTCGGAACAGGTGACGTCACTATGTGTGAATCAGCATTTGCCAATCGAACAAAATATTTCAACATATATATATATATATAGACTGTTATACTGGGGACGGGTGAATTGGGATATGTGTGAAGATAAGTGTATTTTATAAGATATTTTAAATGTGTTATTAATAGACAAAAATTTAAGACGTTAATCGTATAAATGAAATAGGCAACCATATTTAGAAGTGAAGTTGAATCATCTCATGTCACATATAGGCCTAATTGCATTACAATTTATATCAAATGATTTTCTCTGGAAATGTTATTGTTTTGTGCTCCAGGATCGCACACGTGTTCAGACCCGAATATAGAGAACAAGAAGAAAACACTGCCACCTACGGAGATCAAAATACACCTACAAAAAAGGTAAGACTGTAAAGGACAAGTTTGCTATCAGTGAGAATGCTGCTATCTACTGGTCACAACAACGCTAAGCAATATAGAGGCTGTAGTGTGTTATTCTGTAATATTATCAGTGCACACTATATAACATTACATGTTACGTATACCTTAAGTTTATGAGAGAAATACAGTGATTTGCACTGTAGTCTTCATAGCAGCTGTTAGTATTATATTGGGGAATGAATTCATTTCTGGTTACTAAAATTGAAGGTTTGTCATGTAAAATATGCACTGCTTAAAGGATTATAGATCAGAATTTCACGTATTATCAGCCCATAAAAATGTCCTAAATCTGTTTATTTGGAATATACTGTAAAGTGTGTCGTAGACACAGAATATTTGTCTGGTAAGAATCCAAGCACATGTTTTCTTCAGTTGTATAACTGTTTAAAATGGTTTGTTTTTTTAGTGCTGTCATAAAACAATTTCTGGTAAGCTGTGAATGTGAATGTTACATATTTATTACTATCATTCCGAGATGTATAACCAGAGTTATTGTCTGAATTACAACCCAGCTACGCAGAATGAGATTTAATTGCTTTATTTTGATTCACTGTTTTATTGTTCATTTCTTACATAACACTAATAGCCATTGCTTTCAGGAAGAGTAATCTGCTAATTATTCTTGAATTACTTTTTTTTTTTTTTTGGTGAAAAAGTTTCATAATGACTCACTCAGACTATCTATAAGCATGCCAGGAAGATCCACATGCAGAAATGCCCTTTAGACATTGCTGATAAAGGCTATAAAGATTATAAACTGTGTAGAATCTTTTTTACTTTATTCTTGTGGTAATATTTACAGGTGCATCTCAATAAATTAGAATGTCGTGGAAAAGTTCATTTATTTCAATAATTCAACTCAAATTGTGAAACTCGTGTATTAAATAAATTCAATGCACACAGACTGAAGTAGTTTAAGTCTTTGGTTCTTTTAATTGTGATGACTTTGGCTTACATTTAACAAAAACCCACCAATTCACTATCTCAACAAATTAGAATAATTCCTAAGACCAATAAAATATTTTTTTTTTAGTGAGTTGTTGGCCTTCTGGAAAGTATGTTCATTTACTGTATGTGTACTCAATACTTGGTAGGGGCTCCTTTTGCTTTAATTACTGCCTCAATTCTGCGTGGCATGGAGGTGATCAGTTTGTGGCACTGCTGAGGTGGTATGGAGGCCCAGGTTTCTTTGATGGTGGCCTTCAGCTCATCAGCATTTTTTGGTCTCTTGTTTCTCATTTTCCTCTCGACAATACCTCATAGATTCTCTATGTGGTTCAGGTCTGGTGAGTTTGCTGCCAGTCAAGCACACCAACACCTTGGTCATTTAACCAACTTTTGGTGCTTTTGGCAGTGTGGGCAGGTGCCAAATCCTGCTGGAAAATGAAATCAGCATCTTTAAAAAGCTGGTCAGCAGAAGGAAGCATGAAGTGCTCCAAAATTTCTTGTGTTTCAAAAAACACAATGGACCAACACCAGCAGATGACATTGCACCAAATCGTCACAGACTGTGGAAATTTAACACTGGACTTCAAGCAACTTGGGCTATCAGCTTCTCCACCCTTCCTCCAGACTCTAGGACCTTGGTTTCCAAATGAAATACAAAACTTGCTCTCATCTGAAAAGAGGACTTTGCACCACTTGGCAACAGTCCAGTTCTTCTTCTCCTTAGCCCAGGTAAGACGCCTCTGACGTTGTCTGTGGTTCAGGAGTGGCTTAACAAGAGGAATACGACAACTGTAGCCAAATTCCTCGACACGTCTGTGTGTGGTGGCTCTTGATGCCTTGACACCAGCCTCAGTCCATTCCTTGTGAAGTTCACCCAAATTCTTGAATCGATTTTGCTTGACAATCCTCATAAGGCTGCGGTTCTCTCGGTTGGTTGTGCATCTTTTTCTTCCATACTTTTTCCTTCCACTCGTTTCTGTTAACATGCTTGGATACAGCACTCTGTGAACAGCCAGCTTCTTTGGCAATGAATGTTTGTGGCTTACCCTCCTTGTGAAGGGTGTCAATGATTGTCTTCTGGACAACTGTCAGATCAGCAGTTTTCCCCATGATTGTGTAGCCTAGTGAACCAAACTGAGAGACCATTTTGAAGGCTCAGGAAACCTTTGCAGGGGTTTTGAGTTGATCAGCTGATTGGCATGTCACCATATTCTAATTTGTTAAGATTGTTGTGAATTGGTGGGTTTTTGTTAAATGTGAGACAAAATCATCACAATTAAAAGAACCAAAGACTTAAACTACTTCAGTCTGTGTGCACTGAATTTATTTAATACACGAGTTTCACAATTTGAGTTGAATTACTGAAATAAATGAACTTTTCCACGACATTCTAATTTATTGAGATGCACCTGTTCATTTCATGTACCATTCTGTCTGAACTGATTATTATATATTATTATAGTAAGATTATTATATAATTTCCTACATTATTTTTATGTTCTCAGACATTTTATTATTTGGATCTCATGTGATTTTTGTTTTGTAGATTTGACATGTGATCTTTGACTCAGCATGATGCAATAGGGAACTGGTACAGTCACTGGTGTAATTTAATTCAGTCATGTTTATGGGAAAAACAGCTGATTTATTATATATAGACATCAATCTCAAAATAATACAAGCCTGCTTTATGATCATATTTTTTTATATGATCTCCTAATCTACTAAACACTTTGTTCATGTTAACCTGACATGTTCACATTTAACATAATATTTGATCTGCTGCACATGAGGTAAATCCAATAAACACATTAAAAGAAAAAGGTATTTTAATGGATATACTGAAAGAAATAATTTTTGCTTAAAAAAATATATTATTAAAAAATAATGAAGAAAATTATCAAGACATTTACATGCTACATCAAAAAAATAGAAGAGCTTCTCAACACTGTAAAACATTCTATAAAAAATAATCTATGACTGACAACAAAAAAAAATCTACATTTTACATACTGATGCTACTGATGAAATATCAGCCAAAATCTATATTTACATTTTTGTCTGAGAGATAATATCTTTGTCATCTTTGTAATTCAATTCTTTGAGGTCAGACTTTTCTGGTTTATGCAAGTCGTCAATAGTCACTGGTGGAGTTGGATGCTTGTACTCATTATACTCAACATAAAGGTAAGTTACCATGGTAAGGGCAAGAACTGCTAAAGCAATGTAGATTTTGGTGGACAGGCAGATGAATGTGCTGTAAGCAAAGGCTATAACAAAACCAAGTGACTCCCACATGCGGTAATTAGCAAACGCTGCTTCTTTGTGCTCAGCAAAGAGAACGCCATAAAGTGCTGCAAATGAAATAAACACACAGTATAATGATTATACAATATATTTATTAATTAAAAACACTGTATCATATTTATATATATTAAAAACATGTTAAAACATTGCATTTATACAAATATTGTTTTAATATTTAATTATTTCTTTCTTTTCATTGCTTTATTAATAATGATTATTATTTATGAGTTTTCATTCAGCTTCAATAGTCCTTTAGCCTGATTTTAGTCTGTTTAGAATTGTTTGTAGAGGGTTTATCAGGCTTTAGCATCCAAAACTTTTGTTTTTATGTTCGTAATGATAACTTAACTGTATAGGTAATTAAGTAGTATGCAGTATAAAGCACTCACCATTGGTTTGTGTTTGCCACACAGCGTCTGCCATGCCCCAGAGGGCCGGAAATACGAAGAACACTCCCAGCTGGTCTGGATGAGGCTTCCAGTACAAAAGACCCAGAAAACATCCCAGGTTTGTCACTGCAGCTGTAAAAGTGTAGTAAGACAGAATGAACATAAATACTAGCAACCATACTTAACCTTTAAACCATATGTCAACCTGTTCTGTTATTACCCAAGGAAAAGAGGGCGATTCTTCCAGTGTATTGAGCCAGTCTACCAAACGCGAATGAGCACAGGGAGTTAGTTGCACCAAAGCAGATCATCACAAAGCCAACGTAGTGTATTCCCAACGCACAAGTCACATAGTTCTGCAGCGGAAAGAGGGTCGCAAACACATTACATTCATATTTCATTAGGATGAATTGGTATTCATGTACTCCTAGTCTGTAGGGCTGTACCCACTATAGACAATGAAAAAGACAAGACAAACTAAATACAAATAAGACCAATCTACCTTTTCATAACTGATTTAAAAAAGTTATGACCAGTCTTTAAGAAAAAGAATTAGATGACTAACTTTTTAAGACTAGTCTAAACGGTTAATGCAACCGGCCCCTGGACTGAAAGACTGAAGAACTCTGGATTGTTGTTGTATTGTTATGGTTTGACAATGTTGACAATTACTATTATTTTTCTTATTGTTGTTGTTTTTCAAGCATTCAATTAAAAAAATTAGGCTGGTCTGCCTCAGCGATCTAACAACGCTCATCAGTGTCAAAATGACTGAGATGGCCAATCAAATCGAAGTAGGCAGAGCCGCAGAGTTTACTGTTCACAAAAACAGAGTATGATGGAAATAGCCAAACATTTAATATTTGACTACTGTTTGATGTTAAAATGTTAAACTAACCACAGTAATACACAGTGATGCAAACGACTCAACATTCTTTCTCAAATATAGTATCATTTACATAATTCATGTCATTCCTAACTGAATGTGATGAGACAAGAAACTTGTTGTGGTTTCGACACACATACAAATAAAATAGCAATTTGCAATTTGCAAATAGTTCAAAATGATTGCTTGTCAACTAGAATTTCCTCCACTGTTCTATTTCATTATGGTTCATTAAAAATAATAATAAAAGGCCCCAAAATGTTCAAGACGTGATGGTGTACCTTTGTGTATTCGCCAGAAAGGAAACTTTGCTCAAACCCACTGTACATGGTCAACGGGATGAGAAGCAGCAATCTAGGATCTCTCAAGAGCTTGAAGGTAGCCAGAAAGGTGCTGCAAAACGATTTATCGCCCTTGGTCTTACGAAATTCTCTGGCCAGATCTCGGTCGATGTTGTCCAGGAACGCTGCCACAAAAATGATGGCCAGAACTCCCACACCTGCAGAGACCAGACACCACGAGGTTAGACAGTCTTAATGGAAATGTATGAAAACTATATTTGTATATTTTCTGAAAGAAATGTAAATGGTGCTTGTCCATTGCTAAGCGCTTGCTAGGTTGTTCTTGGTGGATGACTTATGTACTTATGAAGTTAAATAATTGGGTTTTTTCAGATCTCTAATTTTAAACATCTGTATTTTTATGTTTACTTTCATGGAAGGAGTAATATGGACATTCAGAGCTAGATATTTTTAGTGGATTGTATGAATGAAGTCATTCAGCAGTTCACTAAACTATTTTTTGGAAACAAATATGAATGATTGTTACCCACCAATGTAGCAGCCTAGTAGTGTGTTCACTAGGTGTCTTGCTGGAAGGGTTGAGTTAGCGACTGTGAAATTTTCAACGCATGATGTCGCACCACAGTACTGCAGGTTCTCCTCAGGGACTTCTAAAAATGAATAAATGTTCAGTGTATTTACAGTCACCAAATAAAGTAAATAAAAATAAACACACTGGCAAAGTATTTAATTCAACTGTACCTATGCTAGTATCCTGGCCGAATATCAGAGATGACATGAGGTTTCCCCATACCGCTGATGACTGAAAAATGAAGAAAAAGATGCCAAAATATTGGTTGATGAGATCCTGGCCTTTCTTGTTGATTTTCTGGCCTCGTCTGTTTCCGCTTATTGTGAGATAGGTGCATTTTGCAGACCACAGCGGTGAACCTCCCATACCCAGAATGGCAGAGGTGGTCATCAGACTTGGCCTGCAGACAAAAATGATTTCAGAGTGGTGCTTTCTAACTTAACTGAACTGAACAGAACCTTCAGCTCTTAAAGGGATACTCCACCCCAAAATGAAAATTTTGTCATTAATCACTTACCCCCATGTCGTTCCAAACCCGTAAAAGCTTTGTTTGTCCTCGGAACACAATTTAAGAAATAACAAAAAATAGAAATAACAACATTTATTCAACAATTCGTCTCCTTTGTGTCTCGCTGTGTCAGCGTAGCGCCATTTTGGAGAGCATCCAATGGACACAAAGTGCGTACGCTATTCTCTGTCATCAGTAATGCATGGATGCATATTGTACCTTTATTTATGCTTTGATTTGAATGGAAACAGCGTATCCGTGCGTTACTGGTGACAGAGAATAGTGTACGCACTTTGCGTCTATCGGATTTTATTTTCTTTGCATACAAAAAGTATTCTCGTCGCTTCATAAAATTCAGATTGAACCACTGATGGAAGATGGACTATCTGACAATGTTTTTTATACTTTTCTGTGCCTTGACAGTGTTAATTACTTGGCAGTCAATGGGACAGTCACAAGCCTCCCGGTTTTCATCTAAAATATCTTAAATTGTGTTCCGAAGACGAACGAAGCTTTTACGGGTTTGGAACGATATGGGGGTAAGTGATTAATGACAAAATTTTCATTTTGGGGTGGAGTATCCCTTTAAATGTTGAAATGAAATGTTTGGGATCTGTAAGTAGCAACACAACTGTTGTCAGCATTGATAATAATAAGTAATGTTTCTTGAGTAGGAAATCGGCATATTAGAATGATTTCTGAAGGATCTTGTGACACTGGAGACTGGAGTAATGATGCTGAAAATTCAGCTTTGCATCACAGGAATAAATTACATTTTAATCAATATGAAATTTGATCAAATAAATGCAACTTTGGTGAGAGAAAGACTTCTTTCAAAAAAAATTACTGATCTAAACTTTTGAACAGTATAAAAATATTAAATGTATAACAGTATAAATATATCTGTCTTGTATTTAACACATAATAGTCCTTTCATGCCTAGTATTTGAAACTGTGTCGCACACTTGCACAAAGAATAATGCCATTTTGAACTTATACTGCAGATAAATATGCTTAGTTGTTTATATTGTTCAGCAATGAAATCAGTAAGTACAAAAGACAGAGAAATGCACACACCAGCCCGGCGCAAGGTTTCCAAAGGAATATGCCACATAACAGCCCATAGAAAGGACGATGGTCCATTTACAGCCCAGATTTTTGATCATTATCGGAGGCAGAAACATTGAGGACAAAATGATGGCTCCATAGATGACACTGAGGGAAATAACGCCCATTCCATCCTCAGCATTGAGGCTGCTCTGTAACGTACAAACATGCCTCTGTCAGTGTAAATACACCCACAAATCAATACCAATAATACAGTCATTTGTGAAATCAGTGTAAGAGTTTTTCTTCATTAAGGTAACTGTTCTGTAGGACGATTTGAAAGACAAAATGCTTTACATCAATTATGGTTTTGCAGATTTTCATAGCTTTAATTGTTTCTCATTTCATTTTTAAGAGTTTTTTTTTTAACCTCCCATCTAACTTTTTAAACTTTTATTTATGATAAATTAATTATCTGCTTTGCACCTTTTCTGAGCAACTACAAAGAATAATGTTGTAAGTGTATATTTATCTGTACAATATTAACCAATAACGCTGTCATTTACCATCGTGCTAAACCATTTAGAGATGTCTATGTACACATCTCTGCAAGAATTTGAATATTAGAGATGCATTATCAATAAAAAGATGTTTACATTTAATCAATTATCTCTGATTTCTATTTGTTACCTGTAAACTCTGCAGCCCTCCATATGCTGTGAATAAGAGCAAAAATCCAAAAGAAACCACAAGGACATTTTTGGAGGTTCGGCTCATACATTTTTTCATCCTGAAATCCTGTGAATGCTTCAAAAGGGAGGAATTCCTTCAGTGAGTGTCCTGTTAAAACAAAACAGACTTTAGATTAACTTTAGATTGGACGTCGCACTGAGCTAATATAGCGAGACTGAACACGCTCTAGGACAAAGTTCAGTGTAATGCAGTCATAAACGCATCCAGATTTTGGATGACTAAAGCTGGGTCAATGAAAGACAAACTGCTGATCTCTTATCAGTTACTGAAGTGTTTTTAGCAAGTTTTCCTATGCCTTTTCCCATGACACATAAACACATGTTGCCGTTCTCATAACATTGAACACAAAACATCAACCCAAGTTAAAAAATATAAAACAAGTCTAGTATATGTCACTCAAAGTGGTGCTAATAGTCTTTAATGCAGTTGTCAAGTGGAATGTTTTTATGATGTCAGTATGTTGATTGCTTTATTGTGCCATTTTTCACGTGTATTCTGACATGTGTAAATGTAGTCACGTCAGCCAAGACATGTGCAGCACATTTCAACAATATTTAAATGACAGATTTTACTGCACAGTTTGTCTTGAATCTGCAAACACAGAGACTGCTGACTGGTTGTCTTGTTTACTGTATTTTTGATCAGCCTTGGTGACTGGTGACTGTGGTGAGCATAAAAAAGACTTTCAAAAACATTTAAAAATCTTGCCAACCCCAAACTTTTGAATGAAATAAATAACATTTTTTAAAACACATTTTATGGTAGCTTCCATAACCCTTCCATAATAATATGGAAGGGTTATGGAAGTGTGTGTGTATATGTATATGTATATGTATATGTATATGTATATGTATATGTATATGTATATGTATATGTATATGTACATATATATATATATATATATATATATATATATATATATATATATATATATATATATAAAATAAAATATTTTTGATCAAATAACTCTAGAACTCTCTATTCTAATTCTATTCCCTGTATAACCCTGTCATGTGCTGCACATTCCCCAGTAATATATTTAAATGACAAATTTTACTTCATAGTTTGTCCTCTCTGAATCTGCAGACACAAAGAGACAGCTGTCTTGTCAAAATTAAATGGTTTTTATTATTTCTCATATATGCAAGAGAAGAATTCCCCCCTGCAGGAACCATTTGGGATTTAAACTTATGAAGTGTTACTGTAAAATATCACCATAGTTTGAACCTACAACCTTTCAGTTACTAGCCCAGATCTGTAACTAATAAGCTACACCACTGCCTTATGCAGCTGGAAGCTCAGTTACCAAAACGGTAAATGGACTGTGTTCAAAATTCAAAAACATTGAACGTATATAGCCTTTAGTTGCAAAGTTTACTCTATTCACACCCTTATGTACTGTGCAATAAATTCTTGTATTCTTCATTTACCATATACAAACCTTGAACTTTTGTTGCTATCATAAAACATTTTGTTGGACTGTTGAAGATTCCAGAGGTTGTGCTATAATGTGAATGTAGTCACTATAAAAGGCTGTCTATAGGCTTGACATGTGGTCTACAGCTTTAGCTTTTAATATTTCGTAGCATTGCCTCACATGCCTTACAGGTTTTATTCAAGGGTAATTATAGCATTAAATTAATAGCATTAAATTAATAGTCTTAAATGAATAGTATTAGATGAAAGAGATGATGAGTTTGTTTCTTCATCTGAACAGATTTAGAGAAATTTAGCATTACGTCACTTGCTCACTAATGGATCCTCTGCAGTGAATGGGTGCCGTCAGAATGAGAGTCCAAACATCACAATAATCCACAAGTAATCCGCACAACTCCAGTCCATTAATTAACATCTTAGTGAAAAAAATACAAATATTTATTAAACAGAAATGCAATAAATTCTACCAGAGATTTAAAAATTCAGTTTATGTTTCCTTTCCACATTAAAATGTATTAATAAAACTTAAAAGTAACAAACAAGAATATGTTTCTGTACATACTGTAAATAATGATTATTGTGATGACCTATTTTATTGAAATAAAATTTCCAATGAGGATAAGAGTTATTTACCATGACTTAAATAGTAATAACCTAAATGACCTAAAATAGTGTGAGGCTGATATTTTATCAGGAATATAGGCTATGCCTGATATAATAATCACCCTATAACTTTATCTTAAGTTGTAATAATCTTTGCACAAGTAGAATTTGCACAAGCAGAGTTGGTTAACCAAACATCATCAAAGCATTATGAAGCTACACCAGATTTGTCCTTTCAGGGTTTCATTTTTCTGTATATATTTATCATGGCTACATGGGCATATGTTAGTTTACACAAAACATATTAGATTTATTGAGGAGGATTTGTTTAATTTACTTTTATTGTGACACAACTTTTACAGTCCACATTCTTAGATAATATGGATTAGGCAGATGCAGATAATAATAAACTTCTATTATCTGATTGTGAAATGAATATTGTTATGTACTAACCATAGTTGTGACAGCTGGGAGGGGAAAGTCACAATTGCTCATCTTTGACTCTACCCAGCCTTTTTCTGTGCATTTCATTCCTTTCCTCAGAATTCATTTGAAGTCAGTAAGTAATCACTTTATCTGAGATGACTTACAATACACTTATAAGAAGGTTATGTGGAGTTACTGTAAGTGTCTTACTCTAGAGCACAATGGTTGTTCTTAAATTATGTGGATTTAATTATCATAGAATAACACTAACCTAAACCTTTACCATTTTTCAATTAAAAAATTGAAGTTAGTTAGTCTCTACAGCTGCTTTCCTTGTTGTGTCCATTATAGGGGTCCCCACAATGTAGGCTTTAAGGTTTTATAATATGCCTATAGATTTTACTATCTAATCTCCCTGCTAAAAAAACAAAACAATAGAAGTCCAATAGAAACCATCACAGAAATTCCAATGGTTTCCATTAAAATATCATTATAAACCATTAGCTTTTTCAGCAGGGCCAATCTAGAAGTTTTATTCTATGTTTTATTCATAAAACAGAAGACCCTGGCATTTCTGCATTTGAAATATATTATATTTAGTATATTAGTATACACTACACAAATTAATTGAGAATCAAAGATTCGCTCTGCTATAATTATGATCAGAAGTGGGTTTTTGATTTTTAGAGCACTTGTCATTCTTCCATTTGATCCCAAAAGTGAGATGAGGCAAGAAAAAATGGAAATGTGTCATAAATTTCCAAAGTATCATGTCAGAGATTCCTAGGAAATTCCAGAAATTAAGTTCTGAAATTCAACTCATTCATTATTCCAAAGCACCTTGTTTAATAGAGGTCTGACAGCTACCCTCCAAATTCTTTCCTGGAAAGCAGATTATTTTAGAAATATCATATGTAAACTATGTTAGTCTTGCAAAGATTCCATATGCATATTTCATTATTACTAATTCATTTTATCTCCCAAAGGTTTCTTCAACAGGGTGCACAGTTCTCAATAAACTTGAGAAACTAGCTTTGAACCAGGGATTATTTTATTTAAAATCATATATTTTTATCATAAAATCATATTTCCCATCCTGCTGGAAAAAAAAAAAAAAACAGTAGAACCCTGCCCAAAACAATAGAAAATGTAATGGTTTTAATGGTTATAATGGGAATTGTATTGGTTTTAATGGAAACTATAATGGTGTCTACTGGTATGTGATGGATTCTATTGGTGGGATGTTAAATCCTATTGGAAAAATGCCCAAAACACACTACAAAAAGGAATTTTGTAATGGTTTTACTGGAAAAAGCTAATGGTTCATAATGGTATTTTAATGGAAACTATTGGAATTTCTGTGATGGTTTCTATTGGGCTTCTATTGTTGTTGTTTTTTAGCAGGGATGTTACAAAAACAGCATTCTTCCATCTTAGAAACATTGCCAAGCTCTTGCAAAATGAAGCACTGCATTCAAAATATCACAAACACATCTCCCTATCTGTTTCTGATGCAGAAAAGCTAGTTCATGCATTCATGACCTCTAGACTGGACTATAATGCACTGCTAGGTGGCTGTCCTGCATCTTCAATAAACAAGCTACAGGTAGTCCTAAATTTTCTTTACCAGGTCAAGAAAATATGATCATATTACTCCAATTTTACAGTCTCTGCACTGGCTACCTATTAGGTTTAGCTCGTGCGTACCTAACTAGTCTTCTATCTCGCTGCAATCCATCATGCTGCCTAAGGTCGCAAAACTCTGGATTCTTAGTAGTACCTAGGATAGCAAAGTCAACTAAAGGAGGTAGAGCTTTTTCGCATTTGGCTCCCAAACTCTGGAATAGCCTTCCTGCTAACATTTGGGGTTCAGACACACATCTAGATTAAAGATCTCTTTAGCCAAGCATCTCATAATCTTGTACTGCAGTTACTTATTCTGATCAAATGTACATTGTTATTATTTAGATTGAGTTGAACAAATCATTTTTGCTTGGTTGGAACTGCTGCTTTGCAAAGATTTTCATCGTGAAAAGCGAAAAAGCTTATATCAGTTCTAACACTAGAGGTCAGTGTTTAATAAATCTTGGTTAGTGGACATTTAGTTGAATTTTAGTGTCTGTGTTATGTCAGTTTCCAGGTTTACACAGGTGCCTTAGCAAAGTAAACACACTTTAATCAGATTATCTATTGTAACATGTTCCAATAGCCTTGAAAGAGTCCAAATAATTCATCATGAACACTAAATCTATTGTTTTATCATTTCAACACAAAATTTTTTGTGAAACGTTTTGCATAAAGTGTGCTTGTGCAAGACCTGTTCTTCTTTATATTAAAAGACAATTAGTTTGATATTGTTATAATATATTGCTATCTAAGGCAAAGATACAGTATAATGTAATGATATGTAAACATTTAGACAGTGACAGCTAAGGTCATGTTTGATTCCCTGGGAATGCATGAACTGATTAAATCTTGAATGCAATGTTGGATAAACTCATCTGCCAAATGCGTAAATGAAAATGTACGCAGAAGTTCTCAAACCAGGTTAAAACACCTTCAGGAGAAGCCGTCTACAGACTTTCTACTTACTGTCTACTAACTTTGCCGTGCCTCTATAGGAGTTTGTCTAGTTTTCCCCCTTTCTCAACCCCCTTTCTTAAGCAAATCCCTTAAGGAATGCCAGATACTCATGCAGCAGTGTAGTCGTTTAATCCTCCGGGAAGTTAAAACACTCTCCACGGGCCGACCAGCTGAGAGACTGAAATATAAATATATAAAACAGCAACCATGCTCAGGAGAATAGACTTTGCTTACCTGGAGGACATTTTTATTGCTTAAGTTGCTCATTCACAGCTTGTCAAACTTAATGGAGTTCTTGGTTATATAGAGAAATAAATTTATGAATATTTATATAAATAAAAAAAGACGCAAATTAGACAATTATTAACAGTAAAACTGTTGCGGATAGCATGATTTTAATGGAATTTGATGGGAAATGCTTGAGTTCATATTCAGATCTCTGATTTAATTGCAGACTTTGAGACCTTGGAAAACTTAGGACAGGTTGAGACCTGTTTTTGTTGTTTTGGGGGGGGTTTTCATGGAGAAAAATCTAAGTGTAAAAAAAAAAAAAATCTAATTTAATCTTATTACTGTCCAGAATAGACAGCTATTAAATTATTAAATTATTATTTTTATCTGTAATGGGACATATTGCTAAGTGAATCTGGATATTTAACAAGAAAGAAAAAAACATTGTTATTTGGAAATTAAAAAGTGGATTACAAGGACATTTTGGGAACATCCAGAAACCTATTTCATTCGCAATAAATACTGGAAATTACATTAAGAATGTAACAGTGTTACTTTAGCGTAATTGAAATTAAACTATTTTATTAAAATTTTGAATGTTATATTTTTCATTATAATTTTTCATTTTATTTTTAGTCATTTTTGTTGTTTTCTCATTTTTATTAGTTTTTTCAAGTCTACATTTTTTTATTCATTTGTATTTCAGCTTTGTTTGCTTTGCAACTAGCTGAAATAAAAAGTTTCTTTTTTTTAATATTGTATTTTATTTTAGTTAATGTTTATATTATTTATTTTTTATGGCGTTAACTTTAATTAACTATAATATCCCTGGAGTGTAAATAGGGCGAGTTCAGGAACTTCCTCCTGGAGGCATTGGAAGCCATTCATCCAAATGCATGTAAATAGAGTAGCGTGCATGATTCCATTCCAATGCTAGGAGGCGCTGGTGCTCGTAACATGCATGCATTTGCCACCAGGTTTCCATGACCCACACAACCTCATTTGTTTTCTTTTGTATATGTGTGGTTCAGCAGGCGAGACGGGTTTTTCCTGCTGATAGCTACCGATGACAGGCGTGAGTCACTCGCACAGTGCCCATTGTTTGCTGTTTGCTGATGTGGATGTAGATCTGGAGGGCATTTTCTGTTGCTGGTCCCAGCACAATGCACAATGGCACAGAGATGCTGACACCCAACAAAAATGTCTTTATTTAGCAAAATTGAAACGGCTCACGATGACACGTGTGTGCTTCACCACTAGTCCTCCCTGTTTTCCCCTCACCTCATCCTCCCATAAGAGAGAAAGACAGGAAGGGAGAGGATGAGGGCTTTCCATTTGTTAGTTGAACCAGGCTTCCAGTCTCGAAATTATTGTTTTTTGAAGTTTGTGAAGGCCTAAGTTATCTTTTGTCTGTCCACAAAATTCAGCAATTTTTACCACTGATTGTAGGCCTGTTTCATATATGATGCTGAAAGTTGAGAATACTTCACTTGTCTGCAAGTGATGTAATGTTTTTCATTAGCATAGCGCTCTGATGTCCACAGGATATTTTTTGCCACAAATTTAAAGGCGTGGTCATATGTACCCTTTCACATTTAGGGGTCCTCAGAAGTGAAAGTTGGGTAAACTTCTATAGTGGTGGACAAGAGATTTCTTCAGATAATCAAAGGTCAAATGGTCAGAAGAGAGAAAGATGTCAAATTTGCCGTCCTTCACTCAGACTCTGTGTTAAGCAGCATTAACTACTTTTCTGTAATATAATGCCAATTTAATATAACACAAAGTATTGTATTATAAATGTACAATAATTAAAAAAAAAGAAAATAATAATAAAACAATACATAGATTTACCATGTGAATAACTGTGGAAACGTATCATCACAGACTGGGTTCATTAGTGAAATTGTGCAGGCAAAATAGGGCCATAGTGTAGCATTGCAAGAAGCAGTGGTCACTTCCAAGGCAAGCAGCTTTATATTAGTAAACTGCCAGTTGGGGTGTTAAAAGTGCCCTCAGCAAAATCCAAGGTGTGCCCGAGATCGTATGCTGTCTGAGTAGGTACTACATTGAATATGAACTTACATCGCAACCGTTAAAAATGTCAAAGAACATTTATGTTATAAATAGTGTGAATATGGGTAATGAAACTCAGATGCACTGCATTGACCATGTTGATATGGTCATGTGACCTGCATAACTTCCATCCACGAATCCTCTCCCATGGCCTCATGGGATAGTAAAGTGTCCATCAAATGCACACTCGCTAGAAGTGGTAGGTCATCCTGGTACTTTTCACCTACTGTTTTTAAAATATGTTTTCGGACATGCTATTTTTGGTGTAGTGTTCGGGCGCAACAGAACTTGGAAGGAAACTATTTTGTGTGAATGTGCAAGACTTCCGACTCAAAGGCCACTATAGGGAAATAACTAGAAGAATAACAAAGTGCAGTAAACAGGGAAAGTATTAGTGCTACAAACAAGTGTGTTTATAATTACGACAATACATTCAAATAATATGATATTGTAAACTGATATTTCATAACGACCTGTTTTGTACAGCTAAAATAACTGGAAGCGGATGACACCAGAAAGAAACCTTGCACGTTCAAGTTACAAAAGGCTGCACCCACTATTAAATGGACACATATTGATAGTGCGTGTACAACGTTAACACAGGTATTGTTCAACATATAGTGTGCATGCGTCGAAAACATCCTGCTTTGAAAGACTAGCGTGCTTTAATTGTGCACGAGATGGAGATAAAAGCAAAAATGAATTACCTTGGTCTATAAAAAACTGTTTCTGTATCTATAGAGACTTACATATATATATATATACGTTTAAATGCAATTTTATATAGTTTCCTAAAGAAAATGAATGCATTGCTTATGAAGTTTCTATCATAATTTGGAACATCCATGAGCATTTATTTGGAATTTTTTAAACAGTGGATACCTGCTCATCTACATATTTCAAAGAGACAAAGGTAACAAAACCCTCATCATATCTGCATGATCAGTGATGATGAGACAAAGTTATAATGGCTGTTTTTGTTCATGTGCGATTCAGAATTGAGTCAGATAGGGGGCCTGCATGAGCGACGCAGACGGAAGACATATTAGCGATCATGTGTGAGGCGCTAAAGACAGGATTTTCTGCTGAATGAGTGGTGTCAAGGTCAAGAAGAAAGAAATAAGACAGAAAAGGAGTTTAACTGTGACAAAAAACTAGCATGAATTATTCATTTGCCCCTCTTTCTTACGCTCCTCTTCACAGCACACAGTCCTGACAGCTTTATTTCAGCTCGGTCTAGAGAAAAGAGTGTGGCTTTCTGCACCTTCTTACTTCCCAAAATGGCCTTTTAATTAGGCTGACAAATTACAGTCGACGTTTGCTGCAGCTATTGGGGAAAGGAACTGTGGGAAATTTGTGTTCCTCAAGCTTTCTTTTGTCTGCTGACTGTAAAGAGAAGTAGCAGCCGGTGGGAACCTATTATTGAGACAAAAATTCTAAGCACTACCATTAGCATCTTCTGAAAGTATCAGCTTCTTTTTTACTCTGAATATTTTATCTCACACAGATTTAAAAAATATATATTTACAGCATTTATAATGTTATTTTTATATAAAGTGTCATGTTTTGTAATGTATTGATTAACATATAATCCCACAGATAAAAATAGGTTAGGATCAAATGTTGTCCATAACATTTGCCTGTGGTAGCATATATATATATACTTACTGTATATACTATACTATACTACTATATAGCCCATAAGGCCATGAAGACATAAAGACTCCAGTGCAATGACAGGAATTTGAGGGTTCATAAGAGATTTAGTTAATCTGCCAAACTTCGACCTCTGGTGGAGAAAAACAAAGAGTTGTGAGTAATTGCATGGATTTGCCCTTGGGATGTCTCATTACATAAATATAAATATAACACCTTCTCTTAAAGTAATGGTTCATTCAAAAATGAAAATTGTGTCATCATTTACCCAAAAGAATGTTTTGAAAAATGTCTGGGTTTTTTTTTGTTGTTGTTGTTTTTTTTGCCCATACAAGAAAATTGTGAACAATGTTTGTTTGTACTCACACAGAAGAACAAAGTCATACCGGTTTGGAGTGACATGACGGTGAATAAATGATTACAAAATTTACAATTAATTTTTTGTGCATACCAGCACTTCTGACTCGTTGCTGGTACTCAGATTCAAAGTGCCAATTTTTTGGGTGATTGGAAATGACACTATATAAAGCACACTACCCAGGAGGGGGCACCGTGAATTATCTCTCTTCCCAACAAATCACGTGAATGAACGCAAGCGGAGTTTTCATGGTTTTCATGCAGGTCAGGCCTCATGCAGAGTAGTAAAATAATAATTATTTTTACGAAATTATTTTACATTTTAATGAAAACAATATCTTGAAAATGAAAAGAATCAGGTTTATGCAATCAGATCAGATTAAACCATTAAACTCCTGGAAAGTTCAAGAATCAAGTAAGCGAATGTATTCAGATAGTAATAAGTTCAAAACAGCACTAATGCAGAGAAAACACGGGCGATTTAATCAGAGATGGGGGAGAGAACAGTGACTCGCGTCCAGACGTCAGTAAAATAGCATTCTTTTCAGCATGTATTTGTAATGAATACTGAATAATGAATACTGGCTGAAGGTGTTTTAGATTATAGTACAATGGACAGTGGTTTATTAATTCTGAATGGATCCGTATATAGTAATATGTACAGTCAGGTCAAGGCAGCTGGTTTAGGGGTCTTTTGGTGTCTCCCTGTGGTCCTGTTTGGTATCGCAGCTTGACTTTTGCTAATTTTTATAAAAGTGCTCTAAAACAATTCTTTCTTTCTTTCTGTCTGTCTCTATTGTGGAATTATAAACATACGTTGGTAATTATGTTGGCACTTCTTTTTTCCCACTTCAAGCACTGACTTAGAATATAGTGACTCACATTCTGAGCACGTTTATGATACTTTTATGGTGCTTTTGCATCATTTTTTAAGCTTGAAAGCACCATTCCCCAGTTTAACTGAATAAATGATGATAGAATTAAATTTTTGGGCTTTACTCTTGCTTTAATCTTCAATCGTACATTCTGACTGTGAGATTCCCCTGTGTATGTGAACACCGTCTAGACGGTTGTTTCTGCATTTTCATACATTCAGCAAGAAACAAATTCTTTTGATATGCAACATACTTTTTCTACTTCCACTCTAGGTAAATTAGCTCAAGATTAGCTTGCAGAGGAAAAGTCTGAAATAAGAATATGCCAAATGAGTGAAAGCTTAAAGGAATATTGCACCCAAAAATGCAAATTTACTCAAATTTACTCAGCCTCAGGCCTTCCAAGATAAGTTTTTTTTTTTTCATTGGAAAAAAATGTATAATTTCACTTGCTCAACAATGAATCCTCTGCAGTGAATGGGTGCCATCAGAATGAGAGCAGATTAAAAACATCAAAATAATCCACATGACACGAGTCAATCAATTAATATCTTGTGAAGCAAAAAGCTATGTTTGTAAGAAACAAATCCATCATTAATTCTCTCACATCAAAATCCACCAACATACTTAACAGTTTTGGATGCTTGGTCTGTGAATATTTCTCTCCTGATTCAGGTGAGATACTGGAGAAAACAATATTATGGACAGAGGACTCATATTTTTAGGAAGCAACAGTTAAAAAGTTAAAAACGTTACAGTGATTGTTTCTTACAAACATGCAGCTTTTCACAATATCGATTAATTAATGGACAGGAATTGTGCGGACTACTTGTGTATTATTATGATGTTGCGAGCTGTTTTGGGAATGTTGCTCTCATTCTGACGACACCTATTCACTGCAGAGGATCCGTTGGTAAGCAAGTGATGTAATGCTTTAAATGCTAAAGAAACAAACTCATCTACATCTTGGATGGCCTGAGAATGAGTACATTTTCAGCAAATGTTCATTTTTGGGTGAACTATTCCTTTAATGTTTGTAGCTGTTCAGTAAACAGATTCTAAAACCTTTGCAAGTCGAATTTCTTTCAGCTGTGCTTGAGTGTGTACGTGTGGGTGGTAACTCTCTCTTATACTCCATAGATGCACCGTTGCTATGGTAAACGCAATTAACAGGTGCAACTTCAAGGCATCTCTTTTTCACTTAGCGCTCATGAAGCATCCCCCATCATGTTTTATGGGTCTGTTTAAACTGGTGGTCCTCTTCAGACCGATTTGACGCACATCAGTTGAATGCAAGTGAGAGGAACTTATTGTTTGTCCCACGTAAACTGAATTATATCAGCGTGGAGCAGCAGCCTCTCATAAAAGCGCGCTAGCAGGGCTCTCTGTCTATGTAGACGGCTAATCAGATGCGGAGACGTCTGCCACTTGACAAGCACAGCGGCTCAATGAGGTGAAGCTTTCCCTATTGCCAAGCCATCGCCACGGAAACGGCATTCCGTGCCAGAGCGCATCCTTAGGGACTGGAGGCAACTGCCCACCGCTTCTATCTGCACTAAATAAGTGGGTTGAAAAGGAGCTGTAGAGAGCAGACTCTTCCCCTGAAGACTTCCTCTGGCTCTCTAGGCGCCGAGGCCTCTGCTGTCTCACTGTAAAGCCACACTAATATCAAACACAGCTGTGCTGGCAGAACGCTATCACAGGCCAAGAGCTGGCAATTTGTGTCAGTAGCTGAAGTGCTGCTCCAATTTGGCGACCATTTGTTTGTTAGCTCAGGAAGTCGGTGCAACCTTACCTCAACACTGAAGGTTTTTACATTCAATCAGCCTTGAAAATTTGATCGGGAACTACCACGGAAATGACAAATGTGTCTAAAGAGTCTAAAATGGCAGCACATGAGATTACTTATTCCAACATGTCCAAAATATTATTTTTTTAGGTGCTGGTCACAAAAGTTTTTCATTATTTTTATTCACGTTTTTACCTCCTTGACTTTGCATTAATTAATTTTCAAAGCATAAATATTCCATGGAATAACATATTTGTTTCGCTATGTTTGGCTAAATATCTGTAAATGTCTTGGGAAGTTCAAAATGTTTTGGAAAAATGTTGTTTTAAAATGCAACTACCCAAAGTAGAAAGTTGTGACCTGTAAAAAAGTCTATTGCTGTAGGATATATATATATATAAAAAAAACATTAACACAAAAACATTACAAAAAAAACTATTCACCTTATTTTTCGTGGCCTTATTTTGTAAATTTAATGTGTGTGGCTTCCGGTGTCTTCCGCTTCTAGCTGTTCAGCTGTACAAAGAAAAATTATCTTAATTGTAGTGCAAAGAGGTTTGTTGTTTACTGCACTTTGTTATTCTTCTCATTATTTCCCTACAGTGGCTAATGAACTGGAAGTCCTGCACATTCACAGAAAACGGCTTACTTCCGCATTGAAAAATAAAGTAGATTCTTTAAAAAGCAAACAAAATATGTTCTTAGAGTTATGAAAACGTTATTTCTGAATGTTCTCTGAACAATCAAAAGATCCCTTTTTTAAAATGTTTTAAAAATGTTCTTTCCTACGAATGTTAAGGGAACATTCAGTGTAATCATTTTGGAAGTGTTATTTTTTAATGTTCTTGGAACATTCTGAAACAAATAGCAACCTTTAAAAAAAGTCAAGGTCCAATATGTCTAAATGTCTCAACTAAAACAATTCAGAAACATTCCATGATTGATGTATAAATAATGTTTTTGTGTTAGAAGGTTATTAAAGACCAGATAATTCTGAATGAAATTTATGTTCACATGGAAGAACGTTTGTTCATAACTTTGAGAGAACCCAACATTAGCCTGGCCTGGGAACATTCCTTGTTAGCTGGGATTCCAGCATTATATCATGCGTGGTAACCTTAATATTTACAATTAACATTTTTATGTTTGGAAAATAACTAACATAAAAACTTAGAAAATGAACCGCCACATTCTAAATGTAATTTCCCTCTGTAATTTATTAATGTACATTTTTGTGTTTGACTATCTCTCATTCATCGCTCTTTAAAGTTTAGAAAACAGTTCGATAGTTCTAGAATTTCTAAAGTTGGATTTTTCCATAAACTGCACCGAAGGAAGAACAAAAACCAGTTTCCAGTGTGATGGAAATATTCATCATCATTAGGATGTGTGGGACAGCTGTGTAAACGGCATGTTTTCCCAACAGGCCTTGTGGACCACTCCTAAAAATGAAGGTTAATTCTGTGTTAAAAACTATACAGTTTTATAGCACTGCTGGTTACCCAGCATGCATTGTGACTGGGGTCAAATCAGAGTGAGTTTGAACTGATTATAAAAGAGTGTGAAATGGGATTAGGGGAATATTAGTCTATAATTCACACTTACATTCACATGTGCATTTTTGTAGCATGATATCAATCAGATCAATCTGTAAATTATGGGTGGTGTATGATATGTTAAACATATCACGTGGTATGCTAAATGACAGAATGTAGTACAAAACACAACAGCCAATTAAACTGACATAAAATATTGTACTCTGCCAACTAAAATAGGATGAAACTGTAATTATAGAACTGCAGAATACGCTGACTGTGTCAAAAGCTTCAACTCATTCCTCCACAGTGTTAAATACAACATAAGCTTTGACTCCACTGCATGGACACTAAGCCTGGAGGAAGTTTTATTTCAGATCTGTCATTTTTTAGGCCTTGAAACAGAGCTTGTTGTCCGTCACAGTATGTGAGATTCAGCCAGTTTTCTCTCAGTGAGAAAGTGATGTATGTGGGTAGAAGATGAGTACACATGGTGGGTAATTAGTCTCGTTGGGTTTGAGTTCAATGACTTACAGATGGCTGGGTGGATCAGTCAGACAAAGCAGAAATGTTTCACTTAATTCTTTCTGTGTTGTCCATTTAGACACTTTTGGCTCTGGTTAAGACATGCAACTTGCAGCACCTTGAGATAAAATACAAATTTATGGTGATATTTAAAATTATGGCGATTAAGTCATCATGATTTGAAAAATTTAACTCAGAAATATGTCTCATTATGCACATAAAATGGGGTTGCAAACAGTATTTCACATTGATTAGTGAGTCCCACATGGCTGTCTGTCAGATTGTTTATGCATGTCCCGTGTGCTTTAGCATGGGCTGTTCTGTGCAAATGTCACGTCTACAGTTTTTTAAGAAATTTTGCGAAAAAACAAAAAAACAAAAACAGATGAATGCATTTACTCTTTTTACTTAAAATGCATAATATGTTTTTCTGGTCCCATATGAAATATTTAGTTTTGAAATGTGGGGCATTACCATTGTGAGCAAGCTGATATAAAAAAAAGAGTTGGAGTTTATTAAATAATGGATGATATTCCAGACAAGCTCAGGGTGTGTCATATTTAGTTACAGCTGCTTTCATTTTTTGTCCCTAAAGAGTAAATGTGCTCAAGACACTGAGTTCCTAACTTCATATTCATCACTTTTTTCCAAGTAAGAGAAGTACCACACCTAGCATTTACAGTATTATCAGCATGTAACTGCATTCACAGCCATTCTGTAATATGACTTACATTCTATCTATCTATCTATCTATCTATCTATCTATCTATCTATCTATCTATCTATCTATCTATCTATCTATCTATCTATCTATCTATCTATCTATCTATCTATCTATCTATCTATCTATCTATCTATCTATCTATCTATCTATCTATCTATCTATCTATCTATCTACCAATATTATTTTATATAAAATTAAATGTATTATATCATTGTAAAATGTATTTATATCATTTATGTTTAGCATTATATATATTATATATATTATATACATTAAATTGTTAAATATAAATTATATAAAAATGTAATACATTAATGTTTACAGTCATGGCCAAAAATATCAGCACCCTTGGTAAATATGATCAAAGAAGGCTGTGAAAATCAATCTGCATTGTTAATCTGTTTGATCTTTTATTTTTTTTTAAATCACAGAAATCTAACCTTTCATTGGATAATAAAAATTTAAAATGGGGGGAAATATCATAATGAAATAAATGTTTTTCTCAAATACATGTTGAGAAAAGTAAAATATCTCTGAAGTATATTCCCATTCATATTCACAATTTTGAGCACTCCAGGGTGATTATGAACATGAAATTATCCAGCCATGGCTTCCTGTTTCACAGAAATATAAATAGGAGGGAAAATAAAGACCAAATTCCCTTAATCATCCATCACAATGAGAAAAACCAAAGAATATATTTCTGATGTGCAGCAAAAGATAATTGAGCCTCACAAATTAGTGAAGTGGCTTTAAGAAAAGAGCTAGAGCAGTGACAATTCCCATTTCCACCATCAGGGCAATAATTAAGAATTTCCAATGAAACTGCCTGGAAGAGGACGTGTGTCTATATCATCCAAATGCATGGTGAGAAGGAGAGTTTGAGTGGCTAAAGACTCTCTAAGGACCACAGCTGGAGAATTGCAGAAAATAGTTGAGTCTCGGGGTCAGAAAACCTTAAAAAAAACAACACCTACAGCACATGTTGTTTGGGAGGGTTTCAAGAAAAATTCTCCTAGCTCATCCAAAAACAATCTCCAGCATATTCAGTTATCAGACACGACTGGAACTTCAAATGGGACTGGCTTCTATGGTCAGATGAAACTAAAAAATTTGCTTTTTAGCAGAAAACACTCAAGACGGGTTTGGTGAACACAGGGATAAAAAGTACCCTGTATTTTTAATGTTGTGGGCCTATATTTCTGCTGGAGGTCCTGGACATCTTGTTTAGACACATGGCATCATGGATTCTATCAAATACCAACAAATAAAAAATAAAAAAAAAATCAATAAGTGACTGACTCTGTTAGAAATCTTATAATGGGCCATGTTTGGATCTTCCAACCGTACAATAATCCAAACACAAACCTCAAAAACAACACAAAAATGGGTCACTGAGCACAAAACCAAGCTTCTGCTGGTCATTTATTTCATAATGATATTTCCCCCAATCTTAAATTGTTATTATCCAATGAAAGGTTAGATTTTTAAATAAAAGATCAAAAGGATTAACAGGATTAATTTCCACAGCCTTCTTTGATCATATTTAACAAGGGTGCTGATATTTTTGGCCATGACTGTATATACAGTATATATATATATATATATATTTTTTTTTTTGTCTATTTGTCTATTTTAGCAAAGGTTTTATCCACTGTGCAACATATCCTTCTGAATAAATATCATATAGTATAAATTCATACTGATCTGTCAGTGACACTTGATTGTCTACATTAATGTAATGAAATAATGTATGCAAGGCAGCAGGAGGGATGCAGGATGTTGCCCTTGTTGCACCTTCCTTCCCCCTCCACCCTGCAGCATGAACATTCCTCTGTTTTTATTGCTAGAGTACATGCTTTTCTGTATAATGCCTATTCTTATCACAGAAGAAAGTTGTAGATATAAAGATCTCCTAAGTGCTTTCAGATGTCAGTTGAAGAACATTTCTGAGTTCAAAGTTCAGTCTTAAACTTCAGCTTTAAAGTAAGCATATGTAAGTAGCCTACATGTGGAAGAGAGAGATAAAATAAAACCGGTGTTAAAAAGACACCCTGCAGGCCGCAGCAGGAAACCATATTACTTTGGCTCTCCCCAGCTTCCTGTTTCTACCACAGATATTACAGTACAGCTTGAGACACTGTGATTTACTTATTGTTACCCTTGACCTCACTATATAACCGCATATTATGGAAACCTGTTTCCACTATGGGCTAAAAAAAAATTAAAAAGGTAAATAGAATTTTTTTTAAACTAACAACATTTGTCACAATCGCAAGGTACAAACTCAGAATTGTAAAATGTCTTGGTTGCAAGATGTTAACTCACAAATGTGATAACTCAGAATTCTGATAAGAAAAGTCTGAATTGTGAAAAATAAATCCACAATTGCCAGAAAAAAGTCAGAATTGTGACATAAAGAGTCAAGATTACTTTTTTTCTGTGACAGACAAAAACTGAGATGCTGAGAGATGTAAACTCAGAATAGTCAACATTACAAGATGCAAACTTGGAATTAAGGAAAATCATAATTTTTATATCTCTCACAATTCTTAAAATTAAAAAAAAAAAGATCTGAAATGTGAGGTAAAAGGTCGCAATTACCTTTTTTATTTTTTTCATTAAATGGCAGAAATAAGCTTCCATAGCATAAGCAACAAAGGGGAAACAATCTTATAAAATTAGTAGGTAACTGTTGCTTGGGCAACAATATGTATAAAATACAACAAATATTTATTTATTTACTTATTTGACGGGTACAGTTTTTTTTTTCAGTGCGATACAAATTATATAGAATTTTTTTTAAATAGTATTAAAATTTAAACATCATAAATATTATTTTACTTTCAAATATGATTTTATTTTCAGATGGCTATAGTTTTCTGATTACTTACAGAGTTGAGCACAGTCATAAAGACAGATGTGATTTCTCGGGACACATTTTTTGCGGATTAGGTAGCAGAGATATTTTATGTGTGGTATTCAAAATAATCACTTACAGCCCTTTTAATAAGATCTTTCCAGTTGTGCTTTGTCAGTTTTTGCCCCAGGATCTGCATCAATGTGAAATAAGATAGATAGATCGAGGTGAAGAAAGCTGCCACAAAGAATGCTGACTCACAATGCACATATCGGTTAGATAGCAAATGATGATTTATTTGCCACTCTATCTTCTCTTTAATTTTCCCTTCAAATGGACAATTGATGTCTGGCTCTCCAGACCACCAAAGTGCAGCACTAGACAGAATCTTCCTACAGCGTTGTAAAACTGAGACCAGACAAAATGTAAATTGGTGATGCTTTTGCATGGGTTTTGTCTGACCTTTTGTTTTGGGCCATTGTGTTAACATGTACCAACATTTCTAAAGGAAATCTGCCTAGATTTTTACAGATCACTTAGACAAGCCACACAGTTTCAGGTATAATTCATGTAGCTCAAACAGTCTGGGATGAGTTACGCAATGTGTAATACTTAGGACCAAGGGTTTTGAAAAACCATATCTTTGAAATGAAAACTGATTCAGAATAGTCTAGGTCTATCAGCAGTCTACATCTGAATAATAATTCAGAGCTCTATGATGGTGATGTAACAGACTCATATTGAATTAGTTTTATATGGTGGATTGTCCTGCTTCATTGAGCTGATTGCTTTGCAGATGTGCACAGCTGGCCATGTCAGGTCTATCATGATGTTGTTTGACTGAGCAGCTGTATGTATGTGTATATGTAGGTAACTGTATTACTTGAGTGAAAGTATAGATACTGCTGGTCAAATATTACTCCATTACAAATGTTTATACCAACGTACATTTTTATTGTTTTATTATTGTTGAATGCAATACTTACAATACCTTATGCCTCTGAAGCAACTTACAATACATTACTGAATACACTGAGTATCTTTGGAGTAAAGATCTTTTAGAATGTTAAAAACTAGAAATAGAAATGAAACAAATGTGTTGACAACACACACACACACACACACACACACACACACACACACATATATACCTCTATACCGCCCTCACAAAAGCAGGATGGTGGTGATCTCACACCGTTCTGGTGGTGTGTGCGCACATGTGTAGCCATTCATCCACATTTGAACTGAGCGGACAGTGAAATTGCTGTAAATACACAATTTTACAAAATCAATACAATAATGTGTGTAATATATACCACAATATTAACTTAAATTATTGAATTGTTGTAAATAAATATCACATTTGCTACTGGTCAGTGTTCAGAAAATGCTGGGAAATCACTTCACCAGTGATTACTGATAGGTTGTCAGAAAAATAAAAAAATTTATTAAAAAATTCACCCACCAACTTTTTAAGGTGCAGTATAAAGTACAATATTTGTCTTCCAAATGTAGTTTCCAGAAAAAATAATACTCAAGTAAAGTACAGATACTCCAAAAGTGTACTTAAGTACAATACTCCAGTACTGTCCACCTCTGTATATGGAAGGAAACTTAAAAAAAAAAAAAAAAAAATTTTTTTACATTTTTGAGGGGGAATATTAAAGCTCTTGCGTATCAAAAGAAGAAATATCTACTTTTATCGCATCAAACTATCTAAAAAAAAATAAAATAAAATAAATAATAATGATAATATATATATATTATATATATATATAATTTTATTGAACGACATCCGGGCACACATAACAGTATTTTGAATGGAGCAGCAAGTGCCTGGCATGATACGTTTCTTTCATCATATGTGACCCTGGACCACAAAACCAGGTATATTTGTAGCAATAGCCAACAATACATAGTATGGGTCAAAATTATCGATTTTTCTTTTTATGCCAAAAATCATTAGAGTATTAAGTAAAGATCATGTTCCATGAACATATTTTGTAAATTTTCTAAATATATCAAAACTTAATTTTTGATTAGTTATATGCATTGCTAAGAACTTCATTTGGACAACTTTAAAGGCGATTTTCTCAATATTTTGATTTTTTTTGCACCCTCAGATTTTCAAATATTGTATCTCAGCCAAAGATTGTCCTATTGTCATATGTTGGAGAGGTATAGTGAAGCATAAATAGTCACTCTATGAAAAAAATGCGGACACTTTTAGCTATATTTGTTGCAATGGTCAACAATACTTAGTATGGGTCAAAATGATCTATTTTTCTTTTATGCCAAAAATCATTAGGATCATTCATGTTCCATGAAGATATTTTGTAAATTTCTTACCGTAAATATATCAAAACTTAATTTTTGATTAGTAGGCTAATACGCATTGCTAAGAACTTCATTTGGACAACAAGTCGATTTTCTCAATATTTTGATTTTCAAATAGTTGTATCTTGGCCAAACCATACATCAATGGAAAGCTTATTCATTCAGCTTTCAGATGATGTATAAATCTTAATTAAAAATTTTTTTACCCTTATGACTAGTTTTGTGGTCCAGGGTCACATTTGTTCCCGTGCGCATTCCCGTCAGCGTCCCTCGTGAATTAATTTTGTCTGGAGTCTATACTGGGCGCGCGCACCGCTTTGCCACAGGGAGCGCGCACGGAGCGCGATAAGACAAACCAGAGCCGGGAACGCGGAAACAGTACAAGCGCTCGACGATAGAGCTGAGGTGCGTTAACCGGCGACTGCGGGAAAGAGCGACGCTCACCACAGAAACCGCGTTTGAAAGCCCAGTTTCTGGGTGTAACAGATTTACTTTTATTTCAGGTCGTCGGAAAAGAAGCCCGTTTGAGTGGATAAAACCGAACCAGCGAGGAGAAAGGCGGATTGTTTCTAGATTTAGTCGGGATTTGAGAATGTCGGGGAGCCGAGAGGAGGAGCGGCGGAAACTCGCCGACATCATCAACCACTGGAACGCCAACCGGCTCGACCTGTTCGAGATCAGCCAACCGACCGAGGTGAGTCCGCGGAGCCGCCAGCGAGCGCAGGCCGCAGCGCTCCTGACGCTCCGCGCCGCGAGCTTCACTCCTCCAGCACGCGAGCTTCTTATAGTAAAGAAACGTGGGCATGATCTGTCATAGATTCTCTTTTTGTTACGTACAAGTGGCTCTGAAACGGCTAAATCACGACGGCAGCTTTGTTGTGACTTATCTAATGCATTTTGAATCAGTTAATGGCAGGTTACGGCTATGTTGGAGAGGTGTAGTAAAGCATACATAGTCTAGTATGAAAAAAATGCGGACACTTTTGTCTGAGTCCCTGTTGCTGTTCGAAACTATTCGTTTTAACGTTTCTTACCATGCACCAGCCGGTCATTTAACGTTACCGGGCTAAAATCGGTGCTTGCTGTTTGTAGCACAGAGCTGCATGCAAAGCTGTCAGATTAGATGTGACCAGCTGCATAATAGTGCTGGATGATGTTGGAGATGAATGTAATAAACATGGTTTGTTGGGTTAGGATGTCAACAGAAACTGGTCATATAAGTGATGTAACGTTAACCTGAAATGCACCGGTGGCTGTGCATGTTTTCAGATATTTATAACGCAAGCGTCATGCATGTTATCACTCCGCAATGCATTTCTATTTTTGCTTAAATATTAACTCAGCATGTTTTAGATGCATCTAGCAAACAATCGCGGATAATGGGGTGTTTAACGTGCGTTGGTCTTGCATGCATATGTTTTGGCATCTGCAGATGCATTGGATTGCACGCCAGATTTGGTGGGGAATTAGTGTTTTTAGGCGGGCAGTGCATGAATGCATTGAATGAAGGGGGTTGGGGTAAAGCATCAGGTCGGGGGTCTTTCCTGCTGATTTACTGGAACCCCCGTAGTCTCTGAGAATATTCTTTGGCCCTTAATAATTCATGCATAAGTGATATTGAGCCTCTGGGGCACCTGCTGATGTGACATAATAAAAGCCTAGATTAGGCTTGTTTTGGTCTGTAGAGTGTGATTAGGAAGAAGTGGACAATGCATTAACAAAACCTTAATGAGAACCCCCTTTAAGAGCACAAACTCCTAAGATCAGCAGGAGTGTTGAAGAGCAGATGATGACGTAATGGTCTCGTCCTCCAACCAATTGTGACAGCCGATTTGCAAGCCTGCTTCTATTGTCACATTTTATTCACTGGCACAATGTATAATAACTAGAAATCTACTGATATAATTTTATTTAATTTTTTTACATCCAGTACTGATTTTTTTCTTCTTCTAATAACCAGTGTGCAGAATTATTTTTTGATTTTTATTGTAGTCATTAAATCGCAAAACATAAATATAATGAAAATTGTGAAATTAAATAGGTATATAATATTATAATGTATTCAATTCAATAAATTCCGATAATAATAATGATTATTTATGCCATGACATACTGCACGCAGCTGTTTGGCAATCTAAGTGGTTGCATATTTATTTTTATATTTGTTTTGGGCTGTGACTGTTATGCCTAAAATGCTTTGCATTTCTCACTTGAGAATGAATGGCTATTATGTAAGGAATCATTTATGTAAACAATCCATTAAATAAGTAGGTTACTTTACCTGTGAACCGCTACTATTTACTGTTGAATGCACAGTGGTGTAATGGCATCGACGTGTGCTTTATTCTTGGAGACACAAGTGATGCAGTATATCAGCCATTTAAAGACTGATTATCAGTCTATCTTTCTGAACACCACCAGATTTTAAAGGAATAGTTCACCCAAAAATTAAAATTTGCCGATAATTTACTAATCCTCAAGCCATCCAGTGAGTTGAGATGAAATTAAATTTAGCATTACATCACTTGCTCACCCAGTGGATCCTCTGTAGTGAATGGGTGCCGTCAGAATGAGAGTCCAAACAGCTGATAAAAACCTCACACTAATCCACAAGTAATCCACATGACTCCAATCCATCAGTTTACATCTGGTGAAGTGAAAAAGTGTATGTTTGTAATAAAACATAATTAATCTTTAAGATGTTTTTAACTTCGAGCTAATGAGTCCTCTATCCGTAATATTGCTTTTTTCTGTGTACTGTTCCATTAAAGCATATTGGCTTAGCAATAGATAGATGCGTTCATGAAAAAAATGCATTTTGTAATGCTAACATGTAAGCATGTCATTATGGATATTCTAAGATTTAAAGAGAAGGATCAAAATTGCCTTCTATTTGGTCTGAAATTTCGATCAGTTTATATGTAAAGATCAGTTTTGTAGCTCTATCCTGTGAAGTAGTGCATAGACAATCTCATGCTGTGCTTCCATTGTCAGCTTTAATATCACAGTCATTGGGGATTGCAGTGTGTTTACAGATCATATTTGAAGATCCAGGGCAGATATAAAAAGTGCCTTGTTATACATTAAATAAATAAGCAAGTGTGTTTAACTAGCTTAGTCATTTATTGCATGCATAATTTATTAGCTTGGGTTTCTGGGATTGTAGTAGGGATTGTTTTGCATGTTGTATCTGCAATGTGGTGTCTTCCTGTTTTGCACAACTTTTCATGTTACAATATGTGTGCATTGTCTTCATGAAGTCGACATGCTGCCTTTAGCTCTCTCTGTTTAGGATAAATTGCTTGCAATGTTGCTCATTTGTAATTCACTTTGGATCTGGATTTAAAAGATGACAATTCATAATCTTTCCAAAAACTGTTTGATGGGCCTGACTGTCCCCACCCTACTGACGTCTTGTGATTCCATTCCCATGTGTCTCAGACTGGCTTGTGTGAAGTCCGCTTTGGCAGGAGTTTGCATGGCTGAAAGGACATAAGAAAGATTGTGAAGTTCTGTTGTTGCTAGGGATAAACCTATAATTGGTTTGGCTGAAATTTTAAATTGATATTTAGGATTTTGTTCTTTAATATAGGGTTTACCACTACATTTAGACATAATGAAAAACATAGACATAGTGGTGCACTAGAATGTGCTTCTGGGTTTCCGATTCCAGAACACTTTTAATTTTAGGCAACATTAAATTAAGAGTTTGTGTAATAATAATAAAACTGGTAACAGTATTTGTTGCAAATGCACGGTATTAGTCAAGTAAAGAAGGCTGTTCAGAGGTAAGTGATGAATAATTTAGTTATTAGTGCATGTAAAAGCAGAAAATGATTAAATATTCTACATGTGATTATCAGGCTGTTAAACATAATAATCAGTGTACATATATGCATCTGGCAGATGCTTTTATGATTATCAGCTGGCAATTGAACCAATGACTTGGGAATTGTTAGTAGCACCATGCTCTACTGTTTGAGCTACAGGTTGGCTTTACTGGAAGGTTTACTGTTGTCATAAAAAAATAAACATTCATCATCTCTAGTTTTTGTGTATGAAAACTGCAAGTGTCCGAGAGGTTATACCTTCAAAGAGTAAGCCTGTATTTTTTACTAAGAATGCATAGCTCAGGGTTAAGGTGACGTGAAATGGTAATCAAATCCGGTTTTCCCATGGTAGTATCTTTGCTGAACCTGATTGGCCCGTTCCCAGCAGGTGATAGTTCAGTGTCACTCGGGACATGGGAAAATATTTGTGTGCGCAGGTTTTCTCATGGCAGAAGCAATTTAACAGAATGTGTAGTGACCATTTGCACTTGTTGACAGTAGTGTTGCACGATATACTGGTACTAAAAAGGTATTGCAATACCCTAAAAATATAGTACTCATGTGCTATCACACACCAGACAGCATGTGATCACAAATTCAGATCTCTTTCAAGAGTCATTGCGCTTCAACAGTCAAATGCACACACAATTATGTTGAAATGCCCGTCTTGGCTCATGACTTAAGTAAACAGCTGGGAAAGAAAACATATGTGTATTAATAAATTAGATCTGTGCAGTTCTTAAAGTGACAGCAGGCTAATATTCCTGCTGCTGTCTGTATCTATAATGTTAATCATACAACAAAAGAAGAAATGAAAATCACTCCCTTGTCTTAACTGACTAACTTTAGTAGCTTTAATAGGGATTAATGTTTAATACAGTGCTTTACTTTGTATTAGGCCTATCTCTTACTTGAATGATACTGTTAAACAGACCAAATGTACCTAAAAACAAGGTTTAATTTGTGTTTTTGTTTTATATTTTTCCATTTGTTTGTTACTTGCATCTATGTTCTTATTATTAAAGGGGTCATATTAGTGGTGCAATGGATCACAAAACTCACAGTTTGATCATACTATGGATTTTGAGTCACGGATGGGATTATTTTTCGGAGCCGCAAAAAAAAGTTTGCTTTTCATTTATTACTAAAAGCTTACTTTAAGCACTTCTATACCCCAGCAGAAACTACTAGCGTAACTACTAAAGTCAGTAATACAACAAGAACAATTGCACAAATTCCAAGCATAGATGTACAGCCTACAACATCAAATTATAGGCTATATAAAGACAGTAACAGTAGTATTCAGGTGCAGAAATGTAATCATTAAGTGTAAAACAACACAATAATGCTTACCGCATAAGATAAATACAGATTAATCTTTGTTAAAGCTGTGTTGTTGTTTGATTAGCAGACAAGACAGAAGTAGGTATTTCTAGGCTACTGTCTCTTTAAGACTAAATACTGACACACATTCGTTTTTTTTTTCTTAAGCTGTATACGTTAACTTAAGACATGGACATAACCTACTGTGTTTACCAGAATACTTGCCAAAACGGGTATTTTCATATAACTTTGTGTGTATGTATCCATCCGGTTTCTGAATCGCGTCTCTCTCTCTGCGCGCTTCAGTGTGTGCGGCTGAGGCTGAGCGCAGAAATCAGCACCTGAGTCCCGATTCGATTTCTCCTTCATCTGAATGGTCTGAAATTTCTTAAATGTGTAAATTGGTAAACACGTGCAAATGATAACTTTCAGTCTATACTGGTTGAATTTAACAGTTAATCCGCAAATCACATGCGTGCCGAACCGTGGGGACTGGTCCGTACGGATCACAGAGCAAAGACTAAAGTCTCAAACCCAAAGAGATATTCTTTATAAAATTTAAGACTCGTCCACCCCTTCCTAAAACGCCTCATTTAAACACGCCCCACATATCTACCTCACTGTGTTGGAAGATTTGCATAACACCGCCCAAATGTTTACGCAAAGAAAGGTGTAACTTTTTTTCTTTACTGTAATATCGTTGTCGCCACCGCTGCCATGTTGTATTGATGCTGTGCGTTTCCAAATATGGTAAGGGTGTAACATTTCAGTCACATGCTGGAGGTATTCAGCCAATCACAATGCACTGGATAGCTGGCCAATTAGAGCACACCTCGCTTTTCAGAAACATGAGCTTTTTAAAAATCAACGCTTTTTAGAAAGACGGGGCAGAGAGGAGCAGCAATAATGTACGGTATGTGGACAATAATGTGTTTTTTGAACCTTAAACCACATAAATGCATTGCATTACAACAAATACACAAAATAAAGTTCTTTTTAGCATCGTCATATGACCCCTTTAACAACAAAGATCAACTAACTAATAAATCTAAAAACTGACCCCAAAGTGTTAATTAATGCATTAACTAACAAACATGTAGTCAGTCATTATTCACACATGAATTCATATGACTCAGGTCAGTTCTTGAATACTTCATGCCTTAACTCATCATTAGTTCATATAAAAGTAATATTTAATTTAGGTATTAGTACAAGATTATTCATGTACTGTTATTGTGAAGTGCTACAATAACATTTAGTTTTTTTGTGACGCATGAACTTTTTCATCATCTGAGTTTGATGGGGCACTTTGAGGTCAATAATAACCATCTAACACTAGTCAAGTGAGATTTAAAAAAATAAATATTATAATTCAGTAAATAAAATGACCAAATAGGTTCCTTGTGGGTCATTTATGATTCAATTACTTTGTTGTTTTTTGTTTTTGTCTTGGTATCGGTTTAGTAGTAGTATTGCGATTTAATTTAGTCAGGTATCGTATTGAAGTCAAAATTTTGGTATTGTGACAACGCTAGTTTGTAGAGCTTTTGGTCTGATATTATATTTACATATATGTTGATAGTGTCTGCATGTTTACATAATGTCTTTTTTTTTTTTTTTTTTGCTGATAACTTCCTGAAGGCAGTGGCTGTGTAGTGTTTGAAAGCATAAAAGTGTTCTTGTGTACAAACCATCATCTTGTGTGATTTTATACTCTGTGATGTTAGAGAACATTAGATGTGACCTCTTTGCAGAACAAGCACTGTGTACTAACTGCTGGTGGATTATAATCACAAACTGCATTATATGAACTTTCATTTTGATTTCTCAGGGCATCAGAGAGTCAGGTTTTTGTGTTTAATGAGGTGCACAAGCTAAGAAAATGCAACATTTTTATGGGTCTAAAAATGTTGTGTTAGAAATTATGTGGCTTGTCACCTCAACAGCGTGTGCCTCTCTGGGAAATCATCTCCATGGTGATTTTCGTGCCTTTTATATATGCACAATCTGAGCCTGCATTTCCTTTTCTTTTTTTGTGGGGAATGTACTGCAGTCTGCACTGTAATTGCATATGTATAAAACTCATGAGGTTTCCCTCAGCAGTAATTTAAAAATCCTAATCCATAGTTCCCTAATCTTTGGGGATTATAATGCACTTTTGGGTTCATCATCAAGAATATCTGTGCTTTTTTTTTTTTTTTTTTTCTTCAGTCTCTTATTTTTGTCTTGAACCTGTTCTCTATCAATTCAAAAACTCCCAAAAATGAAATGGTTCAGGTGCAATGTTGATGTGTTTCCTGTAAAAACAGGAAAGTGGGGGCGAAATGTTTTTGTTTAAAATGGCCAATGCCCTTTAGTTTAAATCACAACCTGAAAAAATCACATTTGACATTGTGTTGTGATTTAATGAAAGTGACCGAGTGTTAGTAAAGGACATAAAGCATTAAAACATTAATGTGTTTTTAATATTCCGTTCTATTTTGCTGGATGAGAATATTAATTTTGCCAACTTTTAGGAGTTCAGTAGCATGTAGAACATGCTCAAAGCTAAGAGACATGAACTAAAAGCTACAAGACTTTCAATTTTGATTTCACAAGGTCATTAAAATATCACCGTTTAACAATTGCCTAAATCTTCTTGGAGTTATGATCTGCTCCAAGGTCATTTGGCTTTCATTTATTATTCAAAGTCTTTTTATGAAGAGATCAGGGTTTATGAATCTCTGTGATTTCCTGCAGAAACGACGATGTTCAGGTTTTGCTGAGCTTTTTGTCGACTGCGGCTGGTGTTTTTCTCTGAACCTGTAGCCGTTGACTGAGCCCCTGTGCAAAGGCTGCGTGTTGAATCATAACAAGTGGCCTCACGTGGTGCAGAGGGTGGGGTTCCTATCGGAATCATTGTATTCCACTCTCATGCTTTTCCTCCTCGTACTGTGACTGCATTCCACTCGCACACACATGTGCTTCGCCCTCCCTCCTGCAGGAGAGCGTTTTATTTCCCGGCTACAGGCAGAAAACAGCTCATCGGCCCTGTTGTGCAAGTTCAGCATGAGAGGTTGTCAACAAAGGATCAAATTTGATGTCAATTCTATGCAGCTGGTTTGATATTTGATTAATAAATGATTTTTTCAGTAATCACATTAAAGTTACTGTTTATATAAAAGCATCACTACTTGCATCGCGTATAGAGTTTACATTTTAATTTTAAAGGAATAGTTCACCCAAAAATGAAAATTTGCCCTAAGGCTAGGATGTAGATGAGTTTGGTTCTTCAGGAACAGATTTGGAGAAATATAGCATTGCATCATTTACTCGCCAGTGTATCCTCTGCAGTTAATGGGTGCCGTCAGAATGAGAGTCCAGAAAGTTGATTAAAAACATCACAATAATCCAAAAGTAATGCAAGTAATCCACAAGCTGCATATTTGTGATAAACAAATCTGTCTTTAAGACGGTTTAAACTGCTGTTTTTAGCTAAAATACAAATCCTCAATCCATAACATAGCTTTCTCCAGTGAAAAATTCATCTCTTCTGAATCAGGAGAGAAATCAAGCACTGTTTACAAGCAAAAGCCATTCTAAACACATTTTACTGGATTTTGACGAGAGAGGACAACAAGGGATGGACTTTTTCACTGCAGGAAGTTTTATTATGAATTATGGACTGGTATTTGCCAAACGCAGTGGTTTAAGGTTAAAATTCTATCATCATCATCACTCACCCTCACATTGTTCCAAACCTGTATGACTTTCTTTCTTGTGTTGAACTCAAACAGAAGAATGATTTTGAAGAGTGATGGTTACCAGCATGGTTACCATGGATATAAAATGGACTACAAGTAGATGAAATGTTTTTTTTTATTTTTTTTATGTCATTTGTTGCTGACATAAAATGCATCACCCATCCACATATTCCAAGATCAAGGCACCTAGATTTCCTTCATCCACCCAGTGACTTTGATCCTGTTGGTTTTGTGAGGTGGTTCTGTGGTCTTTGCACACAAACACCTTATTGTCATGGTGCTGAATGGCTGTCGTTAGACTCGATGGATGTCCTGTGAATGGGAGGTCTGATCCCAACCCTAGCCTTGGCCTGTCAGTCTCTATTAATCTCCCGGGAGGCCCCGATGGTCAGTCAGTGGCCGCTCCAGGGCTGACCTGATTGGCCATCGTTGATCGTTCCCTCCAACAAACACCCTTTGTGCGCAGTCCCGCTGTCCTTGTGTGTGTAGTCACACACAGGTGACCTCACAGGATCAGACAGCTTTCAGAGCTGTTGACTTGTCTGTTTACGCTGTTCTTTCCAACATGCCTTCTCATCAATTTACAAACACAGACAGCAGGTTTTTTTTTAGTTTATTTGAGTTAATTCTGTTTCTATTCCCCAAACTATCCTTGCACTAAATTTGGTAATCTAATGTCAGATTTTTGTTGCAGAATATTTCTCAAATCATGTGAGGAAATCTCTGATGGTATTGTTTTGAGTGCTTAGTGTTGAGAAATCTGACCTATCACACCCTCCTAAAGTCTATTTCTAAAGTGCAAATGTTCCTCAAAGCTTAGCCAAATATTTTGTGGCATGTTGCACATTTTGGAATGTATCATTTGTTGTTACACTATGCGTGTGTCCTCCCATGAGCGTCAAACTCTCTTTTCAGTTGGCGAGCATTCTGGAACGTCTTGTCCAAGTGCTCTGGACCGTTCTTGAGGCCTGTTCTTGTTTTCTGCACTGTTTTTTTTTCTTCTTTTTTTTTCTTCTTTTTTTTTTGAGTACCAACAGTTACAGAAAGTACTGTGGCAGTGCCATGGCACAGTTGTGCGTTGGTAATATCACGTAACTATATTTTTCCTTCACTTTTATAAATTTAAAATTGGAAACAATATCTTTATAGATTATAACTTTTATAATTACAAAATAACAATTTATAGTATAATAAGTACGATATTTTATTTAAAAAAAAAAATCAGTTTCATAAAATGAAACTAAAAATATTATAAATATTTAAAAAATAAATTTAACTTTAATTTTTTTTTGTCTTATTTTCAATGATTCATATACCATTTTGAGATTGAGATAGTACTTAAATGTACCATGGTATAGCCACACTAGTACATTTTCTTTGAGTGACCATAAGCTATATTTCTATATATGATTTTTTTAATATTGTGTGCTCACTGTGCTGTCATGTCCTTGACAGGGATATTTTTATGCTGATTAAAATTTAATCCAAATATAATTAAAGTAAAATTGAATGTTGGCGAGATTAGTCGTAATGTCAAACAAGTAGGTCGATGGGAATAAGCCTTTTTCTCACATAATTAAGAAAAACTAAGCAAGTGGAAATTCCATGTTTGAGGCACACATTGGCCCCTTTTTATTGTCCTGGAGTGTTCCACACTTTCAGCTTGTTCAGTGACACTCGGGGCCTGTTTTATTTTCTGTGTGGTCAGACTCATTAGGTTTAAACATCTTCACTCGGTTGAAATAGGGTGTGCGTTCACTACCCATTGTGTGGGTTCGTTCACACTCCCCGTCCGATTGTGATTGTTTGTATATAATCTTGGAAACTGAGTTGTAGTGTTCCTGTCCATAGTTCAGCACAATAGAACTTTACATTTGGTTGGACTGAGGAATGTTGCATCATAGAATGTGTGGCTATGGCATCATTACAGCTTGTTGAAAGGTTCATGGTACGGCACAGTGGCTGCATTATTACTTCAGCACTGTTTTGAGCACAAAATAGTGATTAGAGCACAATCAGGCCGTATCGTACTGGCTGATATCACTGTTGTTGTAATGCATGTTGCACTGAAAATAGTCTTTGTTGTGCAATTTTGATAGCTGATCCTACAGCCTCATTCAGCAGCAGATGGATGCATTTAATATTATGTACTCAGTATTTTGTCTAGTATTAGTTTGTATAATTTTATTAAATATGTAATAAATTGTATTAAATTTAGTGCCTATTTTGAGAATACTTTCAGCTAAGAATAAAATAATAGTATTGTTATGTTTAATTACTTCATCATATTTAAATCCCATTCATGGTATTCTACAAGATTTTCCTCAAAATGAGTGCAGAAAAACCTCTACCGCTTCAGTGTGGCCATGCATATAAGCAAAAAAAAAAAAAACACTCTTAGACCTCAGCACTTGTAATCTCTGCTGAATTATGGGGGCCGAGCTCTGCTGCTGAGAAGGGTTGAGGGAAAATGACCACAGCATCAGCTCTCTGTTTGTGTTGGACAGAGGAGATAAGCACAGCCATCCTGTGAGTGTGTGTGCTGGCCTTAAGATAACACTGGTATGAGAGTTCAACCACAACAGAAAGGCCTTCTGCTCTCATGGGACAGAGAACGGGGACGGCCCTGTCAGCTACTCGCTGCCTGAAAGTGCTCTGCTAAATCACAGCCCAGGAAACGCCTAATGACTGATGGTTCAGACTAGCGTGGAAGAACCACAGCGCTCAGAGAGGATGTTCTGCTTCCCGAATCGCCTCATTTGGCTTTTAAATGCTTTCAGGATCTCAGTGGGAAAAACATTTTGTGACGCAACAAGTTTCCGGTGACAACTTTTAGCAGGCCTGGACTATTAGTTGAAATAAAACCACCTTTGATATGGCTGCTATTAAATTAAATAAATCAGAGCAAAGCGTGGCAGTGTGTTGTTACACACATGAGTAGCTCATGATCCTGTGTTTTCAGTATCTCAGAGCAGCTCAGTTCGCAGTAAATGCTGTAATGATGTTTGGATTTCTAAACGACATTTTAAAGAAATCTTTGATCTTTTTGACTTTTTTTAGTTTTTTAATTTAGTAATTTAAGTGTGATAACATATAACAATGAAAAAGTGTACTTGTATACCCTTTTAAAAAGTACTTAAAGTGCTTTTTGTCCTCTCTCCAAAAGCCCTGGCCTACAAACTGGATCTACAATCCAATCCACTCGTTATTGCTACTAGCAATAACAAGTAGCAAATTGTGGTTTTAGCAGGCTGTGACGTAAACTAAAGGCTATTGGCTAGTTAAAAATGAAGATAGTGATGACAATGGGGCAACTTTGAAGAAGTTAAACCAGGAGAAGATATCCTGAAAGAAAGATTTGTTGCCCTCCTGTTAACTGTCATGGTTTCATAACATTGTGGATGTTTATAGTGGTTTTATATCTGCGTATAGTGTATGGAGACCACCATAAAGCCAATAAACAATCTTGTGTTTTAGTCCATTAACATTTTTTTGAAGCCTAAATTTTCACATCTTTTTCTCAGCATTGTAATGGCTGTACCTGAGCGGAGCAATTGCTTTCTTTGGCAGTTGTCCGGGCCTTTCCGTTGTAGCTCTCCACCCCGCTAGGGCCCCGTGTCGGGGGGGGGGACATTACCTACGGAGAGCAATAATATTGTAACAAGCAGACAATGCATGTATGGGAGATGACCTCTGCAGGAGAGAGTTTCCAAGCACAACACCGCCCCTCAGATGTTTATTGAACTAGACAGCGATTTCGGCCCCAGAGAACGTCTTTTGACATGAAAGGCGGCTCCTCCCTGCACAGATGTCTTCACTTCATCTCTTTCTGTTTATGAAACCTGCTCTGCCCAATCTGAAATCACACGTATGGATGTTATAAGCATGACGTGGGTGCTGTCTCGGGCTACAGATGCAGGGACAGGCTAGGTTTGCGGGCCGTCTGGGTGGTTTTGCGGACTGGGTTGGTGGGTGGTGGTAGCCGTAGGTGTGGCGATGTGGTTGGCTTTCGGATGGCTTGGTATCTGATGGGCCTCTGTATGCTGTCTGATTCTGGTGGGTGGCGTAGTGCTTGGCGTGAACCTTGGGGGAAATCCTGCTCGAAAAAATCACTTCCATATGGGACGAGCAGTCTGGCTTCCACAGACAAGCAGGGAAGGAGGTGTTGGATCGGTTTTGCTGTTGACATGCATTTATGAAGAGTGGTGTTTGTGTATAAACTATTTAAAGTGAACGGCAGGCACACCCTCGGTGTGTGGCTTGAATTCCCCTCTTTAGTCATCACGTCCATTTACTGTACGAGTAGCTCATCGCGCCAGTGTGTGGCCATAATGAAAGTTTAAACACGGGTAGAGTTACACCTCTTTGCAAAGTTTCACTGTTTAGTCTCAAACTGAGTGTTAATGTTACTTAAACATGGCTTCGAAATCAAAATATGGATGTGAGAGGATGGAAAAACTAATCATTGAAACTGTTTCCTGATGAATTGTAAATTAATCAGGTGTAATTGGATGCGTCAGCAAATTTTTTTCCCCTAATGTACAAGTCCGCTCAAGGCAGATGTAATTGGACTGTGTGCTGTTACATAATTTAGAGGCCTTGGTGTGTGTGTGTTTGTCACAAGTTGAACCTGATACTGTTGTTTGCATGCGCACACACATGCACTCGCACACACTTCTGGATCTGTCAAACCTATGAGTTACACACATCCCACAGGTTTTCCAAAATGCAGAAAGATATTATCATTATTTACTCACTGCCATGTTGTTCCAAACCTGTATGAGTCTTTCTTATGAACACACAGAGAAAGTTTCTTACTAAGAAGTATCTTCTGCTTACACAAGCTGCATTTATCTGATTAAAAATACCTTAAAAGCAGTAATATTGTTAAATATTATTACAATTTAAAGTGCCCCTATTATGGATTTTTGAAAATGACCTTTCATGCAATGTGTAACACAGCTCTAAGTGAATGAAAACATCCTGCAAAGTTTTAAATCTGAAAGTGCACCGTCTATGAAGTTATTTTCTCTCAAAAGAAAGAGTCGAGTCTGAATCTTTGAAACGAGTCATTTTTAAAACGAATCCCAAGCCGTTTCTTGTTGATGTTAACAGGATACATTAGCATATTGCCCGCCCACTTGTTGGTCTTTTCGCATTGGTCTGAATGAAAATGCAGATTCATTCTTTGCTACTAGGCGCCGCTTTTGGAGCGGTAAACATAGCAGTTTCCCCGGTAACGGCTGTAGACAAAGCAGCCCTGTGTTCACAAACGCTGCTTTTTATGTGAAAATGAAATCGATCAATCGCCAATCAAACCAATCACCGCAGATTAGCGTCATGCAAAGGAGGGGTTTGGAAAAATGAATCGTTGAGCTAATAAGGTAAAAATAAATGCATATTATAAGAAAATGAAAGTGTTTTTTTGACCTTGCATGCATGTCAACCTGTTGTTGGGGACTCCCAAAATCAAAATATGAACCTTTCATAACCCATAATAGGGGCACTTTAAAATGACTTTTTTCTATTTTAATATATTTTGAAATTGAATTTAACTGAATTTTCAGCATCATTAGTCCAGTCTTCAGTGTCACATGATCCTCCGGATATCATTCTAATATGCTGATTTGGTAGCATTTCTTATTATTATCAATGTTGAAAACAGTGATAGAATTCTATAGGATTCTCTGAGGAATAGAAAGTTCAAAAGAACAGCATTTATTTTTTACCACCCAGATCCTGAGACTGTGATGTATTCCACCAGTGAAGCCCGGTTTAGAAAGCACGTTTTGTGCCTGGCTTGTCTATACGGTTAGGATAGAGACTGTTTGTCCCAGTTGGCTGTCTCTTGCTCCGACTGTTAGACAGAGCTGAATGGTGTCCTGTGAAAAACAATCAGTGGTTTCTGTCAGGCCCAGCTATTCTCACTGTGCACCAGTTAGATAGACAGCAACTTTTTTTGGCACAGGCCTCTCTAGTTGGTATTTGGGGGGTGAATTTTATGGGACAAACTACAGTCATGGCCAAAAATATCGGCGCCCTTGGTAAATATGATCAAAGAAGGCTGTGTGAATTAATCTGCATTGTTAATCCTTTTGATATTTTATTAAAAAAATTCACAAAAATCTAACCTTTCATTGGATAATAAGAATTTAAAATGGGGGGAAATGTCATTATGAAATAAATGTTTTTCTCTAATACACACTGGCCACAATTAACGGCACCCTTTTATTCAATACGTTTTTCAAAACCTCCATTTGCCAGTTTAATTCCTATAATGCCTGATGAGGTTAGAGAACATTCCTTCATCCAGAATCACGCCAGACCCTTTAGATTCACAGCTCCATGTTGGTGCTTCTTCTCTTCAGGTCACTCATTTTCTACAGGGTTCAGTTCAGAGGACTGGAATGGCTATAGCGGAAGCTTGGTTTTGTGCTCAGTGACCCATTTTTGTGTTGTTTTTGAGGTTTGTGTTTGGATTATTGTCCGGTTGGAAGATCCAAACATTGGCCCATTCATAAGATTTGTAACGGAGTCAGTCACTTACTAATTTTTTTTATCTGTTGGTTTTTGATAGAATCCATGATGCCGTGTGTCTAAACAAGATGTCCAGGACGTCCAGCAGAAATATAGGCCCACAACATCAAAAATACAGCAGTATATTTCAGTGTACACATGGGGTACTTTTTATCCCCGTGTTCACCAAACCCATCTTGAGTGTTTTCTGCTAAAAAGCTCATTTTTTAGTTTCATCTGACCATAGAAGGCAGTCCCATTTGAAGTTCCAGTTGTGTCTGATAACTGAATATGCTGGAGTTTGTTTTTGGATGAGCTAGGAGAATTATTCTTGAAACCCTCCCAAACAACATGTGGTGATGTTTATAAGGTTTTCTGACCCCGAGACTCAACTATTTTCTGCAATTCTCCAGCTGTGGTCCTTAGAGAGTCTTTAGCCACTCAAACTATCCTTCTCACCGTGCATTTGGATGATATAGACACACGTCCTCTTCCAGGCAGTTTCGTAACATTTTATGTTGATTGGAAATTCTTAATTATTGCCCTGATGGTGGAAATGGGAATTGTCACTGCTCTAGCTCTTTTCTTAAAGCCACTTCACTAATTTGTGAAGCTCAATTATCTTTTGCTGCACATCAGAAATATATTCTTTGGTTTTTCTCATTGTGATGGATGATTAAGGGAATTTGGCCTTTATTTTCACTCCTATTTATATTTCTGTGAAATAGGAAGCCATGGCTGGATAATTTCATGTTCATAATCACCCTGGAGTGCTCAAAAGTGTGAATATGAATGGGAATATTCTTCAGAGATATTTTACTCATAAGAATTTCTAGGGGTGCCAATAATTGTGTCCAACTTGTATTTGAGAAACATTTATTTCATAATGATATTTCCCCCCATTTTTAAATTCTTATTATCCAATGAAAGGTTAGATTTTTGTGAACTTTTTTTAAATAAAAGATCAAAAGGATTAACAATGCAGATTAATTTTCACAGCCTTCTTTGATCATATTTACCAAGGGTGCTGATATTTTTGGCCATGACTGTAAATGTGTTTTAGTGCTTGCTAAGGCACTAAAGCACTAAAAAATAATTACAATGCTCATATTGTATTGCAAAACACTTTTGCTGCTATTGAGGTGGGATATGGGTAAGGTTAGGGAAAGGTTTGGTGGTATGGGTAAGTTTAAGGGTGGGTTAAGGTGTAAGGGATTGGTTGACAGTGTAATTATAAATGTAATTACAGAAATTAATCACAGATATAAGTACATATAGATTTTTTTTTTTAAATATAAGTACAATGTAAAAACATATACACAATAAGTGCATTTGTATAAAATGATTAATTTAAATGTAAGTACATAGTAGTTAAGGCCACCTAATATAAAGTGGGACCAAAATATCTTATATTCCAATGATGCAAGTCTTCATGTACGTGTCACATAATCTTTAAGGGTTGGTTGAAATCCCTGTTGGTGAGGATTAAACTTTTATCTCTTTATGAATCTTCAAAAAGACTCAAACTTTAATCATTCTGAGTCCTTCACTGAATTAACTCACTGAATCTGACTCATTTACTGAACTGCAAGTTATCATTACTTTTAAAGTGATGCCAGTCTCAAAACAAAGCAAGTTTTGTGTATTTAAAGCTTGTGAACCTTTTAATTAGATTGACTTACTGACTGGTTGTTCATATGATGAAACATGTAGTTTATTTCTAGATGATATTTTGATTTAAAAAAGACATTGAAATAGATTTATATGTGACCTTTCCAAGAACCACCTAGACGGCTACACCTTGTTTTATGGCTGCGTTTACATGACGTAACGCCCATGATTTCACGTTGACTGTATTCTGGAGTGTGTCATTTTCTTGTCTGATTATCCCTTGTCCTGTCACACCACAGGTTGGTGTTGTTTTTTTCAGCTGTAATGGTATGGTATGTCTTCAACAGGGTTTTATGGGAGGAATCCTTGTTCCCTCTCATGACTCATGGCTGAATTGCAAGTGTCAAGGGGAAAAAAACCTCCCACTCTGTGATCGGTCGGGCATTTAAATCTTCTGCCACTTAACCGCCGGATTTTATTTAACTGCCCGGTACTATTTCTTCCCCTCAATTTACTGCCAGTTTGAGCTGAAGGGGCAGTTCTCATCAGGCCCAGTGGCCTTGTGGGAAGATTTCAGGAACAGGGTAAATTACTCCAGCTGAGGAGACAGTAAATGGCGTGGCACCCTCTTGATCGCTCCGGTTACAATGCTACTACTGTACTGTCATGGCCTAACCTTGGTCCTCCCATTTATTAATGCACCTGTCATCGCTATTAAGTATTTTCCATCTTTGATTTGTGACACTGCAGTTGTTGAGACGATAAATAACGCCTACCCGCTCAATTACATATCTGGTAACTCCACCAGTGCAGACTGAAAATGAAAGAGCGTACATTGTGTTATTGAATGAATGATGCATGTATGTTTTAAAACAAGGAGTAAGATATTCAAATTTTGTTCCTGTTCTGTGCTTTTCTGGTGATTCATGTGTTATTAAAAGGTTGTGGTTTGTGTGCTTACAGGAAGTTTCTGATATAATTTTATACAGTTGTCAGTATGTAGTCATGCGACGATCACCATCATCAAATATTTACTTGGATGCTTTCGTTCTGCTGCGCTACTCTGAGCACTAACGCCTTCAATAACGGGAGGGGAGGGTGTGAGACGAAGGACATGAGTCCATGAGAAATGACAACTTGCATCTGGAATTCATTAAGGACACTGATGTGAAACGGGCCCTTTATCGGAAACACTGTCATCAGGTTTAAGACAAGTGTCTCAAAAGTGTTTCTTTGAAACTGCTTAATAATTGTTGACGTTTTTGCTCTAGAGACACGACACCTGTCAGGTCAAGTAATGTTGGGCTTTCTGTGTAACTACATGACATTTCTGTTGTCAATCACTGTGTGTTTTTTTTTTTTTGGATGGATTCTTAAAATCAGAATACCTTTCATTTATTTAATTTCTTTGTGAATGATTCATCAGAGCATTTTGTTCTAAAAATCATAAATATTAATTGGATACATTTCGTTGATTTAAAAACAGTAATATTATGAAATGTAATATTACTAATTAGTAATGTTATTAAACTGCATTTTATTCCTGTGATGGCAAAGCTGAATTTTCAGCATCATTACCCTGGTTTTCAGTGTCACATGATCCTTCGGAAATTATTCTAATATGCTCATTTGCTTCTCAGTCATTTCTTATGAATGATGATAAATATTGAGCAGGCACCGTGATACATTTTTTTTCAGGATTCTTTAAAGTTCAAAATAACACCATTTATTAAAAAAAAAAAAAAAAAGGAAATCTTTTTTAACATTATACATGCCTTTGCTGTCACTTAAGATGAATTTAATGCAACTTTCCTGAATAAAAGTATTAATTTCTTAAAGCATTAAAGAAGAAAGAAATGCACTTTTTGTTGGTGTTATTTTTCAGTGGATATTAATTCTCTCTTGGAAATGTGCCACATTATGGAAGCTAAACATGATGCAAATGTCATTTTATGTTGTCTTTAATAGTCTCTCTTTGAAAAAAGCATAGGATGTTAAAGCGCTGAATGAAAATTTCCAAAACACATCACTATAATTTGGTGAGCGTTTTATTTTCTCTCTCTCTCTCTCTCTCTAGGACTTTGTAGTGACTGAGATCAAAGTCTCTTTTGTGCCTTTTGAAATTCACACTTTGCAACCTTGATTTTAAAAACACGGTGCTAAAAGACCGAGGTGGAGGTCTGTGTCTGTGTCCTAACGCTGTGACGGGGACACAAACACTGAAAGCCTGTAAATTGTCCACCTTTTCCTCTGTATTTTGATCACCTCAGTGAACACAAATGGCTGCTGGGGAGCTCAGGCAGGTGTGCAGGTCCCTGCAGGCCCCTGTTTGACTGCTTTTCCATAAATCTGAGCTGTTTTTTTTTCAAAACATAACAGAGCAGACCATCATTTCCCCAAAATTACTAGGCCGGACATATTCATATGGGAAGTCGTGGCCTAATGGTTAGAGAGTCGGACTCGTAATCCAAAGGTTGCGAGTTCGAGTCTCGGGCCGGCAGGAATTGAAGGTGGGGGGAGTGAAAGTACAGCTCTCTCTCCACCTCAATACCACGACTGAGGTGCCCTTGAGCAAGGCACCGAACCCCCAACTGCTCCCCGGGCGCCGCAGCATAAATGGCTGCCCACTGCTCCGGGTGTGTGTTCACGGTGTGTGTGTGTTCACTGCTGTGTGTGTGCACTTTGGATGGGTTAAATGCAGAGCACAAATTCTGAGTATGGGTCACCATACTTGGCTGTATGTCACTTTCACTTTCACTTTCATATTCAAACGAGTCAAGATGAGGATGAGTAAAACGATGAGGAAGGACACATTGCAACTTTAATGTAGCTGTACACTACCGTTCAAGATATTTTTTTTAAGAAATTAATATTTCTATTTAGCATGGATGCATTAAATTCAAAAGTGACAGTAAAGACATTTATAATGTTATTATAAACTGTTTCAAGTAAATGCTCTTCTTTTGAACTTGCAGTTCATCAGAATCCTGAATTGTTTCTTGAGCAGAAAATCAGCATATTAGAATGAGATTAAAATTCATCTTTATGATAAATAATAATATATTACATTTTAAAACACTTTTAAATAGAAAACTGTTATTTTTAAATTGTAATAATACTTCACATTACTAAGTATTTTTCATCAAATAAATCCAGCCTTGGTTGGCGGAAAAGACATTTGGAAAAACACACAAGTCCGAACCATCTGTTCTATTTTAATAGTATTGTATTGATTTTCTTAAACTCACGTAACATTATTTGAAAATAACAATTTTGAAGTATAATGTTTATTTTATGAAATAAGAGATTTTTGTGAAGGCTTTCAGTTTTGCAGTGATGACTGATAATTGTTATGTTGATATCTTAAGTACTCAGCTGAATCCTGTTGTCTGTCTTTTGCTGTTTTTGCCAAATCATCTCAGGGGCAGCGGTCCAACACAGCTGTGAATCTGTCTTATATGACCTGGACGAGGATGTTTCTCTGTTTAACAAAGCACACTGAGCTAATGGCATTACAAGCTGCTGTGGTTAATGGTCTCTCAGCAAATGGGCTGGCTCTTCCTCTGGTGAATATCTGTCAGAGCTGTGCTTCATTTGTCAGGATGTTGAAGGAAGAAGGGCAGAGCTCTCCTTTTTTATTTTTTATTTTTTGCTGCTGAACCATGTGGAGACTTCATATATGCGTTTTTGTTCTTTTAAAAGTCCATTGCGGTCCATGAAACGGACCACACCAGCTGTCTAGGGTAGTTAACCACGTCCGCCCCGGATGAACCTCGTGAAGTAGGACTAGACGTTGTCGTCATGTCCGAGAAGATGTTTTTTGGTTATGAGGAGATCTGGAGACCTGTAAATCCAGCTCTGTTGAGAGGCGTGGTTGGAAAAGTCTCGGGGTCTGACAGATTTATCTCTGCTTTATTAGACCGCAAAAATCCAAGCTGTTACAGAGAAAACTTCTGGTTAGTATAGTTAACAAACTGTCTCAGTTCACTGATAGCAGAGCTCTCTGAGAGAGGTGGCAGATGTTATGCTAATCTCTAAATGATAAGTGAAGATCTTTTGGTTGTGCTGGAATTTCTTCGGATCTGCAGGCCCAGCAGGAGATCAGTACCACTTGAAGATAAGACCCTTAAATAGATTGAGAGTCTTATCATTTCTAAATTGTTTTACCCATCTCATTCAAGATTTCACCTTAACACGGTGTCCCAACCAGCCATGACCACAACAAAACATTCTGTTGGTCACGTTTGGCTTCTGTTTGACTTGTTAATTGGTTCAAAAAAGGTATTAAGATGACACAGATTGTCAGTTTGATTCAATGATTCTGATTCAGTTTGATTTTAATTCCGATTCCAATTCTTTGAGGCATTTTTCAGATATGAACTTGCTTTATTTTTTAAAATTGTATTAAAATATTTCATTCTAGAATTAATAACTTTTGATTCAGTAATCATTCTGATCTATTCAGTGAAAGATCCATCAAACTGATTCAAACAGTAACTTATGTGTTTGAGTCTTTTTGATTGATTTATTCAAAGGATCAGCTCAGGAGACGCACTTTTTCTTGATACAGTTTTTAAATGGTTCATTCGAAGTAGTGACTTGTTAGTCACTTGTTCTCGGTTCAAACTTGAGTGTTTTTGAGTCTTTTTGAATGATTCATTCAAACAATCAACATGCAAGAGTCACGTTTGTTATTCAAATGGTAATTTCAGTGTTTGTCTTTTTTTTTTTTTTTTTTTTTTTCTCTCTCCTCGAATGATTCATTCAAATAATTGGCTCATGAGGGTCACTTGTTTGTTTTTAAATGGTAACTTCTGATTTTGTGAGTATTTGAATGATTCATAAGTTACTTTGTTCTTGATTCAAGCAGTGACTTTTGAGATCACGAGTCTTTATGAATGATTTGTATGTGATTGGGACTACACAGGCTGCACTGTTTTTGATTCACTAAAAAGGAACTGCTCACAAGTGCCGTTTGTTTAAAAAAGTCACTTTTTTTTTTTTTTTAAATGAATACCCAGTTCTATACCTATCATTCATATATTCTGTCAGTAAATGCCCTAAGCCAACCCCAACTTTGTGGGGGATCCATGGCTGTTTTTTGTCAGCAGAAGCGTGCTCATGTCATCCCCAGAGCTGACCCGCTGCAGTCTGCAGACATGTCCTTTCGCTTGCAAGCTCGGCCCCTTGTGGTTTCCATCTTGCCCTTGACTGACCCAGCCTCAGTCTGACTCAGTTTTGCAGAGCATCTGCCTCAGCTAAACCTCTGGTGACGTACATGTTATTTCAGCAAGTAAGCTGCGATATATCAGCAGAAAAACCTTGTGAAAGTCCATTAATGTCTTTTTCATAGTCGAGTCTCGCCAGTGAAGAACAGCCTCTCATTCCTGCAGTATATCCTTTCACTATTTTTTTCCCTCTCTCGTCCTGCTGAGCACTTTGGCTTGTCGTGCAGGAAGTGCTGAATTAAGGAGTCATTAGTTGACCTGGGTTACAGGCATGACAGAGAGAACACGTCCCTGTGGCTCCTGCTGCCGTCATGGCCCACCCCTGATTGATTCAGAGCTTGTGGCCTGGCAGTAGCAAGTTTGCATGGGGAAATACTCTGGTGCTCTATATTAGAAATATTGCGATCAACTGTTCAATGTAGTTAGTGCTACTTATTGTTTGTTTTCATTTTATTATTTATTCTGTTTCACCTCACTATATAGTTATTTATTTATGCAATTACTTATTTAAATGTATTTTTAATGTTGCTTCAAAGTTCATTATTTTGGTTTTGCATAAGTCTCTACATTGACTAGATACTTTTGTTCTTGTGCACATATAAAAAAAAAAATAAGCTTCAAAGTAATAACCTTCAGGCAAGAGTCCTGGCATCTCAATCCACAGTGATTCGCACAAACTAATGCAGCCTCTGGCTAAGACCTCATAGAATTGCTCTAGGGAAAGCAAATTCTACATGGAGAGAGAGAGACCTTGATGTTGTTCCTGTACGCTGCACATATCCTGACCCGCAGGCTGACCCGACTGAGCAGTCTCATTGCTTTGTGCATTTGTGCAGATGATTAACAAATGAACTCAGCCTCACCCCGTTATTAACCAGGGAGATGGAGAGTGAACATAATTCTGTGATTCATCATCTTCTCCTGGTTTTAAATTGATCTTTTCTCACAGCTTATCAGTTTGGTCGTCAGGGCTTTTTTCTTATCACCTGTCCTATTTAAGGTGTTAAAGCATATGAATGGTGACGTAACAATTCAGTTTTGCCATGCCTTATAAAACAGCCAGTTTAGGCTTGTTTCCTTGCTGGCATAGATTATTTACATCTCTAGGTGACAGTATTTATAAATGTTAAATTTAAACATAAATGGATCAACCATCGTGCAATTTCACATTTCTCTCACAGCTGATTCAGTACATTTGTTGTATTTTGTTTTGTTTTTTTGGCTTAAATGTTTAAAAAAATAGTTCACCCAAAAATGAAATTTAGCTGAAAATGTGTTCACCTCGGGCCATCACAAGATGTAGATCTTGGTTTGTTTCTTCATCAGAACAGATTTGGAGAAGTTTAGCATTGCATCAGTTGCTCACCAATGGATCATCTGCAGTGAATGGGTGCCGTCAGAATGAGTCCAAACTGTTGATAAAATCATCACAGTAATCCACACGTCTCAGTTTCATCAATTAATGTCTTGTGAAGTGAAAAGCTTGGGTGAACTTTTTCTTGAACAAAGGTGGACTGTTGTTGAACAATAACTATTGAAAACCAGCTTGTTCTATAACCTTACAGCTTAAAGAAATAGAGAGAGATTTTAAGGTTTCAAATTGTTTTTGACATTAGCATATTTAGTGTTAATAGATATGCTCAAACGCATGTGTTGAATCTGCCAGGTCATTGGTAGAGCAGTCTATGCAGAGCAAAATCCGGTTAATAGACACAAGTCTAGGTATGCTCATTGTTTTTTAGCTTACACTCTGTTCTTGTCCTCCGCTAATGGTTTAGCATGTCTTTTATTTATGAATACAGTTGCATGAGAGAACTTTAACAGAATTTTGTGGTGGTTTAGGAATGGTAGTGATCGTGGTTGTTTGTAGAAAACCGAAATCTGTTGCTTGTGTAAATAACAGACACTGGTTCTGCAAAAGTTTTGTGGTAATTCATTGGATTTCATGTTTAAAAGTGGCATTTTGATGCTGTATTTTTGAGCAACTCTAGTTTGAAATGTTCCTCAGTGTCTCTGATGATCATTAACCAAACGCTACAGCTCTGAGAGGAGTCTTTCATTGCTGGTGGTTAAACTACAACTTTTTGGGTTGTTGTGATCACCTTGATGGGTTTATTTTTCTGCTTCATTTAGGTGGATTAATCTTTTAACAGGCCGTTGCGTGGTTTTCATCCCAGCAGGTCAAAGTAGCACACTATTGGACTGTTCTGAATGTCTAGGTGGCGGTTTGCTATTAGAGAGCGGATGTGAGATGATTGCCATCAAACTCACCTGATGTAATCTGTAAATACTGCTTCCACCAGGCTAGGAGAACTACAACGCTGAGCTTGCAGTAGTTTGTTTTTTTACTGGTTAAATTTGACATCACAGATTCCATTCTTACAGATGTTATTCCAAATGGCATTTACTTTTAGTGTTGTTTCAGGAAAGATCTGCTGAAAACCATTTTCTCTGGGACTATGTGCAGATTTTCATCTTATTATCTTCCTCCTGCCCTCTCTTTTTCTCCATATTTCTCTATTTTTGTCAGTATCGTGTGCCTGTTCCATGCACATTGGCAGCATTACTTCATCTAATGAGCTGTGTGAGATCGTACTGTGGTAAAATCTGTAAAAGACAAAGTTCAATCCCAGTAAACCAATAAACAGTCAACTAGATCAGGACTGAAGAAATGTGTGCTGTTTGAAAGGCAACCAATCATTTTAGGGTGCTTTCACACTTTTGGTTTGACGTCAGAGTTTGGTTCATTTGAAGGCTGTTTGGAAAGCAGGCATCTGTTGTATGGTTCATGTGGTCTGCATTTGACACAACAATCCGGCCTAATTTGCGAAAGAGAACCGCTATTAATCTGGTAATCTCATTGACACCCATGTTTGAACCGGACTCTGCTCTTCTCCCCTTAGAAGAGCTTGTGGGCACTGATAAAATGTACCCGGCTGGACTCGTGGTGGTCTCAGGTGTTCTTGTCTCATGGGCGTCTTCGTCTGCCAGTGTTGCTCCACTAATTAAAGCCATCAGGGCTCAGAGGATGTTCACACTGACAAGGAAAATTACAGTCACTACAAACTCCTGCTGCGTCCGCATGGAGACTCGGGCATTAATGTCAGCCTGTGAACACGAGCTGCTGGTGGGGAGGAGGATTATTATTTATCATTTATTTATTTAGGCAAGACAAGGCTTTTAAAAAAAGACTGGCTGGCACTTTACATTTAGAAAGCTGACAGGCGCAGCTTCAGAAGGTCCTAATTGGTCTCTCGACTCAGAGTGAGAATAGACTTTCTTTGTAATTCAGACGAAGACGGAGAGGATGTTTTATTCATTTTTCTCTTTTACATAGTTGGGATTGGTCATCATGGAGTATTCGTAGACTCTTCTAGCTGATTGATTAGGTTGACTAGTTTATACTTAAATTTGAGATTTAAGCTATGATGTTTCTGAAAGAACTCGTATGCTTAACAAGGCTGCAATTATTTGATTAAAAACACAATAATAAAGTAATATTGTGAAATATTACAATTTTAAAATACCAGTTTTTTATTTGCATATATTAAGTTGTCAATTATTTACAGCATCATTACTCCAGTCTTCAGTGTCACATGATCCTTTAGAAATCATTCTAATATGCTGATTTTGTGCTAATGAAACATTTCTTATAATTATCAATGTTGAAACCAGCTGTGCTGCTTAATATTTTTGTGAGAACTGTGAAACTGTTTTTCAGAATCCTCTAATGAATACAAAAGAGCAACGTTCATTTGAAATCTTTTGTTAAAAAAATAAAATAAAAATGAATGTCTTTACCTGTCACTTCTGATCATTTAATGCATCCTGTAATAATTTAATACATTACTTCTTTGTAAGATGATGATGATGATTATGACTTGACTTTTTTGCACAGTAAAACCCACTTGCTAAAGTTAAATTCCTCTCCTTCAAAACACTGCAGCTATAAATGTTCACATTCAGAGAGACATCTTTGGCTGTTGCATCATGTCTCGTGCTGTTTTTGCCCATCCCTGTTAAACGAACAGAATGCAAGTAGATCGAAGGCTTATTATAGATGCTTTTTGTAACAGTAGGCGCTCAGCGTGAGCCTGGATTTAAAGAGTTTAGCTTTGGCTTCATGGGTTTCCTTAATGGTTATTCCAGCTGGAGATTTGAAAATACTGAGTTTAACATAGTTTCTGCTAGCTCTTAAGTCGCCCATTTTCACGAAGCAATCCCTCAATCTCAGGACTTTAAATTGCCCACCTGCCATTGCCAATAACCTCAGTGAGGTGAGATAGGTGGCCTGTTCTGTAAATCAACTTAGGCTTGACACTTCCTTAGTCACGGGGATTGTTCCTCTTGTTCCCTCTGGCCCACTTTTAGCCCTTTTCCATCAAATTGAGCTGGTGCCGTTGGATCTGTTGAGCTCTTAAGAAGCAGTCTGTGGTCCTACTGACATGAGAGCCGAATGGCAAAGCTGCTGGATCGTGATCTTTTGTGTGAATGTGTTATTCATTTTAAACACATTTTAACATGCAAAGTAATTTCATTGAGCACCTTTAATTTAGAGCCATGTGTGGTCTGTGTTACAGTGTTGTCTAATGTTCTTTGAACCCCAAGTATCTTTTATGTTCTGTTGAAGAAAGTAAGTCGTATGGGCTTGGGAGGACATGACAGTGAGTTCTGGTCCCTTTAAGAGCCACAGGACCACCTGTTTTTTGGTGGTAACATGCAGAACTGGTCCAGATTGTGCTTTTAGACCACATTGGTCCAGCTGGGATTGCTTAAACTAGCGTATGAGCTCTCCAACAATAACTTGCTACTGTAGAGAAGGAATGCCCTATTATGGTGTTTGCTCTCGGATGTTCTACCTGAATCAGGCATGAATGGTTTGCTTTCTCTGACCATATGGGGTCAGTTTGGGTCTTTTCTGGGAGTATTTTGTACTGGAGATGTTTGATCTCTTTAGCTTGGAGATTTAGGGTATTTTGACCATGAACCAAAAACATTTCAAATGTATTTTATTGCATTTTTCAGCGCAAGCCTCACCAGGAAAGGTTACGAATAAGCCGTGTGCTTAAAGTGACATATAATTTTCCGCAATGACACAAGGAAGTGGGCAGTAAGAGAGCGCATTGAATTGTCAGAAGAGGCGTAGCTGTTGTATTTGTTACCATTGCTTGAGTGGTGTCAAATCGCATGGATTGATCCATCACAATGCAGCGAAACTAGAGAGTTTGCCAACATGATCTCAGTCACACTTCAGAGCGTTAGCTGAAAGAGCCAAGAAGTGATGTAGTATACTGAAATTATTTCTGCGTGATCAAAGTCTTTTCCATTGTGCAAATTAACCCTCCCAAATTCCAGAGGGTTTGTCTCAGACGTTTTCTCGAGGGGCTGAGGATTTTGGCCTGTATCATTCTTGCTGTCTCTGCATGGTGAAAGCAATTACAAGTTTGGGTTTCATCAGGTCCTGGTTTGCGCATTCCTCAGAAGTCCTGTCTCGGCCTGGTACGAGGAGGGGATGAGCTCTTCTACTCATCCTGTGAGGAGACGCAGACATTACTTTAACTTGAGAGAAGAAAAAAAAATCTTTGCTTCAATGTGTTTGTTCCTCAGTCATATATCACTGACAGGGAGAACAGACACAAATATATTTATATAGGCTCAAATGAGGTACTTGAATATCTCATTACAAATCATCAAGGGTTAATGATAAGTGTTGATGTGAAAGAATGTGTGCCACTCGTTCCTGTTTTGTTGGTATCAGAAACTGCTTTGAAACACTAGATGGTTTCTGGAATGACAAATCTGTCATGCATTTCAGGTTTTTGATGATGTAATTGGACGCCGTGATCAAGAGATGGAATCTGTGCATGCGGAATTCAGATGAAAGCTCAGCAGATTTCTATGGAATTAGACACAACATTTAAAAGATTTACATTTCCCACCTGTTGCTTTTTTAATTTTTTTCCTTGTTTAAAATGGTTGATAGAGCAACCAGGTTATTTGAGGATATTTCTGAGATTCTGTACAGTTAGGCTAAACTATGCATTTAAAAAAAAAAAAAAAAAAAAGAAATTGGTGGGGGTTTTGAGTGAAATAAGTGTTTTTTTTTTTTCTTTAGTTTTTTTTTTTCTTTGAGTAAATAGTAATAAAATGATACAAAATTATTATTTTTCTGATTTTAATAATACTTTCATTTCTATTAAGGGTTACTCTCTCAGTTCTGTTTAATGCAATTTACCAAATGTAAGCGTCTTTAGATTTTCCCTGTAGTGCAGAAAATGTGAAATTTTTTACAGATATAGTGTGGGTTTAGAAATGAGCTTGAAATGAACTAAAATTGCTGAAGTTTAATACCAATAATAACAACAGCAGCAGCAGTGATCCTATTTGACTTCTCAGATGCTTTAGCTCATTGACTGCTAATGCTTCAGCAGTACTAAACAGAAGGCCATCTGAACTTGTCATGTTGATTCTACTCAAAGAAATTCTGACCGCAGCTGGTGTCTGTTACGGATTGTCACACCCCTGATCAACTTGTCCGGAGGTTCTTGTCCTTCTGCACAGCTGAGTTCTTTCTCCTCAAATCTGAGCCCTTAAGCACCATGTCTTATGTTTCATGCAACATAGTTTCTGTTGTTGCAAAAGCTTTATGATATATTATCACTTTGATTGAGGTTAGTGAAATGGTTTTCCTACCGCCTTATACTGTACCATCACGTGACACCTTGGTGCATTTGAGAGCTTAGTTTCTCTCTCGCTTGATGTGATTTCTTTTTTTAATTCCCTTCCTCATCTTTAATCTGGCAAATAAATAATGGCTGCCAATTATCAAGTTAATTATGCGGTTATCCAGATGACTTGATGCTGGTCTTGGGAGCGTTTTAGGAAAGGGTCAGGTGTTGTGAGGAAGCACGAGACTGAATAACTTTGCCTAGCTGTTTGAGGCTAAGTGTTTCCAGGTGTTCCTGGTGAAAGAGCTGAACTCTTGATGGGATAAAGGCGAACGTGATGCTGCTTGAATTCTGAAGTGTCTGCAGGCAAGAAATATAAAGTCTGACCCTCCGTGCTGACACTTCCTCTTATTTAAACCTAGTGCAATCTAGTCGTTCAAATCAGAATCGGTTTAATTAGGTGGAAAAATGTAATGTGACTCGTTTAGGAAGCATTTTTTTTTTTTTATATGCATGACAGCATGTGCGAGTGAGAGAGGAGCGCTTCAGTGGAGAAGATGTGCACAGTCAAGCTTTCTCTTTCATGTCAATGCACAGGAGAGTCCTTTTTTCTTTTTGCTACATCAGTGAATCATTACTGGCAGCGGAGGACACGGACGTTCCCGCTGAGTCACTGCTACCTGGAAGTCCTTGTCTCTTTTTTTTTTTTTTTTTTTTTTTTTTTTTTCAGCAGCCAACTGGAAGATGGTTTTGACACACTTTTAATAATGCACAAAGTGGCGGGCAAATATTAACTCTCTCGAAACATATCGCTGGCTCAGTTCGGCCTAGCAGAGAGGAGGCCGCAGGGCCTGTTTGTTGGCAAGATGTAGAACTCTGGAGCTCGATGCATTATTCAGTGGCTTGGCTGCTTGTCTCTGCTTATCAGGTGACAGCTGCCAGACGAACAGGTAAATATATCCGTTAACAGGGCATGATATAGTGCTGCAGCCTGGAGGAAAGGAAAAGCAAAGGAATTTTGGTAGAGGGAACAAGATGTGAGACTCATTTCTGGACCTGGATTTGGTGGAAAGCTGTAATAGATGCTTTGCATGATTGATTAACTATTTATTTGATGAATGTAGAGCCCAAGTATTTCAGTTTGATCTGATTACTTAACATTCCCATTATCTTTCCTCACTATTGCAGCCAATGAGGGCGCATGGATTTGTTATTCTCTGGGCTCCTGACCTTGAGCGTCCTGTCAATACTTTGCGCAAATGATCTCGGTTCAGTCGTGCCCTTTTTGTAAGATGGATGAGCTTTTGCAGGATGCTTGAATATCTTTGCGTGGCCTTCCTCTTCCTGTTACAGGAAAAACAGTCTCTGATAGTGTTGACTTGTGGTAGCTTTTTATGTGAAATTGCAGCATGTTAAAGTGAAGACGTGAGTCTTATGGTACAGTGCACAATTGTATAATTTCTTGAATTTGGTGCACCAGCCAAACTGTTCTTCCTTTTCCAGGAAATCTGCACTTGAAAATCTCTTGAAAGTCTGTTCTGCAAGCTTTGTGGATCCAGCCATTGCAGGTGCAGGGTTCCCATGGTCATAAAAACCAGGGGTTTTTAAAATGCCTGGGAAATTCTAAATGTCCTGGAAAAAAGTGATTGAAATTCCTATAATGAATATCCTTTTTTCCCCTCTTGAAAATATTTCTTCTGCAAGGTATTGCTTTTGGGTTGAGTAAAACTCACAATCTGTGGTTAATCATTGTTTTTGAATTGGTTTGAATTAATTCTTTTCAGTGAATCTGTCTGTGAATAGTTTGAAATGAAGTAGGGCTGCACAATATATTGCATGCGATTTGTCATGCGCATCTCGCCAGTAAATCCAGTTCCATTTGAAAACCATCACGGAACTGGATTTACTGGCAAGATGCGCATGACAATCGCATGCAATATATCGTGCAGCCCTAGAATGAAGTAATGATTTTTTTTTTTTTTTTAATCCTCCAGTAATTACAAACTGTTGGAAAGGTCATGAAAAAGTCATTGGGTAGAAGTTGCAGGAATGCTGAAGTGAAGTCCCACCAAGTTAAATAGTCATTTTTCACCACCACAATTTTTTTTTTTTTTTGGGGTAAACAAACCCAGGAAACCAGTCACGTGTCCATTTCAGGAGTTCAGGGGCAAGAACTGTATGACATTTGTCTTTGTGATACCACTGGCTATTATTCTTCCTGTCTAAAACAGGAAAAGGACAACACGAGACTGGTAAACCAGCTGAACCACAATCCCTTGTTGGTCTGCCTGTAGGAAACCACCCGGGTCCTGTGGTGGATTCAGAACAAAGAAGTCCACATTTATATGAATGAAATGCTCTTGGCTTATAAAGCAGTATGCAGTGAGTTTGAATGCTAAACTACAACACAAGTGTTAGGGAAGAAGAAATGGATATGTTGTGTGGAAGATGTTTTTGTGGGTTTGGTTTTAGGTGTAGACTCGCATTGCTTTTGAACAAAAAGCTCAAGCCAATTGTTTATAATCAGAAAAGGGTGAACTTTCTCTAGACCCAAAGTACTATTGAATTTTGTTGTTTTTAGGGATGCATGATATGTCAGTATTGATTATCAGCTGATATTAATGATGTAATGTAATATAAAGTTCATTTTATTATTATTGTAATATAGATTATTTATAATTTCCATTTTAATTACATTTTTTTACATTTGCATTATTTTTGTCAATATTTGTGCATTTTTACTTTTCAGCTACACTAATGACTTTTAACCATTTGAAGTAGTGTTGTCATGGTACCAAAATTTCAGTATTCGCTACCAATACCAGTGAAAGTCCATGGTTCTCGGTACCAAAGCAAAACACAGAAACATGCTAATTAAAAAACACATAATTTTTATTAATAAAGTTAAACAAAAATAAACCGTACAAAAATCAATGCCATTCTTTATGCTTATTTAGAATTGTTTCAAGTTTTTCCACTAGTAATAAAAGTTGCAAGCAAGTTTCACCCAAAAGATTTTGTCATATTTCTGCCGCCGCTGAAAAACAACTGTACACTGTTGTCTGTTTTAGGGTTTGCTGGGGTGTTTCATGATCTTCCTCGGCCTGCAGCTGTAAAAGGAAAATATAATATCCTTAAGTAAAGCAACGGGCTGAGTCTGACCAAATGCAACATTAGACCATTGACTCCAGCTAAAATAGAACTTTTCAGTAGATACCAAATCTCAGCTTTTATAATAAATTTAGATAAGATTACATATATTTTAAGACAAGTATATCAAATAGATGAACTGTAGTATTAAACACTTTAGAATAAGATTCTATTTGTTAGATAACGTGACCTAGCAATTATTCTTATTTTTAGGGTTCATTTCAAAATTGACTAATACAATAAATCAAAAGTTCAATCTGCTAAAATTATTTAATGCACAATGAACAAACATGAATGATTAAGTGTTTGTATTAAATGACATTCAAAAACATAAATTAATGTTATAAAAATATATTGTTCACTCACTGTAAGTTGATGTTAGATAATAACATGAAGTCATTAATGAATGGTATCTTATTGAAAAGTCTAACGTTATACGGGAGATAAAATTTTACTGTACTTTCATTTAATCCAAACTGTGTACATTTCATTTAAAAGGGCTTTTAAAACCTGCTAGTTATACAGTCAAGAATAACAACTAACTAACTAGCTAAAAAAAAAAATGTCCAGAATGGCTGATATGACAAACACTGTTAACAATGTGTATATTCTCTAACAGGCATATTTTAGATTCACAGTTCATTTTAAAAGCCTCTAGTGTGTAAAAATAGTAAATACCATCATGTCCTACCTGTTTTTTTTTTTTTACCCTTATAAAAGTTATAGGAGCATTAAATAGTTAATAAAGAAACGTCATTCTAATGCTCATTATAATAGCGTTAGCCGTGCTTATGCTAATACTTAACTCCGCTGTAACGCCAATGTTTATTTCAATCCCACATTCAAATTAAAATAATATTCATAACAGAAGATCTAAATATTACATTTTAAATTGAAACTTGCCTGCTTGATCTCTTTCATTTGATCTGGGTGTCGGTCTTTAAAGTGTTTTGTTAGTTTGATGTGTTTCCTCCTTTTAAAGGTCGCCACGTCAGTGCATTTATGAAGAGAGCGCATCAAGAACCGGGTTGACCGGGTACTCTGTACTACCGGTACTTCTAAAAACCTGGTACCGTGACGTTTTCATTTTTTTTAGTACCGACTTGGTACCGAAGTACCGGGTCTTTTGACAGCGCTAATTTGAAGCATTTTAAACCATTGGTTTTTAGGAAAAATAAGTATCAAATTATAAAATCAGGCCTTTTGAAGCCATCTTGGTTGTTATTAAAGCTATTTTTCACACAAATCAGTTATCGTCAATTGAATTTTGTCCAACACCTGAGAATTTGAGAAGTTTAATAAAGATTTTGGTCATGTTAAAAATGTACACTATCAAAGCGTGCTATCTAATAATCTGAAGCACTGAGCAACTGAGCATCCGTTTCCCCCAAGCAAAGTCTCAGTTTTGTCTTGATTAACACATGTTTGCTGTCAGCTGCTTCACATGTCTTTTGTTGTGCCTGTTTAACTGTAGTTTGACTTGAGTGAAAAATGCCTGTAGGATCTTCTCTCTCATATCATTAATCCAGTCTCGTTTGTAAGTACTGGATCGTAGTGGCCTGATTTCATCCGTCCTTTATGATTACTGCTCTGTTGTTTGTCTGTGAGCAGACATTGACAGAGGGATTAATATGCCTGCTGATGTGGCGGTATTTAACCAAGAGGTCAACTGGCCTGGCTTCAAATTGATGCCGATGCTAATGCAAGACTACTGTGGAATTCCAGGCCATAGTGTGCCCTTGAGGAAGAAATGCCTTTGGTTTGGCGCTCTGACAGCTGTGGGACCACATCGATCCCAAAGCACAATGTCCACCAGTGGGTAACCAGAAATGCTTTCTCCATGTACCACCACTTGTGGTCCAACGTGTCAGAAATGATAAATGAGCTGATAAAACGCTGCACAAAAACTGATGGTCATGCTATTTGTTGTTATTGGACTTTTTAGCAGGAATACAATGAAGGTTCTCCACAACGGGATGTTCGTCTGTGCTTTAGATGCTTTGAAGGCTGGAATACACTACAGGATTTTTGCTCTGGTGGAATACACTACAGGATGTTTGCTCTGGTTTACAGTCTGGATGATCAACCCGAGTTGCCAGAAGTCAGGGGCCAGTCTGTACTACTTTTTTTTTTTTTTAAACAGTATAAATTGACTCAGTTCACAGAATATTTTATGTATTATAGTGTATACAGATGCAATTTTTTATTTTTTTAAAAAAGATTTTATTTTTGGCATTTTTCCATAGTGGGATTTGAGCCTCAACTTTGGGTGTTGCCCTCTCGCCTCAGGACTGCTGAGTCAAAACTCTCCACACAGAGGAAATTGTGGTTTGCTCTTGGTGATTAAAAGGTCAAGAGCGGTTTCCTCCTAAGTTGTTTTCCTTCAGCACACCTGTCCATTTGCAGCACAGCATTCCATGGTTTTGATGGAAGCCAAGGAGGCCTTCAGTGCTGTAACTTTATCCCGAAGCGCCTGGAAACCATAACGGCGAGGATTTTTTTTCACTCTGAGATTCATTACCGGATATTTGAATTCTGCTCAATGTTGTTCTCTGCGACATCCTGATTACATGCGGACACTCACTCTCGGCAGGCCAAGGACGGTCAGAGCCCAATCCTTCTTCACCGTTGAAGGACATGTAGTTGTGAGGGATGGTCATCAGACGCATGTGTTCCCCAGAGGCCCGGAGTGTGGAGAGTTGACGGTAGCGGACCCTCCTTCCCTTGCCTATTCCTGCCTGGGTGATGATGGAGAGACCCCGAGGGACCTGCCCTGCCCCCTTCACCGTCCGCCCTGATGGATGGGCCCTGGAGACTGATGCTCAGCTTTTACACTTGTCCTGTCTGAGACGACTTGCCTGAAGCTGCGCAGATGCGCTTTGCTGCAGCTGTTTTCCGTATTACTGCAAGAAGCCTGGGTAGTATCTTGTAACATAAGATTGAGATTTCAGATTGCTGTACATATACAAGAACCAAACAGAGGATGACGAGCATTCACTGCTCTACCTTAACATGTCTCTAGCCTATCTAGACCACATTTTAAGCATCTTGAGCACGTAAAATTGTAGTTGCATCTTGTTTTTGGCTAAAATTGAATGCAGTGTTGCATTCACCATTCATTGAAAATGCAATCCCAGAATACAGGAAAGCTTTAATGAATTAATGCCAAATGTTTATTTTATTTTATTTTATTTTTTATTTAATATAATATAAAATAAAATAAGAATGTTATTTAAAATAAAATATTTTTTATTAAGTATCTACATAGAGATATTTATATAAGCATCTATAGAAAGTAACCCCAACTATAGGCTAGTGCACCATATAGTTCTGCTATATCTGTGTGGTATGTTCTTGTTATTTTTAGTATTTTATACTTCTGTGATTTTAAAAATAACATTATGTAATTATATAATTGATTATATGTTATATAACACATAATATATTTAAAAACTTTTATTCCATTTTAAATAAAACTTTATTTTTAAACGTGCTATTTATTGTTTTCAGCCATAGCATAAAAATAATACTCACCTTATTGTTTTTGGCAGAGTTTTAATATTGGTGCATCCCTAGCTGCATAGAAGGTAGACTGTGCTCACTGGGGTCTGGAACAGAACTGTGCTATGGCTGATTAAGAGCATTTATAACGTTGTGCAAACATATAGTGTTTATGCAATAATCTTGAGGGCTGGCTCTTGAATTTGCATATCACTGTTTTCTCAAGTTCCTGTTCTGACATGCACATTCCCTAATCCACTGAGGTATTCAGGTTTTATCAGTTCCTATGGAGACACAAAGAATTTAGACACACAGATGGAAACAAGCTTGAAATTTTGGTGTGTGTGGACTATGGAGAGGCATTTTTGTAATCTTTCATGAACGTTCACAACTTGTTTTTCGTTTCTGTTGCCTTTCCTTCCTGCTGTTCCATCAAAAATGTTTGTGTATTTTTAGTGTAAGACTAAAAACAGCTAGTTGAGTGGTTACCATCGTGACCTGCTTAACCCTATTTAGCTGTGAATAGATGCTTTTGGGAGATCTGGATTGCTGTATTAAGGGTTTGAAAGTCATTTTAAGCAACTTTTTACATCCAAAATGCGACAAATGAAAGGAAAGATGTAGGAGTGTATTGTCAGTCTGTATGGGTTACTGTTGTGCTTGTCCCATGCTTGCAGAATCCTCTCAAAACCAGAAATAAGAGAGCCAAAGAGCCAAATTCATGGATTCACTCATCAGACCCATAGGGTGGCGCCTGGACCTGCAGGATGTGGCTATTCTGTGAACTTTCATCCATGTTTCCTGTGTGCTTTGTGTAGTCACACATGAGAAATGAGCTTGGCTTCGTTCTCACCTCTCAGTCATGACTCTGTGCCCCTCGTTGAATTCAAGCACCGAGCTTGGGCACAAGATCAGGGCCGCTCTCTAGTATCCCAGCATGCACCAGGTCTTTTGTTTTTCTCCCCATGCCATTTATCCTGCGTGACTGTGCTAACCAGCACATAGCTGAATGCTGTCTCCAAGGAGGAATAGCTCTGCGGATAGGCTTGACTGACTCACTCCGAGATGCGCGGTCCACATTCCTGTCAGTGAATCAGTGTCCTTTGTTTCTCATTACTCAGCGCTCTTCTCTCGCTTTATTTCTACGGTTAAGAGTGACCCTTGACAAACCACTCCCGAACTGTCGACTGCGAGTATTGGGAAAGGAATGTGTAAGAGTTAGATTTACAACTATTCCTCCCTCTCTTGCTCTCCACATCTTGTTCGCCGCCCCCCTCTCTTTCTTTGCCTCTCTTTTGGGACAGACCGAAACCACTCTCTATCTTGTTGAGGATTCTGGGAGGGGTTGACTCACGCAGGGGGGATTTGGCTAGAAAGCAACAAGTGTTCGGCATGAAAGAGGCTCATTGTTCCTCTCCATGGAGAGACTGTCCCTAGGTCAGCAGCCGTCAGCACTCAGCCCATCACACTGGAACGACTGTAAGCCTACCAGACAGGCTCCAAATCACCCCACCGATAACAGCTGCTGGGTCCCCGCTGTAAACGAGGGCCCCGGCACACCGACTAATGGTGGTCGCGGTCCTCGTGGGCTTATGTATTGAATGTCCTCCGCTGACGCTGGGTTTTGTTGAACATTTGAGCTGACGGAGCATGTTTTTGTCGTCAAATTTAAGCAAGTTGATGCTTTGTTTCTTGCTTGGCGGAAAATGTTTCCGGTCGTTTTCTCTGAAAGGAGTTGATAACAGTGACATGAATGGAAATGGATGGGTGCAAAAAGAGTCTGGACTTGTCATTTTGGGTTTTAACTATTTTTGCTTTTCGAATGCTTGTGGACAAGATTTTAGGAGATGTTTGCACGATCTGTCAAACTGACTTTGAGTTTGGGATGGGACTGCCTGATTAAAGTGCTACGAGAATTGCTAGCAGTGAAGCAATAGTGAAAAGATTTGGACGAAAATAAATGGTGACATTTTTAATTGTCGTTTCTCTGTCATGTTTTGAAGTCAACAATATGTCTTCTAAAAATGTATTGTTTAGCTTGTAAACAATGTCACGTACTGTTACATTTACCTTTAGTAAATCCATTCGATGCCCATAAACTTGCTATTAAGCCAAAAATCTGTTGCTAAATATATGCACTGTATTAAAAATTCTTTATATTTTTAATTAACCTTTTTGTCACATAATGTGTTTGACTAAATCTTACAGCCATCATTTAAATGTTTCTAATTTAATTAGTGTTTAATTATATAATTAAAATTTTTTAAATAAAAACTGCCTTAATTTAAATTATTTACAGCTCAGTTTTTATTTGACTGATCTATTAAATAAATTTGTTAATTACTTCATTATTAAATGAACATTATTTATTATAACATTATAGGTTTCTGTTTTTGGTTAAATGAAAACTGTAATTTCCTTTTCAGTGTTTTGATTTAAATAAATTAATTTCAGTCCATCACTTTTTGGGGTTGAACTGTGTGGGATTTGGTGTTTTTCGTTGGATTAATTTGTGCTTGAAGCAAAAAAAAAAAAAAAAAAAAGTTTCAGCAGTAATGCAAAGTTGTTTTAGAAGTGGAGCAAATATGAGCTTTTTTTTGATGAAGTATAATGAAGACCAATGTTTTTTTTCTTTGTAATAATGTGCACTGATGCAACATGCACAGTGATTTGTCTTGATTATTACAGTCATTTCTGGCCTAGACAGTTTCTGTGTCAGAATATGTGTCTTTTCCCCCAGTGTAACAGAAAAAGGAAACCTTATCATCCGGCCCATCTCTGGTTTTCCAGTGTAGGAAAAACATCTGTTCCTGAACAGTCACTTCATCCTCGACTCCTTCACATTTGCTGTTAAATTGCAGGATTTGTGTGAGGTGATTGGGCACATGTTTTGTATAGCCTGGGTCAAAGTTCATGTTGTCAGATCAGTTGATTGATGTTGTACACATCTGCCTGTATTTCTCAAGTCCTGCTTCTTGACATTTATAATACATTCTGAACACATGTTCACGTTTTTAATGGGCGTATTTAATAATTGGTATTAATGATTTAATTTTAAGATTACATAATGCACAATTAAATACCAATCCGTTATGTAATCATGACAGTCAACAAAATAATATTGTATGCTCCTGAGCTCTGGTATGTGTTCATGTTTGTGTCCAGATCCTGCTGAACGGAGTTAATGCTGCGCAAGCACTGTGTTTGTATCGAACACGAGGGCACGAGGCCATTATAGGATTCCTGTCATTGGGGGAGGGATGCCCTCTTTCCAAAAAAAAAATTGATATCTGGTAGTGAATGTCCTCAGATTAAAGATGCATCTCTCATCGAGCACTTAAGGCCTTACTACTTTCCCTCTATTGTGTATACGGCAATACACAATAAAGCGCTATATAAATGCTTCATTCATTCATTATTGCAACAATATAAAAAATATGCCGTCTTTGGACTGTTCCTAAGCGTTTTTCCAGTTTGCCTTTGTTGTACCAGTGTAAGCAACCCTACCTTCATCTCTGATATTACCAGGAGGAAACCATGGGGGAAGGGCGTGGTCAACCGTGCATTATTAACGCGGTTAGCTTTTTATTCTTGCACGCGTCCTCAAGCTTTTAAACTGAACTGTGAGGAACGCCTGGGCCGCGAGGACCAGACCACGAGGAACGCCTAATCCTGCTACACAAACAAGCTGCTAATCAGATTTAACAGGGCTGTGTTTGGCTCACAGCCACTCCCTTCTCAAACAGCTAGACCTGGATGAGGTGAAGGGGAAAAAATACTGCGTCCCAATTGGCTGAGCAGGCCTGCACCTTTGAGCTGATTGGCCAAGCAGGCATGAAGTGTTTTTGCACTAGTCATGTGGTTGTGCTAAATCCTTTGTTATTAGAAAAAGCTAAACACTCCATCTTGGTGTACTCTGTGTTGAGCGTGAACAGGTTACGTGCATCTGGAACAGAAGATTTAGGGGGAAAAGGTCCTAATCAGTGTGTATGTGCAAGTCTGTGTTCTCTCAAAGATCGGAGTGACAGATGGAGACCCAGATGTGTTATGCTGTCGCAAGAAAGTGTGACATCGGTCCTTCTAGCAGCTGAGTTTTTAGCCCAGGGTAACACTGATGCATAAACACACACAAAGACACACACGTGCACATGCATGCAGTGTTTGATACACAGAGGAACAGGTGGTCTCTGGTGTGCTGTCAGGACATGGGCTGCTATTGAGTCAGGCTGATTTGATAGATTAAGAGATTTGCTTTTTCAGAGATTATCCAAATTAATTGGTTAGTTAGCCTTGACGTTTTCATGTCTTGAGGAAACAAAACTAATTACCACTTAGTTGGATTGACCAGTACACAAAACCTGCTTTATCTTGCTCAGAATTAGATTTTGTCACATGTCAGTGCTCCTGGATATCAAGAGTGAGAATTCTGTCAGGAATTACATGTCCTTTGTAGCATTTGTTTTCCTTTCATCTTCTTTTTATTTATTTAATAATAATAAATTTATTATTATTATTATTATTATTATTATTATTATTATTATTATTATATCAATAACATCAGCAATAATTTATATTAATAATAGTTACTACTCAATAATAATAATAATAATAATAATAATAATAATAATAATAATTATTATTATTATTATTATTATTATTATTATTATTATATCAATAACATCAGCAATAATTTATATTAATAATAGTTACTACTCAATAATAATAATAATAATAATAATTATTATTATTATTATTATTATTATTTTATAATTTTCTGATTTGGATTATATTAGCAGAATACTATCAATCACATACTACAGAAGTACTAAACATGATTTACTTTCTATTTGTATTATAAATTCTTATTAAAAATGTAAATGTAATTTTTTTTTTTTTATTTTATTTTATGATTTTGTTGTATTTATATTATTATAATTTGCCACAAATTTGTCCATTTATCTAATCTTAAAACATTTGTTTGCATGGCTAAACAAACAAACACAAGAACATGAGACTCCAAGTCTGGAAGACTGGTCATGTGACTGGTGTGTGTTGAAGCGTGTAAGGAGGCACATACACATTCATGCTGACAGGAGCTTAGACAGCGTCAGGATTAGTCTTCCCGCCTGAACGCCGTTCAAAACGGATGCCGGTCCAATCAGCAGGAGTCTGCTCTGCCGGCCCGTTTATGAATTCTTTTCCCACTACTGCTGTGAATGAAATTAAGTGGAAAACACTGCTGTAATTTTCTTAGAAACCTAAAAATCAGATATATGCACCTACACATAATTACATATATGTGCATACACACTCTATATAAATAAATATTCAATTAAAATGACAAAAACACTATAGATTTCTTTCTACATGCTGAGATTGCATGCTTTTCTTCAATATTAATTCTCAAAAGTTTTCTTGAGTTGCTCTGTTGGCTTTTCTTCTCAGGATGGTGATATATAAGAGGTGTTTTTATCAGCAGTGAGCGTCCCGTCCGCTGCAGGGGGTTAACAGCATCCTTACCACGAGCTCCCGGCCAGATCTGCCAGCTGCCAGCAGGGCAAACCGTGAGGATGCTCAAATATGTTTCTATTCTGGGATGCAAGCAGGCTGTTTATAGCTGGACATGGTCTATTTCCATCAGAAATTCTCAGTCCTCCCTGGACCGAGTGGAGAGTCTCGTGTAGCTCAGCGTTTTACATTTAAGCTGCTTGGAGATATAAAGAATTGCTGGAGCTTGTAAAGTGTGAGGTTTAAAAAAAAAAAAAAAAACTGAAGAAAGGTTGATGCTTTTACTGCGTCTGTAATTGAAGCTCTAGAACATTGAACACTAGGTGATTTAAACAAGCAACTTGGCTGCTTTTAGCATCATGACTCATTTGCACTGCATCTAAAACTGCTTTTTTTTTCTTGAGTAATCTTACTGAAATGTCATTTTGTTGTGTATAGGGATATTAGTATGCGTTTATGTCTTAATGAATATTCATATATGGTAGAAAGAGGATCTTTATGGTCCTACAACTGCTGTGTTTGCAATTAAGCTTTTTCTCTGGCAGAAGATGTGTGGAGAAATACTTACGTAATACCATGTTAACTTCAATTACTGATGGGTTATTATTGACTGACAACCAATATTATGAACAATATTATTAATCTATGACTCTTCTGACTGTTTCAGTGTTTTCATCTTTTTTTTTAAACTTTTTTTTTTATTTTTTTATTTGATCTTGAATAAATGGTTTGGGACATGAAAATATTTTAATCTGTTATAGAAAGACAGAAACTTCTTTTTAAATTGGAATGATAAAATAAAAATAGCTTATTCTCAGGTGATTAGGACTGATACGATAATGATGATTAAACAGTGATTTGGAAAAAAGATATTCTCCCTCCTAATGCACACCAGTGGACAACTGTCTTTCCAATAGTCAATGGTACTTATAGTAATTATTATATGCGTGATTTTACATCATAATCTTCATTTTTAACTTTAATTACTAGTCAATCTTTGAGGCTCTAGAATATGGAAAATTCTTTCTTTAGAAAATCTGAATATGGGCTTTTAGTTAGAGCTGTGTGTAAAGAGGAAGGTTCACTCAGAGTTTAGTGGTAATCAGGACAGACCCACAGGCTCAGGGCTTTGGAGAGTGATAAGCAGTGTTGGTTAAAACATGAAAGTCACAGAAGTCTTTCCACTCTCCGTGACCCAACTTCACATAGCAACTGCCCCAACCGCTCTTGTCTCCCCTCTGTTGCCACTTACACTTTCTCTGTTCATTTTTAATGGTTGTTCTGAAGGCAGCATCTTTCTGTTTCCTGCTCTCAGCTCTCTGTCACATTCGTTTACAGCTCCTCAGAGAACTGAGCAGTACTGATTTGGTCAGCAGATGCTTTCATCGCCTCGATGGCAGATGTGTTTATCCCAACCTCCTCATTTTGTGTTTTTAGCCTTTTGTATATTTGCATTTTATGAACTTTGGTTCAAGCTTGATTTATTAGTTTTCTTTTATTTATTTTAAATGTTTTTTTACATCAATGAAAAAATCTTTCTTTTTTCTTTTTACATTTTTAGTTTTATTTTAAAAAAATATTTAATTTAGTTTAACATTAGTATTTTTTATTTTTTTGTTTGTTGTTGTTATTATTAATGTTTATTTTATTTTATTGGACTAATTTGGATGTTGGAAGTAGCTAATATCAGAGCTTTTTCCAAAATCAATCTGTATGTATTCTATGCTAGGTTACAGGCTGAGCAGATATAAGTTTTTGTTCCCTGCTGTACATTACTTTCAGTTTTGCAAATTGACAATAAAATTGTAGTTTTAGTATGAACATGAACTCTGTATCTCCATTATCAGCGCTTCTCTAACTTTGTTGGATCAGGTGCTGGTTATATCTTTCATATCTGTGTAAGAAGTTGTAGCTTTACTGGGGTATTTTCCTCTATAAATGTCAGTTTTGATTAAAAAAACATAAAATATATATATATATATTTTTTGAGGTTGTCTTGTGCACAGTGGCTGTTTTAAAAAGCACAGTGGCGATTAACCTACTTTCAAACCTGTGATTATAGATCTGTCGCTCAGGGCTGTGGTCCTGCGGCGTTGATCTTCCTATGATGTCACATGTTTTGCATTTCCACACGCTTACCTCATCCATGGCTCATTGTTTATCTGACTACTGTCACAGACTCGTGAATAAAAACCCTCAGCCGTATCTCTGGAGTAAACTGGTTACTACATCTGCAACACTGAATGAAGCATTGTGTATGTGATTCACTTAACACTATACCAGAAACAGTGTTGTAATAGTTTCATAGATAGAAATGACTAATCTGGAGATGAATGTGGGTGGGTGAATGTTACTGATAAACTAAACTGAGGTGTCTTTGTCAGTATCACACATTTCTCTTTGTTTCCCTGGAATAAAATGTAATTGATTTTAAAAGGCAGCCATTTTTGAATGGAGATACTTTTTATTTTTTAATGTTAGCATAAAATTTATTTTATATTCATTATTTTATATAGTATATTTTATAAAATGAAATAATAAATTTAAAATTTATTTTATATAAAATAATCTAAGGATTAAACTTTTATTGAAATAATAAAAAAAATACATGTAAAAAAAACCTACACTTTTCTACACTGTTTTATTGATTGATACAGAAGCACATTCACTGTTCATCCTTGCTCTGCTCTTCCTGTGACTTGTGTTGCAGAGAAAGATTGCCAGCAGTAAAAATGACGTGCATTGAAACCGGCTTTGCTTGAAATGTCATCTCTCAGTATTTGAGTGTGATTGGGGCAACTCCTCTTACCCTCAGAGACAGAACTACAGGAGTCAGAAAAGGAAGAGGACAAACCTACTCTCTCTACTCTCTCTACTCAGTTTTTCTTCTTCCTGTTCACTCATATTGACATTCTTTAGATTATCTCTCTCTGTCATCCCAGAATGTGTTTATAAGGCTTTAGACTGGTGTTTACATAGTGTTTAGCTGCTTGTGTTATGTAAACTCAGATATAATTCGATTTTCTAGTTCTGCTTTGGTCTGTCCTCATCTGATTTAGGATACCTAACATCACAGCAAATCAGCTCCTTCCTTTTTACTCGAATTTCTTCTTTTAAAGTCATTAGTTTTCTATTTTCTGCGAAGGAAAATGTTTGTCTAAGTTAATCGTGTGTTGGGAATTTGCCCTCTGTCTCGTCGAGCGAGGTGTCCTGCTGACGTGGGGTTAACGCCGCCCCTCTGGACACACCGCTGCATTAATCCAGGTCACAGACCTGTTGAACACATTGATTTCCCCCCAGGATCAGCTCCGTCAGAGGTGAAAGGTGCTCACGCAGGAATGTGCTTTCGCTGCTTTAACTGCATTTTTAAACCAACTTAATAAAACCCGATGACCTCTCTAGTACTTTACTAGGTTTTAATTATCTGAACATTTAAAGGAGCCATATTGTATCCCAATTGTAGAATTTTTTTCTTGCACCAAAAAACATTGTAATTGAAGTTTAGTTTTTTATTTTTATATACATTTTTATATTGTTTTATTTTATTTCAAATGTATTTATACTGTGTGCATAATTTTTATTATGGCCAATATTAAACCAATATTAAACGCATTAAACATTTCTTTGTCTAAAAATATAAAATTTTATATTTTGTCCATGTCATATCAATGCTATGATGCTTAAGTGAATTTAGACATTGCAGCATTATAATACGCAGTATAAAATGTGAATAATTATTTTAAAATTGAATAGTTAATGAGAATTAAATGATAAAATGAGTCTTAAATGAGGAGGGGCCGCTTTTCCAGACAATGGAATGATTATGGACAATGGAAGATTATGCTGAAGTTAGTGTTACATGACTGCTAAAGTGGTCTAAAACCTGAAAATAGGTTGAATTTAAGCATTCACATTCAAATATCCAAGGTATTCTAAAATGATGTGCATCCCTACTATTATTTCAAAAGAGCGAAAAAAGAATTGTTTTCCATGATATGACTGGTGGAGCAGAAGTATAGTTAAACTGATTACTACAGCAGTAAGCCGAGGCCTGCTCGTGCCTAACAAGTGATTGGTTCTTGTTTCCTATTATGGAGATTGATAGGCAGGAGAATGTTTGCACATCGGTGAGCCTGACTGTCTAGAACAGAGCTGGGCTATTAGTATGCTAATTGCGCTCGGGCAGAGATGAATGCTGACCTCGCGGTCTAAAGGGTCATTCTTGTATGTAGACGTTGCAGATGGATGCAGGCTGAAGTTGTTGACTCAGTCCTATCTTAACTGTCTGAACTGTCGGTTTGCTACATGGAAATGTTTAGTCATACGCAGTGTGTGGCGAGCAGATTAGCCTGTTTGCATTCTCCGCTATTGTTTTGTACTGATGACAGCCTTTTTTCTTTATAGCCTGTTGACGAAGGCAAGCATCACTATTGTTGTTGCTTATACACAGGGATTTCAACAAGACATTTCGGGGCGTGTAGCAGTATAGCATAGCACAAGCAATGCCAAAATGGTGTTTTTGATTCCTAGGGAATGCATAAACTGATAAACTATATCTCAAATGAAGCTGCTTTTCATTATAGCATATCAAATGTAAATGTAACAAGTTAGCAACCACTCAGAACATCATACCAACCGCATAGCGATGCATTTTATTTATTTATTTTTTCAAAAATTGTGTCCTGTTGTCAGTAAACGCCGCTTTCAGGGAAGATAAGTGCTTTAACATGCTTTGTGTGGTGTGAATTGGGAGGTGGCTGCAGTCCCATGTGTTTTCAGTTATTCTGGGTGTGATCGTAAGTTCGGGTCACCACAAGCTTGACCGAAATTCTACACTGACATGTTTTATTATGCTTTTCCTCCACTTCGAAATAAAGCTATGAGCTCATAAGATTGTCCTTGTCAAACCGTCTGATGATTTGCATGAAGGCTGTAATAACCTGTCTTCGCCCCCTGCTGGTAGGATTTCACCATTCCTTAAGGACATAGGCATTTCTGAGCAACGTGAATATTTTTTGCCACTGCCACTGAAAGGATCTTTCAGTGCATAAAGCACAGGGTTTATCAACTGTGCAGTTTCTACCTCTAGAAAAGTGTAATGTGAGAGTTCAGCTTAAACAAGAGTTATTATGGTAAAACTAAAACCTTAAAAAAATTAAAAATAAATGTTACCTGTAATAAAATAAAATAAAGTTTTCATTTTAATTTAGTTTAATGTCATGCAATAACTAAAATTGCAGTAAAAGCTAATAAAAACTATACAAGAAAATTACTAAAACTTCAAAATGAAAATGGAATTTCAGCTTTAGTACAGCTTCAGCTTTAGTGTAACTTGGTGTAATAAGTAATGGTTACAAAGAAAAAAATAAAAGACTATAGAGCAAAAAAAGAAATGACAAACACAACAGAATTTCTACAAATAAAATGGAAATGGAAAATAGAAAAATAAAGCATTCAAAATACTAAAGAAAACTATTATAGTATCTGAGTGATATTACTATAAAACTGGCTTAAACTGAAGTTTAACCACCACCGAGGGACCCAGCCTCCCTGAATGGATCAGGTATCATCAGTGTTTTTGGGAATTTTTCAAATTCCACCTCTTATATTTCTCCAGTTGCTCCGCACATGTTTTTCCATATGCCGAGTGCGGTGACAGTTGACATATTTATGGTCCTCAGCAGACAAGCGTGTTGATATCAGCCTGGATGGAAGGTTTGACTCTGCTGCGGAATTCCTGAAATTCAAATGGATAAGAGATGAAAGACCGCATCCCACCCAATAACTGATTTATGAGCTCCACGGCACAGTCCAGGGCTTCAGACTGCGCGCGCGTCCCTCTGCACGCATGATGATAAAGCTGGGATGAGTTTTCTCCAGCAGGGTTTAGAGTTCCAAGGTCAAAGGTGGGACGGCGGGGGGCAAACAGTCAGCCGTAGCGCTCATATATATCCTTTTCATCAGCAAACCCTCTTACCGGGCTTCAAAGACATTCTTGTGTGAAGCCGAAGAGTCTGTCCTGTCTTCCTGTGTCTGTGCGCGCTAGATAATTGAACTATATGAAGTCTAGTACAATCCGGCATGCTAAACTGATAGTTCTGGCTCTAAAATCTCATTAAAGTACCAAAAAAATTGAGGGAAAATTCTTTGGGATTTATTAAGAAATTGAGTGATTTATTGGACATTTAATTTAATAATTTTTAAAAATTGTATTATGTTTTGTTTTACCTAGCAATGCCCCATAACTCTGGCAAATTCACTGTAATGGGAGTTGATTCTTTTTTTTATTAGGCCTTTTGTTACGGATCGAGTCAAACCGGCTGAAGTTGGTGTACTGTACACGCTAAAGCTGACAGGAAATGGCCCTTTGTGTTTTTAGGAAACACACGGTGACTCTCCTGACACTCATTGTTCTGGTTGCCATGGCATTTGTTCTCTTGATGTTTGAAGTCACACCTCTCGCGCACACACATTTCAGGAATTAGAAGCCCAAAATGTTTTCCCTTATCTGTGTTTTGTGTATTTATTTTGCTCAGAAATGAGCCTTTGTTTCCTTTGTTTCCCTCCACTACAATGCTCATTGGTGGCTTTTAGTCATTAAGGCACTTGTTCTCCTAAAGCAGCTATTGAAGCAACACAGATTGGGAAAAGTGCTATTAAAAATAATAATGCAAAATCTTGAATTTACCCTTTTTCCTTATTAAAGGTTCTTTGTCTTATTTTTTCAGTTTATTTATCAGTGCATATTATTCTAAATGAAAACATAGGCCTATATAAATATATAGATTGAATAGGGCTGGGTTTTGACAAATTTCACGATGCGATTCTCATTCACAAGCTTGCCTTTCAATTCGATTACTGATTCAATATTGATTATTTTGGATATATATCAGGTACAGTACATGCCAAATTCTCTCAAGGAAATAAAAAATCTCTCAACTAATGCTGTAAAATATACACAAGAGTCAGTTGGTACTACATTACTGTAATATTTGTTATTATTATTGTACTGATTTGTTAAAATTACACTTAATGAAGTTTTTAAAGTAACAGTTACAATTACATAATAATATTTCTACTTCAATTCGTTTAAAAAAAAATAAAAAAAAATATATAAATATATATATATATATATATATATATATATATATATAACAAGATGGCCGTCATAAAAACTTGGATTTATTCAAGCATAAATTAAACATTGAAGAACAGCAACATTTATAATGAATGTGTTATATGGTGCATATATTTAGCAAAATGTCCCTCTCCACAGTTTATGGTCACCAAGTATGTTTTTCTGAGGTAAATGTGACGTTACGTGACATTGTTTATATTGACTCCTTACGCGGCTGAAACACTGATTGAGCGATTACATGAGACAGGATGCGGATTGTAAAGTTGTACTATTTCTTTTAACTTACCTTCAGATGTTTAGTCATGTTTATTTTGTGCTGAAACTGGTAATAAAGTGGAGGAGATAATCAGTTCACGTGCGCCTTGCGCTGCCGCGTCTGTTGAAAGGAGGCGCTCCAGTGATCTGTCACTCCACATTAAACAACGCCAAAACGGCATTTATTTCTCGAATACTGCAATATAATGGACATAATTTGAAATCTGAGACTTTGTTTCATATTAAAAGTACCAAAGCACAATGCTTATTGCGGTAAATTGGATGGGAGGTGCCCTTCAAGAGTTCAGACTCTTACTGGCAAAATTGTCCAGTCACTTGGAACAGTAAAAACACATACATATTTGTGTTGACAGTTTAAATACTTATGATTAGGGGTTCAATATTATATTTAGCACTTGCTGTCTGCATTGTTTGTCTGTAGTGTGATGTCAGTGTTTTCATAGCTGCCTCATCATGACCCTGAGGGTCTAAATATCCCGTATGTATGTAAGTGTGGCACGCAAGCAGGCGTGTGTTCGGGTGTGTCCGGAAACAGCACTGTATAGTGTGAATGAGCTGTGTATCTGTGGTGTGCGATTACAGCTCATCAAGATGAGTATAAAACGCTCTTGATGCTCATATTGCTGTGGTATAATCAGACAATATCAGCGAATGCTGATACGCCTGCTCCTCTATTATACACACACAAAGGTTTCTTCAAGCATGTCTTCGCTGTTGTCCTAAGGCTGCTGTCCTCTTGTCCCAGATACATCCTGCTCGGCCAGCTCAAATATCAGCCTCCGCTGCAGGTTACGAGTTTAATGTTGCCACACAGCTGCTCGTTTTTTCACACACAACAGAGATGGTACAGATGTAGCCTCCTGCTAGATTTAATCGTAAACCGCAGATGGGGTAGAGATGAACTTTTGCGGCAGCCTTATGGTGAATCTGCATGATGTAGTTGCTCTTTAAAAGTGCATGTGCTTGAAGGGGAATGTGGAATGAAATAGGAAAATAAAATGGACCGAAATGGCATGCACTGATTGTTATATTCTTTTTCTTCTTTCAGGACTTGGAGTTCCATGGCGTGATGCGTTTTTACTTCCAGGATCGAGTGGCAGGGAACTTCGCCACAAAGTGTATCCGAGTGTCCAGCACAGCGACCACGCAGGATGTGATCGAGACGCTGGCGGAGAAGTTCAGACCGGATATGAGGATGCTGTCTTCTCCCAAATACTCCCTCTATGAGGTCCACGTCAGTGGCGGTGAGTTATAGGAACACAAATATCATCAAAATGCCATTTTGTGACTTTTTACTAATAAAATGAATAGTAATACATTTAGAAGAATTTGTCGCTAAACCTACAGTATCATTCAAAAGTTTGGGGGTCGGTAAGATTTTTGAAAGAAATTTTTGAAAGTTTGTGAAAGACGTCTGATGTTCACCAATTAAAAACTGTAATATTGTGAAATATTTTTTACAATTTTCTATTTCATTACATTAAAATGTAATTTCACTCCTGTAATGCAAAGCAGAATTTTCAGCATCATTATTCCAGTCTTCAGTGTCACATGGAAATAAAGGAATGTTTCTTATTATTATCAGTGTTGAAAACATTAAGACCATGATACATTTTTTAACAGAATTTATTTGAAATCGAATTTGTTTTGTGACATTTCATGTCCTTGCTGTTATTTTTGTGCTCCCTCAATGTCACATTAGGGAAAAGTCAAAATTCAGTTCATAATGCAACATTGCATATACAATGTCAGGAAGGCCTCTTTTTTGCTTGTCTTTAGTAAGTGAGAGTGCAGTGTATTGAATCCGAGGGGCAAGAGGCTTTATTGAAGGTTTAGTCTGTTCATCTGATAAAACATTGAAAATGTGACTTTCTACAAGTTTCCAGTGCATAAAAATATCTGTAGTTTGTAAAATAGTCAAATAAAAAATAGTTGAATAGTCAACTTTGACACATTAAATTTCTGTGAAAGTTTTTAAACCTTTTCCTTGAGGAAATGTCACTTTGAATTAAATGCAATAATTTTGGAAAAGAATGGATTTTTGAAAGTTCTTGTTTGTTTTTCATAAATGAGACCCATTTGGACTGTAGCCTTATTTTGGTTTCAGTCTACTCTGATTAAAATCCATAGAGAGGTGATTTTCTGACTGGCATAATCTTTCTCTGTGACAGAAGAGAGGAAACTGGACTTGGACGAGAAACCACTGGTCGTACAGCTGAACTGGAACAAAGACGACAGAGAGGGCCGCTTCGTACTCAAGAACGAGAACGACATCATTCCCAAGGTGAGAAAACGTGGACGCAGACCAAAAGTTAAAAAAACAAACCCGACTTGCTTTCACAGAGCCTAGTTCTGTGGTTTGTTCTGCTGGAAAGCAGAAGCTATAGTTTTACGATAATGCACTGAGGGTGTCTGTTTGTTCCTGTTGAGTTTTCTGCTCTTGGTTATGTTGGAACAGCTTTTTTAGTCCCCTGCTGTTCAGACAGCCCCTGAAACCATCTTCTCTGCAAACCGGCCCATTGCACGTCAGTTAAAAACCCTCTCAGGACATACAAACACACAGGCATCAGCAGACACTTCATTTCCTCACTTAAGTGGAGCAGATCAATTTTTTTTTTTTTTCGTTTTACTCCGTCTGTCTCTCTCTCTCTCCCTCTCTCTCCACTTCAGTGGCTCTTAGTGTTGTGTGCAGCAAGGCTCCCCAAAGAGACATAAAATAAGAGCTAGGAGTGTCTGAGTCTGCAGGAATGTGTGGGTGGTAGATCCCAGCAATTTTCTGCATTTTAGGATGTTTTCACACTTTGTTTGATTGTTCGGCCCGAACCAAAGTTAAATTCTACCTTCTAAACCGCGATATGTTTGAGTCATCAAAGTAAGCACTAGTGGCAGCTGTTTACGACTATAACTTGGTAAGTGTTTAGGACGAGAGGATGCCAGCATCGCTGTTTTATTCATGTTTTTGTCACCTTAGATTTGCCACAAAACTTCACACACACAGAACAGAATTTGCATTTGCCTGCTGCAGATACATTGCGAACGAAAGCTAAAATTTATTTTAATATAAGCAACTGTGAGAATGCATTGGTCTCATTCGCTTCCAGTTATTTAAGCTGTACAAAAACAGTCCATTTTATGCTGCTTGATATTGGAAACTGATCTTCATCATGTTTTACGATTTACTGCACTATTATTCTTCAAGTCATTTACCTACAGCAGTTAATGACTTCTCACACATTCACAGAAAATATCTTTCTTCTATGTTGCAAAAAAGGTGAATAAGTGTGACCATGAGTGTGCAAATTGTGATTCGTGTCTAATTTAGGACGGATTGCTTTTATATCAACTGTGAACTGAAAACATTCTAAAAATCTGCTGCTTAGTTGCTCTCAGCTCAACCATTTGATGATGTGGAGTTGAAGTGATGTTGTGACATCTGTCTGGCCGCTCTCTTGTAGAGTAACTTGTTCAGCATGCTTGAATTTGAACTCTGCAATCCTTGCTTTGGCTCTTACTATTCACTCATAACGCAATATTTTGAAATCCCCCCCTGTAAATCTTTGGAGTGTTTCCTGTGATGTATTGCAAAATCACAGCTGTGTTAAGAGCTCAAGGCAATAGAAACACATTGTTCCACATAATTTAGCCTTAAACTTTCACCCTTTTAACTTATATTTGTTTATAATGCAATTAAGTATTAAAAATAATTTAAATAAAAAATGTAGTAATTTTAAATGAAAATAATATTGCTAACTATTAGTATTAATATAATAATAATAATAATAATAATGCAGGGAGTTATTTAAAATATAAAAATTTAAAATAATGTAAACTATTAGTATTATAAGAATGAATAAAAACTATAATTTAGAATCATTTAAATAATAAAGTCGCTTAAAATGAAAAATTATAATTTAATGCACATTTAATTAATTAATATTTTTATTTTTTTAAATAAAATAAGTGATCTAATTTCATTTTTAAACATTTCGTTCCAAAATAAATTAAATAAAGACAAATAAACATTAAAGCAGATGCTAAGAATTCATTCTAATTTTCTAAACACAGTCGTAGCCTACTCTGCTTCATACCCCATTGCAGTTTTTCTAAACATTTTTTCTTTTATTTTTCCTCTTGATCTCTCCACCAGAGAACTCTGACAAATGGTCCTGAGAAAGAGAAGGAGGGGGTGATCCAGAACTTCAAAAGAACACTGTCCAAGAAGGAGAAGAAGAAAGAGAAGAAGAGGGAGAAGGAGGCCTTTTCCAGAATTCCAGATGGAGACGATCACACACTGAACCGCGAGGATGGGTGAGGAGTGTCAGCTGGTTCGGCTTGTATGATAGACATGCACATAAAGGCAATAGTCGATTTAAAAGGGATATTAGTAAGAAATCGTATAAGAGCATCTTTAAAACTAAATCCATTCAGTTTTTTTGTGTCTCTTGTCCTAATCATTCGTAAAAAGGACATTTTTGGTTTCTTTCTGTAGAATTAATTAACTTACTTTTGTCTTCTGATAGAGAGAACTCCAGGTTGGCTGCTGAGGTATATAAAGACATGCCAGAGACCAGTTTCACAAGGACCATTTCTAACCCCGAGGTGGTGATGAAGAGGAGACGGCAGCAGAAGCTGGAGAAGAGGATGCAAGAATTCCGCAGTGGAGACGGTCGACCGGATTCAGGTTTGTAATGCCTCTAATACATCAACCTAATCTACACTGACATACAACTGTCTGGATTTACATATCAACTCCTAAGTGATTATTCAGCAGGGAGGCCTTCATTTCACATGCAAAGAGCCTAGCCAATCATAACAGAGAGCATTTGCATATGGAAGTCTTATGACCATATATGGAAGCTAAGCTACAAAAGTAATTCATTCAGAACAGGACACAGACATGAGTAGTGTTGTCACGGTACCAAAATTTCAGTATTCGGTACCGATACCAGTGAAAATCCACGGTTCTCGGTACCAATTTCGGTACCACATGCTAATTAAAAAACATTTTTAATAATAAAATCAAACACAAATAAAATGTACAAAAATCAATGCCATTCTTTATACTTATTTAAATTGTTTTTCCGCAAGTAATAAAAGTATGAAAAACAGTAACCCAAATTTAATTTGTCTTTTAAATAATGAAATTTAAACATTTTATTTTTTTGGTAAAGAGGACGGTAAAAGGGGATTTACTATTAAAATTAAAATATGGAAGAAATAGTGTGATTTATTTCTTTAAAAATAAATATTTATAAAAAAAATTTTAAACAGTAGTAATAGTATCTAGGGGTGGCACGGTACACAGATGTCACTGTTCGGTACGTACCTTGGTTCGGGGGTCACGGTTCGATACGATTTCGGTACAACAGCAAAAAAAAAAAAAAAAAAATCTACTATGCTCAGTTTCTTTTCATTTATTTTGAACAGACAGTAATGCAAATTACAATTTTTTTACATGTTATATAAAAGCTGTTTTGTTTTCATTGTGAGTGTACACAAATAAAATCAGACATTTATACAGCGATTATTAATAAGACAATAACTGTTTATAGTTGATTCTGCTGGTATAAGGAAACAGTTGAAGTGATCGCGCCAGAGTGCACGCAACCCCCCCCCCCCCCCCCCCCCCCCCACACACACATACAGACACACACCAGTTCCAGCATTGCTAACTTGATAACTTGACAGTGCAGTTGGTACTTTATTCAAATAAAATACAGTGAGCCAAACATCAGCACACGCGCCTCTGTGTCACCGCTGGAACGCGACTGAAGTACAAAGCCTATCATTTACATAATAAATAATAGTTTAGCATTCAGACATTACATTGCAAATATGGAAATATTATGGAATATTTGCATTTGCGCGGAATGAGAGAGATACACGAGCACAAAGCTCCTTTTCACAAACAGTTGAGAGCGCAAGCCTTTAAAGTATACTCCTTTGTCAGTATGTGAGGGACGCGTTCAGAATCAGCACATGGTCACTGTCTAGTGGGCTTTGTTTTCAAGTGCGCAACTCATGGCATTCGCTGTTCTTCTGCTGGCGGTTATCAAGCAGCGTTGCATTACTGCGGGCGCCCCCTTCTGGATTGGGGGTGAATTGCCTGTATTTGTCGTAAGGCCTCATGCACTGAACCGAGACGCCCGTACCGTGATGATTCGGTACGAATACATGTACCGTGCCACCCCTAATAGTATCACATACATTCTACTAAATAATAGGAATATATTTCTGGCACAATGTCTTTAAGATAAACTTTTATTTTGACGGGTTGCCATGAATACCTTTAAATTTCTGTGTGTAGCTATATGATATGAAGCTGGTTTTACTCAAGTGAAACGGTAAAATGCTCGTGAAGCGACTCTCAGAGCAGTTCTGGAGACGTTGTTTATGTATTTATGTCCTCATTGAGACTGTAGATGCTGAAATCACCGCGAGCATCACGCGCGCATCAGTGTTTGTAAAAAAAGATGCGCGTCTCTGCCATTCATTCACACAGAGACTCGCAGAACATGCGGGATTCATATCTGAATCGACTTTTGCGGCTTAATATTTACAGATACTAGTCCGTATCGCGATTTGATTTAAGTGCAATTACCTACTTTTGATTAATTCATCCAAACTTTGACAAATTCCGTGACATTCCGTGCCAAACTGTAACTTCCGTTTTTATAACTGGATTCCGAGATTCCGTCCGCGTTTTCTGCATCGCGGAAATCATACGGCCGTACGTGTCAAGAACCTGGTTGACTGGGTACTCGGTACCACCGGTACTTAAAAAAACCTGGTACCGTGACGTTTTCATTTTTTTAGTACCGACTTGGTACCGAAGTACCGGGTCTTTTGACAACACTAGACATGAGCATAAAATAATCGTGCACATTTAGTTTTGGTGCATTATAAGAATTAAATCTATGGTCATTAAGCTTTTCTGGAAGAAAAATAGACTAATTTTACTGCTCTATGTGTGTCTAGAGACTGTTTGGTGCAAAAATAGCTTAGTGTTTGTTTTTCATGTAAAATAGGCTATGATGTCAGCAGTTTGTCTCCATGGGGCACTGAAAACTGTAATTATATAATGAGAGCACTAAACCAGAGCCCTGGCATCTCCAGTGCACTTGTTGGGACTTTCTGCCAATGAACCACCTACTTTCAAGTGGAAAACCATTCCAGACCTCAACATAAAACTTTATTTCGTTGCTCTGTTCACACTGACGCCTAAAATAGCCTTTGTGTACTGGACAGACACGGATATTTAGATTTTCCAAGCTTATGTAATCAGGATAATAATGTATGTCTGCAGCCGAGGGTTTAGACCAGAGGCAAATCCTTGACGTGACACACATAGAAAGGCTCCCAGTTACTCATCACATTCACCCCGTCCGGCAACAGTTAAGCAGTGTGTGAACTGGTTAAAGAGGCTTAGTCGAGCACGCGGCTGGGTTTAGATCCCAGTGTTGGGGATGTTTGAGTTCTCACGCTGTGTGTACTGCCATACTAATAAAATTCCTTCAACCTACATTGGGCACAGCCAAAATTCAGAACATGATGTTTTAAGAGGAATGTTTTTTGTGTTAATGCTAGGACCCTAAATCTCCATTATTCATTTACGAGGCCGTCAGTAAAGGCCTTGCCCTTATATCGGCCTGCCTTTAGACGTTGGATCTGACACAAGGTAGCTGTGCATGGAGTTCATGGGCATGATTATCAGCCATTTCTGTTTAATTGGCGCCTCCGATATATCGGTCTACCACTAATCTGCACTATTTGTTTTTAATTCTCTTGTATTATCAGGCAATTTTAGTAATCTCGAAAAGCTAGGTATCATCTGATTAATTGCCCTTGCCGATATATCGGTCTGCCGCTAAGCTACACTATTAGTTCTTAATTATCTTTCACACAAATCTCTCTCTCTTTCAGGAGGGACTCTGAGGATCTACGCCGATAGTCTGAAGCCAAACATTCCCTACAAAACCATCCTGCTCTCAACTACTGATATGGCTGACTTTGCTGTGGCCGAGGCTCTGGAGAAATACGGGCTGGAGAAGGAAAATCCCAGAGATTACTGCATTGCCCAGGTGAGGTTTAACAGTGATAATTTTCTAATGATTTCAGAGAGTTGTTTTTCCCTATGATAAATGCAGCTCTGTCAGAAAGTGTTTTTAAAATCTGCAGGATGTTAACATGGAAGAATGAAGGGATGGGCAATATTTTGCTCCCATGTCATGGATATTTAATTGTGCATGCTCATTTCCTATAGTTTTACATTTTAAATTAGATTTGCCCATCATCTAATGGTGACTAAAAGTTCATTTTTTAAAAATATTAATAATTTAATAACTCTGTTAAATGTATGTCTTTAATGAATCTCAAAATGTGTAATCATTTTTTTTTTCATACTGTACTGTTGTAATGATGCTTAAATTCACTTACTTATTTATTCACAGGCTCCCTGCAGCTCTTTAAAAAGTCTTGTTTTAAATGTTATAAATCAATTTATTAAATTTAAGGTCATAAGTTTTAAATATCTTAAATGGTACAACAAAAGTTTTAAATATAAGCGTTCTTAAATTTGAGGATGAAAAATGTGGTCTGATGTGATTTGATTAAACTTCAAAAGACTATGGTTCAATTAAATAAATATGAGCGCTGCATATGTCAATGTACAAATATGTTTTTAATTAATGAAAATATAGCGACATTTAGGATTAAATGTCCAGCATTAACAACTAATAAATGCGTAAACATCATTCATTTAATTAAATTATGTAAAATAAACTGAGATTTTAAAATTGTATGGGTTTCCTCTGAATGGACATAAGTCCAATTATTATTAATTATTTTATTAATTATTAGTAATTTGTTGTTGTTAGTAGTAATTGATTCTTTGAAACTTTTCAAAATTTTACAGATTTTGAAATTTGTACATTTTGATATTGGCTATTTATCGATCAACATTGACCATAACATCATAATTATGGCCGTTTACCAGAATTGTAATATCGGGCATCCCTAGTAAAATGTGTTGTAGCTGAGAATTAAGTCAAATATAACTGATGAACATGGGTGGGGCATGTAAAATAATCATTAATCATGGACCTTTCAATTCTGTGAAAATCCGTGAAAGTTTCTTCCAAATACCATGTGGGTCTGCTGTAGAGTTAAGCTGATTGAACGTCTCTGCCGTGTCCAGCTCTCACCGTGGACCCTTCCTGTGATCAAATCCAGCATATTTCATCAGGCCACTGCACGATTTGTCTTCCAGATTAAAGCCAGGAGCTGACATCTGCGTCACCTCTGCTGAGAGTAATTGAATTGTGCAGTTGTAAGGTGCCCCGCCTGCACATGTTTAGAGCTGCACTGAGCGAAAGATAGAGATATACGTTGGGACGAAGAGGAAGTGTAGAGGAGGAGAGCAGGAAGTGCTTGAAGTGGCCGGTCTAATCTGCTGTCAGCGAATGACAAACATCGCTGGTACAAAACGGTCAACCTTGGGCTGTCTGCGCTGGTGCTCACCAGCTCTTTTCAGCCTCCGTCTCAGCCAATCACACTGAGAGTTTCTGTGGCATTGAAATATCCTCTCCCATCACTCTGGCCAATTTTAATTACATACACAGCTCGTCCATAAAGCTGCTGTTAAATCGTGGCAGGGAGCGTGTATCTGTCACTAAAACAGGTGTCTAATGCCTGCCTGGAGTGAGCACTGTGAAATATTAGCATGCTTTGCCAAAGAAGTCAAACTTCAGTTCTTTGTGTAATAAAGTAGAATTTTTAAGACTCTGAAAGTTTGTGCATGTTTGCTTTGCGCAGGTGATTCATGCAAATGATAAACCAGTGAAGGAGACCATACTAGACGACACAGATTGCCCTCTGCAGATTCTCAGAGACTGGACAAGCGACAAAGGTCAGCCACATGCCATTTCTTAAGCCAATTTTTTGAGCTTTTTGGAACGTCTTCAATATCTTTCAAAAGTTTGGTGTTTGATGTTTTTTTGTTTTGTTTTAAAAAGTTTTTCTGTGCTCAAAGGCTGCATGTATTTGATCAAAATTACAGTAAAAACAGTACTATTGCGATTTACAAGAACTGTTTATATTTAAATCTTTTTTAAATATCATTTATTCCTGTTATACAAAGCTGAATTTTCAGCAGACTTCAGTGTCACATGATCCTTCAGAAATCATTTTAATATGCTGATTGGGTGCTCAAGAATCATTTTTTGTTATCAATGTTGAAAATGTGCTTCCTAATATTTTTGTAGAAACAGGTACATTTTTCTTTCAGGATTCTTCTTCTTCAAAAAAAAACTTTTATTTGAGTGTCTTTACTGTCACTTTTGATTTAATTTAATGCATCCTTGCTCAATAAAAGTATTTTTTTTAAGAAAAGAATAAATCTTATTGCTTCCAAACTTTTGAAATGTAGTGTAGATGCATTTTATATTCTATTTATGCGTTAATTTGACATGCTTAAAGCATTTAAATGAGTATAATACAAGAGCCTCTCATTTACACCATATTATACCGCCCCCTGTTGACTATAATGTGCTATTATGTCAACTTCACAGAGGCTTTAGTATTCCAGCTGAAAAAGCGTCCTCCAGACTACGCTCCAAGGAAAGGACGTAAACCCGACAACAGGATGGGGCCACCTCACGGATCCATTCCTCCCGAGAAACTGCCCTACCTGGTTGAACTGAGCCCAGGTGACACACACAAACATACACTGTGACAGCACATCCAGGAACTTTAGAGCAGAAGCAGAGGCCTTTGTGAGTCATTGAATGCTAGCAGAGCTGTTCCTCGATCAGTCGTGTTGATCTCATCCTGCGCTAGAGTTTCAGTTGCACTGATGTGACAGCTGTGAAGAGCGGCCCACCGATTGCCCACTGACATTCACGCATGAGTAGAGCTATGGCCAACAAATGAGTTCAGTATCTAGACCGCTGTAGAGTCGGCTTGAGAGATCCCTTAAAATATACCTTAGTTTCAGTCAAGTTGTTTTTTGTAGAGTTGAAACTTCACATCATTTAGATCTGACCCTCACTAACGCTGTCTCTCAGTCTAACTGCTGCTTGCATACTGTTCCTTCCCCTGCCACAACTAACCCTGTCACTGCGTTTATAACCAATGCTTTTTAACTGCAAAGAGTTCAGCAGGAACTGACGTGTAATGACACTGCGTCTATACTGGAGGCAACCCACGTCGCATTGCAAAGACAAAAACTAAAGGCTGTCTACAATGAAAGCATTAAAGCTTCACATCACTTCTAAAAGTCTGCTAGTCAATCAATGATAACTTCAGGAACAATTAATTGGTTGATGGTTACCCCCCCAAAAAAATTGTATAAAAAGTTATTTTATAATATAGAAACATTTTGAAGTTATTTCTACAAATTTTATCTGTATTATATTGTTAAATTAAATTACTGTATATTATTTTGTTGTTTAATAATATACACAATTTATTTTGTTTAAATATTATATTATGGTATATTTGATATTATTGATTTTAGCTTTTTATTTAATAATATACTATGTACTATGTATTTATATGCAATTTTATGTATTATATATAATATATTACTATGATATAATATTACGTTAGATTATTATATAATATTATAATGTTTTTTGTTTAATATACTTTATTATACTAAATTGTTTGTTTAATATTATACTATTTTTATTATGCTAAAATTACATTATATATTTATAGTTGTATACTATATATTTGTATATGAACAAGTTTTAGATATTATATTACAGTATATTACATTATTTAATATGCATTTTTGCTATTTTTAAAAATGATTTATATACTCAATTAACATTTTAATTTTTTATTATTATTATTATTATTATTATTTTATATTACATTGTATTGTGTTATAATATATAAAGAGGGAGGAAAATACTCATAAAATACTCATATTAAATTATATTTACTATATTATATATTTTTAGTAATTGAGTCAAAAAAAAAAAATAAATAAATAAATAAATAAATAAATATATATATATATGAGGCATATCAAATCAAATTATTTTCGATGGACACAAAATATGGCTGGAGTAGCTGAAAAAAAACCAAAAAAATAAACCACACATTCCTCAGCCAAACTGCTTCTAGTTTTGTTGATTGTAATAGGGGAATTATGGATTTGTCATGTTGCGACATGCTGTTGTCTGGTGTGGATATGGTGTAGAATTGTCATGAGGGTTCTCTGGACCTTGGAAATTGAGATTTGATTGACATATTCACTCCTCTCTGGAGTGTGTGTCCGCTGACAGACTGACCACTTGCTTATGGCGCTTTTTTTCTCTTTCTTGCTGCGTTTGGTACTCTTTGGCTTTTCCTCTCTCTTGCTCTCTCTCTCTCTTGCTCTCGCTCTCTCTCGCTCTCTCTCTCTCTCTCTCTCTCGCTCTCTCTCGCTCTCTCTCTCTCTCTCTCTCTCTCTCTCTCTCTCTCTGGTGTGTTGTTGGCGTGTGTCGGTGTGTGTCCCGCCGTTCTGTCTGCTCCTGGCTCCTGTGCATGCGTCCCGTGCTAGGGCGAGGGAGTCACTATGCCTACTACTACCGCCATCATGAAGGTAACACAAACCAGCCTGCACCTCCCACCCTCCCTGCTCTACCTCTCTCTCTGAAACACACTCTGAAAGAGAAGCTATAAAACTCTTCTGCAAAATGAAAACTGACCTACTTGTTTTTTTTTTTGTGCCCTAAAAGTAATGTGTGCAGTTATGTGGTCAAATTGTTGGCACAAGAGGAGATGGATGTGGTATTTTCTGGTAAAGCATTTAGTTTTATAGCGCATTGTTCCTTGTGTTGGTACAAAGTTCCCAGTATTGCCCACTTAGACTTACGTAAGTGCTAAATATCTTAGGGTATTATTTACAATGTATTCATAGTAAGAGATCTTTGCCTAAAAGTCAACATGACATTTAAAATTGACTGTTTACTTTTTTTAATGCATGTTCCTGTTCTTTTTGTGCAAAAAAAGTCTTTATTTTTGATTTAACAAAATGTCATAAAAAAAAAACCTCTATAAAGTTGCCTAGGCTGTCTCAGGCTTTCATCGACTGAACAAAATACTTTTCCCAAAATATATAAAAAAAAGGGTCTCTAACACCAGTATTATGAAGATATTTTGACACACACTGTCATGTTTTAAGCCTTATTTCCTTCTTTTACTCTTTGTGCCTTGCATTTTGCTTGTCCTAATTGCCAATCATCTCACTAATCTAAAAATTATTATACAAAACTAACCACTCCATCATCATTAATAACCCAGGATTTCCTTTAAAAGTTTTTTTTTTTTTTTTTTCTCAGCAAGTTCCAAGAATTCTGATTAAATTCAAATTTCCGATAATAGAAAAGTCTTTGTTTTTGCACAGTATTCATGAAAAGTACGTAACGATTATTAGAAAGGATATGTCATGAGGGTCAACTAGTCATTTAACAACCAACTAGTTGATTAGTGAGGTCAGTGTTTTTATTTATATATATATATATAATAAAACAGTAATATTGTGAAATACTACAAATTAATTTTTTTTATATATTTTCTAAAATGCAGTTTATTCCTCTGATGGAAAAGCTGAATTTTCAGCATCATTACTCCGGTCTTTAGTGTCACATGATGCTTCAGAAATCATTCTCATGTTTATTTGCTGCTTAGGAAACATTTCTTAATAAGAAATGTTTCCTAAGCAGCAAATCAACATATAATGTTAAATATACAATGTTAAAAACATATGCAATGGTAAAAAAAAAAAGTTGTGCTGCGTAATATTTTTGTGGCAATGTGATAATTTTTTCTGGATTCTTTGATGAATAGAAAGTTCAAAAGAATAACATTTACTTGAAATATTATTTTGTAACATTATAACTGTCACTTTTTATCATTTTGATGTTCTTGCTGAATAGAATTATTGATTTCTTTTAAAAAAAAAAAAAAAAAACTTCTCACTGACTTTTGAAGGGTGGTGTATTTTTGGTGGCAGTGCTTTAATTAGCATACTGTACAGCCTTGGAAAACCCTCTCGGAGGAGTTGCTTCTTTATGTTCAGGATCGAAAACAGCCTAATTACACAGTAGTTTAGTTGGCCCATTGACTAGACGAATTTAGAAACATGCAGTTTTGCATATTCTTAATTACATGGCCTAAAGCACAGAAATGACACTAATGGGTTGTGCAAGCGTGCACATGCTTGTGTTTTGAATTGAGTGTGAGTGAAATGCAGACAAACGCAAATGTGTGTGTCTCACTGCTCTGTGGCTGCTCTGCAGATGGGTCAGACTCCAGGGATAAACCCAAACTTTATCGACTACAGCACAGCGTCACTGAGGTCGGATCTGACCAGAGTGAAGATGGAAACATTCAGGTAAGGAAAACGCGTAAATGACAACTTCAGCTCAGTAGTGTGGAACAGTGAAAATATGATTAAAAACACATCCCTGATTTTTCTGCACCGCAGCTGTTTGGGCCTGGGATTCTGCCTCACCACTGTGACCTGATGCATGCGGATGGGCTAGTGACCGTGACCCCTGTCAGTTTGGACGCTGAGACGTTCGTGGATGGACAGCGGATCTCTGACACTACGGTTCTGCGCAGCGGCGTGACGGTCCAGTTCGGAGCCACTCACGTCTTCAAATTCGTAGACCCCAGCTATGACCACAGCATGTCCAAGAGAGACCCAGGGCCCATGATGAAGGGCAGACACAAATCAGGGTGAGTCAGCCAAACAGAGCTGAAAAGCAACTATAACCTGATAAGAATCACTTTGTGTCCAGAAAGATTTGAACTTATACAATTGTCTGATCCTTTATTGACCAGCTGTGACAGCGCAGCACAATGAACCATCTGTTGTACTGTGCAACATTAGACGCAGTGATGGGGAAGCTTCTTTGAAAACTGTAGCTTTCCAAGTCATTAGCTTTATTTAAAGCTGCTAACAAAAAGTAGCTAACTACATTAAAGAAATGTAATATCTTTAAGGATCTTAGCTAGGATTACAGCATAAGAATGAACAGGTCAGTTGATACTAAATGCAACTATCACAACTATAAAACACTTTAGTCTCTATATCTGAGTCAAACATGTTGAACAGCCACGTTTAACTATAAAAAATGTATAAAACACCTCTGATTTCTGCAGATCATGGAATGAATTGGTGAATCATTCTTTTGAATCACTTGATTCAGATGAATCATTTGTATGATGCGATTCACCTAAATTAATCCAACTTTCCAGTGCTACATTTAAAGGAACACTCCACTTTTTTTGGAAATAGGCTCATTCTCCAACTCCCCCAGAGTTAATAAGTTGAGTTTTACCGTTTTTGAATCCATTCAGCCGATCTCCGGGTCTGGCGTTAGCACTTTTAGCATAGCTTAGCATAGATCATTGAATCCGATTAGACCAGTAGCATCGCGTTCAAAAATGACCAAAGAGTTTTGATATTTGTCCTATTTAAAACTCGACTCTTCTGTAGTTATATCGTGTACTAAGACCGGCGGAAAATGAAAAGTTGCGATTTTCTAGTCCAATTTGGCTAGGAACTATACTCTCATTCCGGTGTAATGACGTATGGAAGACATGGCCGCAGCAGGCGCAGTGATATTACGCAGCGCCTGAAAGTAGTCCCCAGCTAGGTAACTAGTTATAATATAGCTGGGGACTACTTTCAGGCGCTGCGTAATATCACTGCGCCTGCTGCGGCCATGTTACGGCAGCAAAGTTCCTTGATTATTACGCCGGAATGAGAGTATAGTTCCTAGCCAAATCGGACTAGAAAATCGCAACTTTTCATTTTCCGCCGGTCTTAGTACACGATATAACTACAGAAGAGTCAAGTTTTAAATAGGAGAACTATCGAAACTCTTTGGTCATTTTTGAACGCGATGCTACTGGTCTAATCGGATTCAATGATCTATGCTAAGCTATGCTAAAAGTGCTCTCGCCAGACCCGGAGATCGGCTGAATGGATTAAAAAACGGTAAAACTCAACTTATTAACTCTGGGGGAGTTGGAGAATGAGCCTATTTCCAAAAAAAGTGGAGTGTTCCTTTAAGGACAGTTTACGAGAACCTGTTTATTGTGTCATATTTTTTTCCAGGATTTTGTGATTTAATAGAAAGTTTTTGAAGTTTTAATTCAGGCTATAATAAGAGCTCTAGTGATATGCAGGTTCTTTACAGATGTCACCGGACCAGTGCAGATAATTCATTAAGTTTTGACACCAGTATCTGGGTTAAAATAGTAATCTTATAGGTAGAGTAGCAAAAACAGATGGTTTAGTTCCATGGGATGGAGTGAGACTTGAAAGTGATTGTGGAAAAACTAAATAATGCCTCTTTTGTGGTGCAAGAAAGGTTGAATAACATTATAAGTTGATGTCAAAATTCTTCAAAAGTGGAAAAAAAATGTCACAGTTGCTCATGAGGTGTTTTGTACTTGCGGAGCCACTAGATGGCAGTATTTCAGTGTCTAAGTGTCTTGTGTGCGTGTTCTGGTTTGTTTGTTCTCATTTTATGTGTGTGTGTGTGTGTAATTGCCGTCTCTCTGAACGACCAGCACGAGTTGTGTTATGGGATGCTCTGCTACCATGGCAACAGGAGTTTCTCAGGTTTTGCAGGTGGATTTTCTCTGCAGTGACTGTCCTGTCAGATTTCTAATTTCTAACACGCAGTCTTTACTGTGAGAACGCTTTGGAAAAGAGGCCGGGAGATTGACACGGAGAGGGTGAACGGAAGGTTATGTTGGCCACAGGCGCAGAGGGACTCTATAATCTGATCAGTGTGGGTTGGAGAGGGGTGTGTCCCAGTGTCATTTCAGAGAGAAACAGTGTGTTTGAGACAGGGCGGAGTATAGTGACGCTCCCACAAACACACTCTTCGCCGTACTCCACTGTTAAACATATCAGACAGGAGCGAGAGGAGTGTAGAGCTGTCCTGGTGAGTTCATCCACATTTTACACGTGTTTCATGGAGCATAAATGCTCCACTTGAGTGGTCAGGTGACTATGAAGATTTTTTGTTTTATTTCCTATAAACGTTGCTTTCTGAAATTTTTAACAGTAATGTGTTTTTGTGTTTATCTAATCATAAAATGCTAATTAAAACATCATTAACAACATTTTTAAATTAATTAAACATGTAGGTTTGTTCAGAAACATCCTGTGTGTTTAAGTAATATTGGTTGATATGTATATGTGTGTGTGTGTGTGTGTGTATATATATATATGAGGGAGGGAGGAGACATAGAGACATATACATGTACATATACATATATACATATCAAATAAATTCATTCTTGCTAAATAAATCTATTAATTTATTTAAAAAAATCCCCAAGCTATAATACTATATAGTACTATATTATACTATATAATGTAATATAATAAATTATTTAACGCACTAAGACTTTATATTCACACAGAATCCCAAAGTGCTACAGATTAAAAACAAAAAGAAATGTTAAAAATCATTCAAAGGCTTTGCTAATAATATAATATAATATAATATAATATAATATAATATAATATAATATAATATAATATAATATATAAATCTATTAATTTCTTTAAAAAAAAAATCCCCAAACTATAATACTATATTATACTATGTAATATAATATAATATAATATACAATATTATAATATAATAAAACAAAAAGAAATGTTAAGAATCATTCAAAGGCTTTGCTAATAATATAATATAACACACATGGATTCATAACACAGTTTATTATGATTGTGTGAAAAGTGGGGAAAAACATTAGCGTAGCCTCAGGATATGGAAAAAAAAAGATGCTACAGTACATTGCTTGCGTTCATTTTAAGGCATTGAGCAGTCAACTTTAATTGCGTAACACACTAATTTTCCCAGCCCTTCTCATTGGTAATAGTTTAATAGATTATGACTTTGTTAGAACATGTAAGCTGTCCCCTGTTTAGCTTCTTTTATAAAGCTTTTCCAGAATTTAATTCCTGTTTCTTGTTTTGGGTTTCTGAGTTATTTTAATGTAACTTTTAATGCAAAGTAATCCCATGCGCATCCTATTGGCATGCATATGAATGTGCAGTAATTAAATCTGAGTTCATTTTAGGCCATTCGTCTGTAATGTCTAGGTTCAATTAGGTTCGTTTCCTGTGTTAATTTGATTTGAAAACATGTCTCTTTGCGAACGTGTTTGTGGCGGTAAACAGAATCTCTAATCTGATGTCCTGATGTTCTGCTGGATTACAGCACTGCTCATTCCAGGACGTGGATGCTTGCTGATGGCAGGGATCATACAAGGGCTCAGTCCTTGTAATGTCTGATTTTACTGATTTGTGTTTGTGGAAACATGTAGGCTAGATGGCATGTTTACTCATGCTGCAGGTAAATGCAAAAAAAAGTTCTATATATACTACTTTTCAAAAGTAGAATTTTTTTTTTCCAATGCACTCAAGGCTGTATTTATTTAATCCAAAATAATGTAAAAACAAATATTTAACCTTAACCCTAATTTAAAATGATTGTTTGCTATTTAAATATATTTAAATGTTAATTATTGATGGCAAAGCTGAAATTCATGAAATTCTGAAAAAAATCATACAGTCATTCTGATATGCTGATTTGCTGCTTTTGAACTTTGCTTTAGCATTAATACCGCAGTAGATAAATCAGTGAGTAGGACAGCTGTGTTATTTGCATAAGAGTGAGAAAGTTCAAGTAAAGTTAAAATTCAGAGCAGGACATGTTTTGAATTTAAGAAATTAAATTCTTTATGGTTGCCAATGTCACTTGTCGCATTAATTCCTCACAATACAGGCTGTTATTGGGGCTTAATAGAGTCAGAACTCTACATTTTATAATATTACTTGTACTGTTTACAGTTACATAACGTGAAGCTGTTTTTGCATTGATGCCAGGCTTAATTTATTATCAGTATAATCATATCTTTTGGTTTATGTCCATCAAGTTCCCTAAAAAAGTACTGTACTTTTTCATTTGTAAAGTATTTAGTTCACTGGATTATCCGAAATAGATATTACAGCATGGTTATTTAATATATAAAGCGTTTCTAGCTGGAAATGTGATGAATGTCATGGAAATGTTTGGATGCACTGCCCACTCCCAAGCTGCAGTATAGATGATACCTGAATATATTATGTCTCTACATCTGAACGCAAAGAGCTGGAAGCAGCTGTTTGACAGCTGTTGAACATGGTAGCCTTGTAATTTTGTAATTTATGGTCATTTTGTTCAACACTGTGCGGGTGTATCTTTAGGCTGCGGGGTTCTGCTCATTCATTTAGCCTGGTTAGAATGCCGGCGTGTTATTGATTTGTCTTCAGTGCTCATAAACACACACAAATGTATCCGGGTGTTCGTGAGGCTGTGGGCCGCTGCCTTTGTTTGACTTTCCATTCAGCTCAGGTTTTATGTAATTGTGTGTTTTAGAGTGTATGCAGGTGGTTATATTGTGTGTCTGTTTGTTTGGCCACTGATAATGTTTATTTCCTTGTCATCTGCTGAAATGATTAAACCCTCCCTCCCTTTTTTGTCTTTCTCTCTGTCTCAGAAGTGTCCCAGAGACGACCTTTGACCTTCACGGGGACGTTCATAGTGGCTCCGCTCTCCCTACAAGCAAGGTGCCACATCTGCCTGCTTCTTTCGGCTCTCTGTGCATGTGTTTGTGTGTGCTGTGATGGATCTCTGATGGGATATTTGGTGCTTTCAGAGCTCAGGGAAGCTGGAGATGGAGCGCTCAGGAAACAGTGAAAGAGGCCTGGTGAAACCCATGATTAGAGGAGAACAGCAGGACTTTAACAAACATGACGGAAGGTCGGAATTTCGTTGACTTTGTGTGCTTAATTTTCATAGCTGGGTCAAATTGAATTTTTTTTTTTTCTTCTGAAAAATGTAAATTCCTGACATTCACATGGTGAGATTTGAGGCCATCAATCATTTTAAAATATTTAATTGCCATTAATTCCATATATTTCAGAAAGAAAACAAGATTATAAGTGTATTCAGTTTGATAAATGATTTTTGTTAAATGTCTCGACTGTTTTGACCTGTCAGCCTTTAGTGTTCTGATCATTTTTCCAGGATTACGCAAAACTGTGTGTGTGTATAATAGTTAACCTTGGCGTCCCAAGTAAAATGTAAATATTCCTGGCTAATTTGGCTAATTCTTTTAGTTGCAAATAAATAAGAGTGTAGCATTAACACACTTTATCTTATTTAATTTCACAACACTTTTAATTATTAATTCTGTATTTTTCTAAGAATAATGGGCAGAAAATAAAAGCAACCTGTTGGGTTGTTCATAATGTTCTAAAAGAAAGAGAAAATAATCAAAATAATTATGCAAATAAATAATGCAAAGTAAATAATACATTATTATTATTATTATTATTATTATTATTATTAAAATATGAATTACAATAAAAATAAAAATACAATATTATCTTATTAATACATTTTGTTTTACAATTTTTATATAAATACTTAAGTAAAATATTATTTTTGTTATAATTAAAGTAAATAATCCTAGCCTTTTTTCACAATTCATTATTATTGCAATCTTTTTATTTATTATCTTTTGTTTGAATGATTTTGAAAGATGCATAATTCAGAATTCTGTGGATTTTCCTTTGCAGGTAGAGTAGAAAATGTGAGAACAAATGATACAGTTAATGACGCAGAAAGCAATGCCATGTTAGTTCCATTCTTGGTTTAGTAACAGCAGGTTTTGTGCACGTCAGCTATCAGTCAGCGAAGGGTCTCTATATGTAACCTAACCCTTTTCCTCTGTCTGAACCTGAGACACCTGAGCCCGCCGCTCACCTGGCTTCAGTCTAGTCATCAATAATCCAGTGGAGATGAGAATGCTCATTCAAACACGCACAGCACAGTTTGGCATCTGTGACAGGATGTTGTATGGCAGGACAGGAGCGGGGTCTCTAGAGCGGTGGGCGTCTGTAGACAGCGGTGTCAATCTGTCCTATCTCAACTGGTTCATCGAGCAACAATTCTTTCCCCGCAGGTCCCAGGATGGCCCAGAACTCACTCTGCCGGCCAGCATTGAGTTCAGGGAAAACTGTGAGTACCACATCCATGTGCAAAGCAAAACCAATTGATCTGTGCTGGTTTAATTTCGGTGATCTGAACTGGGTCATGTGATTTGTCTGGTGTGTGGAGGCTTTTTAACGTTCTGTTTGCTTTCATGTTTTGTCATTGGCTTTTTCCGGGTGTTGCAGACACAACATAGTATTTCCACTTGACCTGGTTGATACTTTCATGTAGTTTCTTTCATTGGCTCTGCTGATTGTAAAGCAAAACAGCCAGCTAATTATACGAATCACTAATGGTTTGTTGCCTCATAGATCAATGGATGGAAAGTATTGATGACTGCTAGAAAACTGTCAAGATAAATTATATTGTAATTTATCCAATTTTGTCTGTCGAAAATGTATCTGTCCAAAAAAAAAAAAAAAAAAAGCAGAAATTATAATAGAATATTTAATTGTCCCACCATGCCATTAGGTGGCAGAAGTGAGTATTATGCCAGAAGCCAGCAATTTCCTTTTGTGTAGCTGCATGGATACCGCTGGCACATCACAACCCAGAGCAGATAACACTCACTATATGTTTCATTCACATTTGTACATTACAATTTTCATATATAGCTCAAAGCATCACAAAATAAGATGACAAAGTCCTGTTATGTGTTGTTACTTTGTGTTATGATTATGTCAGGTCTTGTGGTTGTATGTTGTGTTTTGTGTTGTGTCATGTTATCTGTTGTATGTTTTGAAATGTTATGGTTATATGTTCATGAAATGTGTTGTGTTATGTCTTGTTATTTTAAGTTATGTTATGGTAATGTGTTGTTTACTTGTTTTGATAGTTTCAGTCATGGCTGTGCAGCATATAAAAGCAAGATTCACATACATGTTTTCAAACAACATACGTACATACACTTTGCAAAATGAATTCTGTTATAACGAACTATTATACTACAGTAGATGTTTCCACGTGCTTTTCACTGTCATTTATAATATAGTGTGATCAGTTACGTGGAGTTTACAGCTCAGGTGACAGGCTCAAAACAAAAAATACATGCATGTGCAACTTTATGGTAAAATAAATTTGCATGCTAAAATCATACATCAGAGCGTTCTTGGTCCATCCCAATTCAATCTCTCTCTGCTTCCTCTATCCCATGATTTCCCCCCCCCTTAGCCGAGGATGCCTTCCTATCCGCCATCATTAACTACACCAACAGCTCAACGGTGCATTTCAAGCTGTCTCCCACCTATGTGCTGTACATGACCTGCCGCTATGTCATGTCCAGCCAATACCGGCCCGACATCAGCCCCTCTGAGCGAACGCACAAGGTCATCGCCATTGTCAACAAGATGGTGAGCATGATGGAAGGAGTGATCCAGGTGGGTGCTGGCAATTTTTACTAGAATAATCTTCTGATTGTGATTATTGATCTGAATTATTTTTTACAGTGGAAGTTGTGACTTCATTTTATTATAACTGTATTATTTATACTTTAGACATATCGCTGTAGCTCTGATGTAGAGATTTGTCTGTGAAGTTACATTATACATGCTTTTGTAGTTGTAGTGTTAAAGCTTGTTCCACTCTGCTTTCATCGATTCAGGTCATTGCCTCAGCAAACAGTGCTTAAACTACTGCACTCAGTGTTTCCCCTGTGTTTGTTTGTGTGGATGTCTGTGCGTGTGTGTGTGTGTTTGTGTCTCTGTGCCTTGTTTTACCTGATTCATGCACCATATTTTCCCCCACAGCGATTGATTCAACAGCTTCTGATTGTCACCAAGCTGCCGTATTGATATGTAAAATTAGAACAAATTTTTACAAGATTTTCTTCTAAAAGAAGTGTTTTTATATGCATTACTGTTTAAAGGTTTGGGGTTGGCAGAATTTTTTAAAAGTATTTGAAAGAAGTTTCTTATTCTCACCAAGGCTGCATTTACTTGATCAAAAATGCAATAAAACAATCTTATTGTGAAATAATAATATTATTATTATTAATTCAAAATTTCCGTTTTCTATTATAGCATGTTTTAAAATGTAATTTAATGGCACAGTCTTCAGAAATCCTTCAGAAATAATATGCAAATTTGCTGCTCAAGAAGCAGTTCTTATTATTATCAATGTTGAAAGCATTCGTGTTTAAGCTATTTGATAAATTGTTTTGCAAGATTCTTTGAATAGAATGTTCAAAATATTTTGTAACATTATGAATGTCTTTACTGTCAATTTTGATCAATTTAATGCATCCTTGCTGAATAAAAGTATTCAGTTCCTTCAAAAAAAAAAATCGTACTGACTCCAAACCTTTCTTATAAATATCATGAGCTAGACTGATCATCAGTGCATGAATCAAACTCAGTGAATCATGAATCACACTCACTGATAATGATTAAAAATTAGGGACAGAGCCCAATTCTACAGAACAGTGAAATCTCTCACAGTAACGTGAACGAGGAGTCGTTGCTCATTTGCATAAAGTTAAGCTTTTTTTCTCGACTGTGACTCTCAAGTCACTGCATACGGCCTCATTGGATCGCCAATGTTCACTTTCATCATTTGGTCACCACAAATAACTATGTAAACGCCTCTTTACAGTTCAGAAATGAGATCCATATGCTCTGTTTATTTATCTTATTTGGTCAGCGCCTGCGGGTTTTGAGTGGCCCACCCAGGTTTTCAAACTGTATATCTCTTAGTCTGACAGCAATGTTCAAATGCAAATAGCTTTTTAATAAATCTTCCATTTTATGACTGCCTGTTACAAGACTTTAGATGGAGTTCAGCATCTTAAATGAGAAAACAGACTGTCGTTTATATGAATGGATACAGTCTGTCTCTTTAAAAAAACAAACAAAAAAAACATTATTGTCATAATCCTTTTAAATGTTGATTTTTCTTTTTCTGATTTTTTGACAAATCCAAAATCTTAAGCCTTACGTTTAAGGAACTAAACTTGGTAAACAAGAAAGATAATCTCAGAAAGAGAAGGAATTAATTTAAGGCTTGGTAGCTGGTCTCCAAAATATTAGGATGTTTGGAATTTGGATGTTTTTTTTTAGTTATATGAAGTAACTTTATCTACTCAGATCAAAATGTTTAGTAGGTTTATCATTAGTCAAATCCTGATTTGTTAACGTCAGGAGTTTTAAAATCAAGTTTTCTCTTAAAGCAAAAAATAACTGCTAGTTATTATAGACACAAAGTTATTTTTTCACCTTTTGCAATTTCTCTAGCACATTTGCACTATTCAAGATTTTTTAATATTTTTGAAAGTAGTTTCGTATGCTTACAAAGACTGCATTATTTGATCAAAAATACAGTAAAAGTGTAATATTATTAAAACTGAACAGAACTAATTTATATTATATTATCGTAATGTATCATTGTGATGGAAAGCTGAATATTCAGCATCATTACTCCAGTCTTCAGTGTCACATGATCTTACAGAAATCATTTTAAAATGCTGATGTAGTGCTTAAGAAATATTTCATATTTAAGCAAAAAAAAAAGAGCATTTATCCAGTGGCCTGTAAATGTCATCCTTGGCGTCACATGAAAAGCAGCTATATCTTTACACTGCAGCATTAATTATAAAATCGAGTAAAATTGCTCTAGATGACTTGGACGTCCCATACGGCAGTGAGTGCGAGATGATGATGTGACCTGTCCTGTGTGAGCGTGAACGTCTATGTGTTTACATGCCTGTGAATTCTGTCCATGCCATGGCTGTTGTTGACAGTCTCTCTCTCTGTCCTGTCGGATGTCTGTCCCCCCCACCCCCTCTTCCCCCACACCTACTATCTCTACAGGAGATTGCTGAAGGTGATCAGGTAGGAGTTCGCACTGCTAGGGAGGCGTCTCATTCTTCCTGTTTTTCTCTCTCTCTCTCTCTCTCTCTCTGTTCTATCTGTCGGCTTGGCTCCGTCTTCCATGCCTCTTTTATCCCCCCATAACAGAAAGCCAACTAAGTAATCCCTCCTCCTACAGCTGGACGCAATCGTTCATAACCCCTCATTACGACTCAACCTGGACCATGTGATACTAAAAAACAAACTCTGATTGCGGCAACATTTTAATTGCGGCATCTTCCATTTTTGACCTCTGCTTACTGCACTTCAGTGTGGATGAGAGACTACCCCATGTTCTTTTGCTTTGTTTGGAAACTTTTAATTTCCTTTTCATTTGACTTCATGTCTGTGGTTAACGTCATTGTTCTTATGGATGCGTCCTGTGGCCAGTATGACGTATTCGGGAGGGTCGGGGCGGGGGTTTGCTGTCGTCGTCACGTGGGATAGACGTGTGCAGGTATACACAGAGGTCCGGTTGGTTCCGGACCGTGTGTATCCCTTCTCTGTGTTGCAGGGGTGTGGGATCCAGAGCAACCAGTCACCGCAGCATCCCAGTCAGTCGTGCCTAGCTTGAGCTAACTCTAACACGTGAATGATTTCTATTCTGTCTGGACGCGGTGACTGGTTGTCGGAAGCCGGGAGGGTTGGACAGAGGCACATGTCTATCCTGGGAGTGCTACTCAGTGCTTCTCATGGCTGTAACTCTTTTCTTTGTTGTTTGTAAGTCAGATTGTTTTGCTTTAGCTGAGTGTAACGGCCCATCTCTGTGCATTACAGAAACAGAAGAACATCGCCGGGGCTCTGGCCTTCTGGATGGCTAATGCCTCAGAGCTGCTGAACTTCATCAAACAGGACAAGGATCTGAGTCGCATCACGCTAGATGCGCAGGATGTCCTCGCTCACCTAGTTCAGATGGCTTTTAAGTGAGTGTTTGCATGCACATGCATATTTATTTACACTAAACATTACGTATGTTTCATAACTTAGTGAGCTGACATCTTATACAGCATATTTCAACTTATATTGATATATTGATATATTTATTTAAATATAATTCATAGTGCTGGGCAACAATTAATCGCTATTAATCACATCCAAAATAAAAGTTTTGTGTGCATGATATATGTGAGTGTACTATATAGACACACACATACAGTATATATTTAGAAAATATTTACATGCATATATTTATATTCATTAAATTATATATAAATATATTTAATATATAAACATACCATATTTTTCTATATATATATATATATATATATATATATATATATATATATATATATATATATATATATATATATATATATATATATATATATATATATATATATATATTAAAAAAAACATGTTTGTTATATAAAATAAAGATGTATGTATTTAAATGAAATATTGTAAATTGAATGCAAATTTGACCTTTTAAATATTACATTCTAGCTAAATTTTAGGACTATTTACATAACGTGAAAACTATCCATTTAATTATAATTGATCATTACATAATTTAATTGTAATTGGTCAATTAAAAAAGTGATTTGTAAAAAAAGTTCATACTGTGTTCCTGTAACCATTATCAGGCGGCAGGATGTGCTGAATGTAAGGAATGTTCTGGGTCTGGCTTGTATTGGCTGAGCTGTAGTTTAGGTGTATGAGAGAGAGTTACGGTCCTGGGGCCGGTTTTCAGCACAAACAATGTGGTCGGAGTGTCTCCGCTTCCTTTTAAGCATTGGAATGACCAGCTGAAACAACTGTGCTTTTGTGCGGGTCGTGCGGTTTGTGAAGCGGCCAGGTCTCAGATTTACTGTGGGATTCTTCAGGAAGTTTCTTTAGGCCCTCGATGGTGGATATATGGACACTAAATAATGTGTGTTCCTGCAGATACCTGGTGCACTGCCTGCAGTCGGATCTGAATAACTACATGCCAGCTTTCCTGGAAGATCCCGATGAACAGAACCCACAGAGGCCCAAGATAGGTGAGCAGAGACCCAGTCTCATGTTTTTAGATGCAAGTCACCTTTATTTATATAGTGCTTTATACAGAACAGATACTATAAAGAGCAGCTTTAGAGTAATAAACTGATAAAGGAATAAACAAATTCTGCCATGTAAAGCAGCTCAAAGACTATGGTGGTGGTGTTCAGCTCAAGTCAGTTCAAGTATTGCTTTAGTTCAGTTCAGTAACTGTCTAAGATTCACCAACAGATGGAGTTATATGGGACCACCTAGTGGTGGTTTTGAAATTAAACTGCAGATATACTCTGCCCAAAACAGTGATATATTTTAGTTTCTTTACAGGAACTTCCAACATCTACTTCTTTGTTGTCTTTGTCATTGTAGAATGTTAAGTAGTCTTAACAAGACACATTTATTTCAACTAAACGAAAAGGACAAATGGACAAACATGCCCTCTTGACTAGAGCAGTATCAACCTCTTAAGCAACAGAAATATGCTGAAATGAACCAGAACCATGTAAAACATCTTTAGAAATATAGTAGCAATTTTAGTTCTCTAGAAGAGTGTTTCCTAACCCTTTTGAGAAGGAACAATGTGATACACATCAGGGGCCAACCACACACACACACACACACACACACACACACACATAAAAAAAACACATGCGTTCAAGGAGAATATAAAAAAAACAAACATGCATTTTAAATGTTTTTCAACCTTTTGTATAAATATCTGTTCCGGCTAATAGCGGTATTTCTTAAGATTGCACCATTATAATTGCAAGTAAAGTAAATAAAGGAGTGATATTGTTTCAGTTTATGTTGCATTAAAGGCCCTGACTTTTCTCTTTCCACAGAGGACGTTCTGCACACACTAACGGGCGCCATGTCTCTTCTGCGGCGGTGCCGTGTCAATGCGGCCCTCACCATTCAGCTTTTTTCGCAGCTCTTCCACTTCGTCAACATGTGGCTCTTTAACAAGCTGGTGACGGAGGCCGACTCGGGCCTGTGCTCGCACTACTGGGGCGCCATCCTACGACAGCAGCTCAGCCACATCGAGGCGTGGGCTGAGAAACAGGGTTTGGAGCTGGCCGCAGACTGCCACCTCAGTCGCATAGTGCAGGTACCACATGCAAATATATACACAATCTTTCACAGAGTTGCATTTATAGTTAAGCTATAGGTTAAACTAATGATGATTACTGCACTCTTACCAATCCCTTACAGACACCTTTTAGCTATTTATACCTTTTTTTAATAGTAAGAATGTTTTAGCGTTGTTAATTTCAATTGAGACATGATTTGCCCCGTTTATGAACCTTTTTCTTGTGGGTACATCCAAACAAAGAGGTCTTTCTGTTCTTTTTCAGACATTTACCTCCACAACATCAGCAAAACATGCATGTACATGCGCAACAGGATTAAAATCCCTTGAGCTGTTCAGAGTTGCTTTCTTATGGCTTATTCTGTTGTGTATATAATGATTGTTTTATTAGATGGAGGAATAACATGCATCATTTCTAAAAATTTGACCTTAGGTTATGTTGCCTGTTCATGCTTTCACATATCTTTTGTTTTCCAGTATGCAGTAGTTGACAGTTAACATGGACAATTTTTTCCCAAAATCAAGACTTTAGCTTAAAATGTACATGTAGAAGCGAAAGTATTGTTTTGTTTTTCAGCACCAGTTTATTTTTTTTTTTTTTTTAGTAATACAAATATTTCAGTTTGGTCATAAAAAATGATGTTTGAAATCTGAGTTCAAGTGACAAATTGAGGGGTCTTTATTTTTCCCAACAGCAAATTTAGGGCAAACAAACTATATACATATAATTGTATTATTGTAGAGACCTGTGGTATGCAGAGAATACTTTATTATTATTAGTAGTAGTATGTTTATTAAAATTAAATATTATATATATTTTTTATTTACTTTTTCTTATTTGTAATACATACCATTTTAATATAGATTTGTCCGTATAACATGGTAATACATAGACTATATTCTTTCTTGGAGAGAATATTGGGAGTGTCTACATGGTACTTCTAGGATGTTCTAGTTTGAACGAAGGTGGCACTTGTCCTGAAAGATCTAAAACCCTCAGTCCTAGTTAGATGGACTACGAAGCAGTAACTGTCCCCTTGTCTCTCTAGGCAACGACTCTCCTCACCATGGACAAATACTCCATGCAGGATGTGCAGAACATCAACAACACCTGCTTCAAGCTAAACTCCCTGCAGCTCAACGCTCTGCTGAGCAACTACCACTGCGCTCCCGATGAACCCTACATTCCTCCTGTGAGTGAACGGTCTCATTTTGGCTGTGTAGTCCTGGTCTGATGACATGTGTCCTTTTTTGAGATAAACTGAACCAGGTGTTCTGCACTTTCACAGTAGCTCTGCTTATTTCCTCTAACCTCAGGGTTTCTCATAATGTGACCTTCTTGTTTGATGTGAAATATTAAACTCATTACTGTAAAAGGTGCTGTAACTGATGTTAGCTGTTCTGGAACATTTTCAGACTAAATTAGATGCACCCCATCTTTCCAAAACTCGCTCTTCAAAGCAAGTCAGAGATTGAGGAGAACAGCAGCAGCAGCATGTCAAGTTTTACTAGAGTTCTTATGTAACATTATGATCATTGTCCCCTTCATGCTCACAGGAGCTGATTGATCACGTGGTGGCTGTGGCCGAGAACACGGCGGACGAACTGGCCCGAAGCGATGGGCGGGAAGTACAGCTTGAAGAGGACCCTGACCTCCAGCTGCCTTTCCTACTGCCCGAGGATGGCTACTCATGCGATGTGGTGCGGAACATTCCCAACGGATTCCAAGAGTTCCTAGAGCCGCTTTGCCAGAGAAGTATGGATGATAAACAGAGTGCTGCCATTCTAAATAAGTTTGAGAGCATTTGATGTCAGTTGCGGTGCACACAATAAGTTTCAGGTGGATATGAATCAGAGGTTGTTGTCTTTGTTTGTTTAAGGCTGACGCGATGCCAGTGGAATGTGGTTTGTTAAGGTTGTGTTCAGCAGTCTATTTGTTTTTTGCGAGAGAGCGAGAGTGTCTGTGTGTTTTTACAGGTGTGTGACAAAGACAGTGAGAGACCAGTGGATTTAAAGTTTAGTGGATGTGCTCTGATCTGCTCGTTATCTTCCAGGTTTCTGTCGATTGACACCTCATCCACGCTCTCCGGGAACTTGGACCATCTATTTTGAAGGAGCTGATTGCGACAGTCACTTCTCAGCTGACACGTCAGAACTGGTAAGTTATTATGCCGTATAGATAGATGGACGGGTAGATAGATGGGTAGACTGATGAATAGATGGATGGAAAGATATATATATATATAAATGGGTAGATGGATAAATAGTTTTGTAGATAGATTTGTCTTTGAGGGCATCGGAATACAGTATTTTGCATTTGAATTTTTTACTTTTGACTTTTTAATATAAAAACCAAATACTAAACAGATATTTACAAAACAGCACCAGGGAATATTTAATGCCAGTTGATAGTGTGTGTTCTGTCAAGTTAAAATTCTCTTATGTTCCAGCCAACACTAGTTACACCACAGAGGGCAAGATTTGACCATAGTGCCCAAGGACTGGCTGCAAATGATATCTTTCTCCTCACCCTGAACACACAAAGCCCTTAAATGCTCCTCCTCCCCTGTAATTAGTCTGGTTTTATTATCTCTCGTATTTTTACATAAGGGATTTTTTTTTACGTAATGTCATAATCTTATTTTTTATTTTTATTTATTTCTTTTTTTACATAATGTCGGTCCGCCCTACAGCAGACAGAGCTGGAGCTCGGAGCGCGTTTAAATTCCACACAGAAATCTGATGAATGCAGCTTGATCGTGTGCCAAACCAACCCACCCACTCCCACATCCCTTTCTTACAGCCATCCCAGGACCAATGCTTACCGTAAACTCACATATTGTACACATGAGATTTTGCCATGAAATCAAAATCAACCTTGTTTGCAGTTTCTGGTCGTACTGTGCATTACCACACATTATTTTAAAGATTAAAAAAAAGGTATTTATAATCAAATGATCACTTGAAGTATCTTTCCTTTTTGACAGACATCATTGTAGGCCAGAAAAAATGTTGACCAATAGCAAAATGGGTATTTAGGCACTGTTTTTGGTGACTGTTGTAGTTGCGTTTCTAGTAGTCTATGCATTCATTAAGATAGTTTTGCCATAAAATCCTTTTCGAAGGAAACATGCTTTAACAAAGCTGAAATCTTTTGCCTTGTTGCTTTTGTAAACCTTACCAAAGGCATCCAAAGAGTTTCTTTGCATTACCCATCAGTGTTCAAAAAGCTTCACTGTGCTTTAAACCAGCTCTGCTCTCACCCCCCAAGCTGTACTCAACAATGCGGACTGGCAGCATAGCTAAAGTTCCCTGTACAATGAATGCATGCCATGTGCACCATTTACACACTGGGGCTCGCTAAAGGAGAGACCATGGCACAGTGCCTCTCTGTGGGAAGTTGGTCTCTTTCTCCCAGGCCCTGCCTGTGCGTAAGCGAGCCCACTGAGGCCTTATGCACTCTGGAGCCGACGCATGTGGCTTTCATTCTTGACTCGTCTCCAGCGCCCGCCGTTTCGCTCTGCGGTCGACTGTGCTCTGAGAACCAGCAGTGGCAGAACCTCCCTAATTTTCTCTCCTCCTCCTTCTCCTCTTAGCTCAGTTTGCTCTAGGAACGACCAGACGCAGCTTCCAGAAGCAGCGTGGACCTAAAGCTGAAGTTACAATAGTGACTTTTCCCCCAAGTTAAATCACCTGTCTGCTCTCTCTACAGCCAATGCGGAAGGAACCGGAAATTGTGACAGTGACTTTGAAGAAACACAATGGGATGGGCCTCAGTATTGTGGCGGCCAAGGTAAGAACTGATTATTTTATTTCTTGTTAGTGATGTTTTTTTGTGTAATATTACTCCACTTTCAAAGTCTGTGATTATCTTGCATGGATCTGACTGCTGTAGCAGTGAAACAATTGATCTAGAGAGTAACTGAATGAAACCCTAAATCCTTGAGGATGGCATCTGGTTTTGGCATAGAACTAGATCTGATTAGTTTGACACGGTTAATGAGAACAGTTTTAACTTTTTGAGGATTGGTTTTTGGTTTGAGTGGGAAGTAAAGGTGTGGCATGGTTTCCTAGGCTCAGATCATAACAGGGATGTCCTTTCAAGAAGACATGCTTTTGTTTGATCCAAGCTGGTCTGTGTGCTTGTCAAACATTCAAATATGTCATAAGCAAATCTTTCTGTTTCCTTGTCAGACTGAGCGCTGTTCTAGTCCGCTGCGTTCCGCAGTAGGAAATGTCTTCTGGGTCTTCACCCCTTTTACAAAATGCAGTCTTTTATGTTGGAGTTTACAGCTAAAATATTAAATGTTTTGCATGATTCCACCAGTTGCGCTTGTCAAGCATAAAAAGTTTCGATTCGTTTCGTTAGTTTCAGTGTCAACATTGTAAATTAAGGTTTTGTTTATACTCTAAACTTACTAGTATGACTAATATGCTGTTAGAAAGTGCTTTCAGATCAAACAGGCACCAGTTTACAATTTTACTGTGCAAGTAGATATTTCTTACTTTTTCAAATTGGGAATTTTTTAGTGGGTTATATGGAACAGACAGTTGCAGTTCAGTAGCCTGTGTTTGACCACTTTTGGTGGACAGAAAAGCATTTTTCCCACCAGTTGTGCATCAGGTTCGGGGACAGAGAAGAGGCAAGCAAGGGAGGTGTAGTGGGAGGAGAAGGGGGTTAACAGAAACTGTTTATTTTCATAGCAAAACCTCCCCTTTAGTGCTTCTATTTTCATCTGTGAGTGTCTCCGAGGAAACATAAAGTTTGGTGGAGGTAGAACGGAGGAAAAGAAGGGAGGGAAGGAGTGAAAAATGGGAGGAGAGGGGAAAGGAGGAAAGAAGAAAGGGTTGTAAGGCATGCTCTGGGACAAAGGGGAGGATCTAAAGAGGAGAGGCGGTTTGTCCCGGTGTTGAGCTGGGACGTAGCTGGGAGCACCGCTAAAACTTCACCTAACTGTTAGTGAGTCGTGGGAGTTTCTCTTACATAACAGTCTGGATGTGGTATTTCCTACTCTGGCTTCAGATATTTGCATATTGTGTTTAGCATGTAGCCCGGGAGTCGCTCCTCAGTAGACCTGCCTGCTTTTGAAAGAGTTGAATAAGTTTTCCTGGACCACTATTAGTTGATTCCTCAGTTCATTCTCGACTCTGGAGCGGAGCGCAGCACCATGTGGTTCTCTGTGGTCGGGAGGAAGGAGCCGGTAAGAAACCACTTGACATGGAGTGTGTGTGTCTTTTTAATGTGGGAGAGTGAGCAAGTAAAGGCTGAGAGATTAATGGTGTGCTAAAAAGTCAGCATGGTGGTTTTAGTTTGTTTGCCGTTAGGATTGCATTTTACAGTAAAGTTAACATTAGTTAATGCATTGTTTATCATAAACTACATAAGGATCAGTGTTCATTAACATTGGTTAACTTTCATTCATAAATTTGCAATTGTTTGTTGTTAATTCGGTTTCATTCAACTAATTTGTACAACAGAAAAAAATTCTATTTTATGTTTGTTGTTCTTTCGTATCAGCTTACCGGTTACTGGTATCAGATTATTGCAAAATTGAGATCAATTTCAAGTTTTTATGCCCTAATCATGGTAACTTTTACTCTATATAAATTCCGGACGAGGACATGCACATGTACACACATTAATTCCAGTGGCTGTTATCAAGTGTGAGAAAGCAAGGTTTTGCCAATGTAAACAGTGTCATGCGACCAGACTGCACAAACATGCACGTACACATTGTACAGATGGTAAATAAAAAATTTCTACTTGATCTTGCCACGCGTTTAAAACTATATCAGTTTGCGTACAAAAACACATACAAGAATGACTGTACGGTACATATTTCCATTTCATTCTGTGCTAGTTTGAGAAATTTGTACTGTGAGTTTCTACATTTTCAAACTTAGATGTGCATGGTTGTGCACACTGCGATATCTTGCAATCAGGGTCACAGGGATAATGTTTACAAGCACTGAACATTGAGTTCTCCACCATATATGACAGTGCTAGTGACTCATCGTCACTTGTTGCAAACAGTCTGGCGAGGTCAGTCCAGCTGGATGGCCGTGCTACCGTCACAGGGCTTGATTTGCTCAGGCTGCAGATGTTTGTGCGATAACAGCTCTTTTGGGATGGTGTTGAGTTTCTGGAGGAAGAACAAGGGAAATCCTGACCTCCGTACTTCACATTGACGTGTGCCTACCTGACATTTTCCCATGTTTCTGGATTCGTTCTTCAGCCCTGATATGACTAGAAATGCCACAAGAATCAAAGCCTTCAGGATCGATCTTCTGTTTTATTGCCAAACCTACACTGTAAAAAGTGATAAGTTGACTTAACTTTAAAAAATTGAGGAAACCCGTTGCCTTAATTTTTAAGTAAATGATAATTAAAAAAATAAGTTAAGTGAATTGTCAAGTTCACTTGAATTTTTAAAATATATATTATTTACTTAATAATTTTAAGGCAACAGGTTTCCTCAATTTTTTTAAGTTAAGTCAACGTATCACTTTTTACAGTGTATCTTTTCAAAGCAAAACTAATTTTTGTTTGTTTGTGTACTTGGTTTGGCACACAATAGCTCACTGACTTCCTTCTCCGTGTGCTTCTTGATGTCATGTACGACAACAATTGAAGGATGTGACTCCCATACGCGAGCCTGGATTTCCTGAGGACTCGGAGAGTGGAGAACAGAATGTCAGCCCAGCATGGAGTCTCTGCAGAGTTATCTCTCCTAACCTTTTATTAATCTAAATTGATATGAAGAGAATAACCCACTGTGGCGGTGTATCAAAGACTTTGTTTTGGTTCGCAGGTACAAAAAACATGACCATGAAAACACTTCTTTCTAGTGGGATGGGATCTTTTGACAGTTGTGGGTGCAGCCCATACTCAAGAACTAGTTCACTTCAGTCCTCAGGCAAAATGAAACCTGACATGCACCTACGATTGTCTAAATAGAGATGCTTAAAGCTGTCACCTTGCCTTCATCAAAATGATGTGACATTTCATACCTTGACTCTGCATGTCCAGAGAGAGCGGAAGGGAATTGAGACCCTTTGGAAGACTATCTTCTATTTATGCCATTCTGCAAGGGCTGCACGATTTAGTACATGAGAGGACAATCCCAAGTTGTTAGTTAGTAAAACGTGGGGACATTCTTATGTTTGAAACAAAGGACGTCAAGCTTGCACGTAAAACCGAGCCCTTAAATTAAGTCGTGACTCATGTCTTGGACATAATTCTGTCTCTTTACAATAAAAGATTCATAGGAGACACGTTTCCTTTTGTGTCCAAAAACGGAGCTGCTTTCTAAACGCACCGCCAGAGGACTGTGAAGGAAGACAGACCTCTTTGTTTGGTCTTTCTTAACTGAAGCAAGCAGCCCAAGAGTCTGCAGATCATTAGAGCCGGAATGGAGGCCACTCAGACGTGATGAAGACCGTCGGCTGAAAGCAGCTCATTATTGAAAGCCTCTTGTGTTAGTCATGATATTTTGCACCCACCATTAGCCGTCAGCCTCAGCGGTCCATCTGTCTTCCATCTGTCTAGACGTGTAAGGACCGGCTACGTTCAGGAGCAAACTACTGTCCTGGCTGCTTTTTTCCTTACTGCTGTGTTTGTTGTGGGTGATTAATCGGGGCAGGAAATGATGGTGGCGGGTCAAGTTTCAGTGAATAGATGTATTTTCTGTTTTCCTAGTACACCGTGGACTCCACCGTCCCGGTCAGAGGTCAGGCACTGCCTTGACTCCCTGGGGCTGTTAACAAATTACTCTAGATTGTTTATGCCTACACCACGCACGTGCAGCTCCCTGAAGGCTTCATTCAGCAATCACATCCACAACTGTAAACCTTTAACAGGAAGCTGTGCATTTGGCATACGAGTCCACAGAGAGTACGCCACAAGTGTTTTGAGACTAAAGGGGGGTGAAGACTGAAGTTCAATTCTACCTCTGTTGCAAAGCACTCGTCTTGCCTAAGCTGGGTTTCCAATTTCCTGTATTTGCAATGGCAGGTTTGGGAAGCTTTTCCGTGGACAGGAAGCATCAGGGTGGGACCTTGAAGCTGTAGACTTTGTTTGCTTGCTTCCATGTGGTTTTAGGACCTTCAAAGGAAGCTGGAGTTCTGTGGTTTGAGCATCTGCTCCAAGTACTGTTATCAGTGAACACCTTCAGACTTCAGTACCTTCCTGTTAATGTCTAATGTCTGCACTGCAGATGCAAGCATATTTTTGCATGCCGACTATGCCAGACAGCAGCTTGCAGGGTAAATATGTGCTTGAATCTTTGAGTCTTTTTTTTTTTTGTGGCGGTCCGTTGTGTGTGAAGACATTCTAGTAGCCACTGATAGGCCACAAGTAAACCAGATTCAGTTCGTTCCCAAGTTTACTGACCTTTACCCTCTGACACACTGAAAGGCAAATAACCTGCTACTATGAAGAAACCTGCAGGGATAACTCTTTCTATTTTTGCTTATGAGGCATTTAGCCTAAATATTATTTACAGCACAAGATGTGGATATAAACACATTTGGATATGCCAAGATGTCTATTAGCCGCACAGACATTCTAATTGTCTTTGAACTGTGCTTCTGGAAGTGTTCCTGGAAAGATGAACGTGAAAACAACCACACCTAGAATCATATCCCACACCACGCGCTCAGCGACATGCACACTTACGCAATGAGTGTGGAACTCAGAAGTAAGGTGTTGTTTTGTTTTGTTGTGAGTAACTCCTAAGTCTTGACCTGTTAATTCTGATTGGACAGTGAGGAATATCTATGTTTATTTGTCTGTCTTTTATGTCTATCATTAATAAGTTTGCCTATCTATCTATCCATCTATCTGTCTGTCTGTCTCCTATCATTTATACATTTATCTATCTGTCTGTCTTTTGTCTGTCATTTTATCTTACTGTCTATTGTTCTGTAATTTTATCTATCTGTCCATCTCTTTATCTGTCTATTTTTCTTATTGTTTTGTCTATCTATCTGTCTTACCTGTCTTTCACTATGTCTGTCTGTCGTTGTTCCATCTATCATTCTATTTGTCTTATTGTTTTTAAGTCTGTTTCTTTTATCTATTTTTAACATTTTATCTGTCTGTCTTGTTGTTTTGTCTGTCTATCTATCTGTCTTATCTTTCTGTCTATATGTGTATCTGTTTATCATTCTATCTCTCTGTTTATCTATCCATCTGCTTGTCTGTCTGTCTTATGTCTATAGTTTGTCTGTCTGTCGTTCTGTCTGTCTATCATTATATCTGTCATGCTGTCCATAAGGCCTATAAACCCTCAGATCTTAATCTAACATTTAAAGTTCGTCTTAAGTTATATACGTTTCAAACTATTTTATTTGCAATTCTCCATTCTGTTTGCTATCTCAAGTAAAATTGCATTTTCATTTTAAGGCCATTCTTAATTCAGTTCTAAATGGTGCACAACCCTGATAAACATACCATCAATTTAACTGACTTGCTCTTCAAACTGTTGCTCTGTCATGACACTACTTGACCCTAAAGAGAAGAATGACCACGGAAGACAGTTTACGCTAGCGCCCCCTTGCAGCAACTCTGAGAATCTAACATATATTTGTATTTTATGAATAATGTTCTCATTTTGTAATGCAACGTGTTAAATGAGATTTTGGGCTTGTGTACTTGCATGGAGTGTTTCGAGTCCTCTGCCAATGGCTATTGTGTCACAGGACATGACATAAACTTTAAAAGTGACCTCATTAAATTCGATGACATTATTCCTAATGGAAACATTTCAAACATGCTCTTGTTGCATTCATCTAGTGATTATAGCAGTTTCTCTTCAAAAGAAAAGAGCTCTATTTTTAGTAAAATTGACTTCTTTAGCCTTCCAGCACGTAGTAATGAACTGTGCCAGTATCACCTCACCCCTTGTTTTAAAAACAGTAGCAATTAGTTCTCTTGTTAACATGCATCTGTTTTTTATCAGTGGCTTTTATAGACCTTACTCTGTTTCATGTTCTGCACGCCAGGTTTTCAGCTTTGATCAAAGCAAGTTTAATGCAGGTTTCCTGAGGAAAGGTCAGCTGAGTTGCTCTCCCACTAGGTCTGCACAAGACTCCTGCATCAGCCGTGTTCAGACGGCCTGGAAACCGCCCCACCTCAGAGCTCAACCTCAGGGCTTCTCATGTGTCTTTCACCGCAGGTTCACTCTTTAATGTGGAGAGACTGGTTTTCGAATGGATGTTTCTCATCACAGCGTAATATGTGCTTTCAAAGTCTAATCAGAGAGCTTTTGGGCTTTGCTAGGCGACATGTATCTCCCTCAGGACTTAGACAAGTTGAGACCTTACAGCAGATGAGAAGTGGTTCATGTGCAAAAGATTGGCTTGTTGATAATAGGCACTCAGTGTCCAATGGTGTTACATTAGGTATTATGTCAGTGTGTTGCAGGCGTTGATGCCTCTTGTGAAGTGGCATACGCAGAATTTCTGGCTGATGGTGGTGTGCGCCAGATTTTCATAGTTTTTGTTCATTTTATTTCTCAGTGGTGTCACGGACAATGAAATGCAGATGTATCTGTTATAAAACCTAATACAGTGTGACACAAGCAGTTAATCAGAACATATTAGATACCTAACATTTTCTGTTTTTCTGCTTCAAAATTTCACATTTAATTCAGTGTTACTTCTTTGTAATTGTTTGTGAAATTTACTAGCAGTTTCTGAGTGAAAATTATTTTTACATCAAAAATTAAGTATAGGTTAATGTTAATTTATGCATATACATTGATATGTTAATTTATTAATAATTATAATGTATTGTGTAAAGTATTGTGAACTAACATAACAATAAACAACAGTATATAAATATTCACATTTTATTTAATAAATTAATTTTAATATTAAAGATCAATACAGCAATTAATAGAAATCGATGTTAAAATAATTATGCATTAAACCTATATTAATACAGTAAAATTTATATACTGTTGTTCATTGTTAATTCATGTTCATTATTTAAGGATTTCTAATGTATATACTAATATTAACAAACTGAACTATTGCAAAGTGTTACCATTTATTACACCAATAATTAAATTGTCTCCTTAGTTTCAATAAGGTAAAGCTATTTTTGTTAGGTGCTTGAAATGTCATTAACTAACTATTTTTATTTATTTATTTATTTATTTATTTATTAGTAGCTTGACTATCGTTTTAGTACTTTAAATGATCAGATCATTGTAGCTCGGTACACTGCAGTTTAAAGTAGCTTTCCAAAACTTGGTTAGTATTCCCACCAATCCTTTGGAATACCCCCACCCTGTTTGTTGCACACTCACTATGAGGAGGAGTCATTGTCCAGGATCATATCATAACGCCTTCACAACATACAAGATAGAAGTTACTTGTGCTGTAGGCATCAGAGCACATAGCGGTAGGTGGCACCACAATATGATTTATGACATCTGATTGCATGTTTTTCCATTGCTGTTTTCCTTATTCCATCACCTGTTCCCACAATTGCACTGGTTTTGTAGCATTTTAATGGTGTTATTGTCTTTTGAATGCAAATGACTAATCTATCTGTATTTGGTGTCCTCACCCTTGAATTAATGCTGTAGGTTCTTTGGAACTTTGTGTTTTTTTTACTTTTTTATTTTTTTTAGACTGTAAAGAATGTTAAAATTCAGATTGGCCGATTGCTTTGTAACTGGCATGACCTCGATCATTTTAGGGGCCTGTAAGCGCACAGTGCATGTTGATATTTTTCTTATATTTGTGGTTAAGTCCTGAATGTTAACTGAGATTTCTGAGTGATATTCGTGTGGTGTTCATGTTACGTCTGTGTTTGAATTGTAGGGTGTGTTTATGCCAGTGTAATGTGAGTGGGTTATGGGGGTCTGTGGCTAGCATTGGCTTTATTTCAGAGGGCAGAATAAAAGATGTTGCTGTTTCCCAGGCAGATTCAGTTACTGGCTTTCTCGATCCATTGCTTCTGGTCAGCTTCATTTAGGTTTTTCACTATATAGACATAAAGTGCTTATGAGCAATGCGGTGCACATACCAATAAAGTGATAACCAAACCAGTTTTCACATCACCTCTTATGAAGGACTTGTCTCATCATTGACTAATGAAACCATTTTTTACTCCATTGATGGCCAGAACAGGTTCAGTTTAAAGTTTCTTCACAAGGTAGATTGTTATTGATGTTTGAGGTGTGTGAATCTTTTTCAGAGAGCCTAAAAACAACATACAACTGCAGAATAGTTTGGTAAATGTAGACGGCACACTCTTAACTTGTTGATCGGCATGGGTTTTTCATAAACCAGAGGAGAAACCAGATCTAGCGTGCTCAGCCTGCATGGCGGGAGTGTTGTAGACTTGGGTGGTGTGCCATTTAGTGAATGGTTTGTTATGACCATGAAACCATCATTTGGAGTTTGGCATGGGCTTTTAGAGATCTGACCCTGGAATTCAGAAGTACATACTTTTACTGTTGAAAGGGTTCATATGAGGCTGCTAAAACAGTAGACGTATGTTGACTTTCAAAGGAGCATTTCTTTCTTTTTTCCATTTAAAAGAAGTGCAGTTCTCTACAGTGAAAGTTGATGGGGACTGGGTTTGTCAAGCTCCAGAAATGGGTAAAAACACCATTAAAAGTGCTTTAAAGTAGTCCTTTTGATTTGTGCACTATATATATATATATATATATATATATATATATATATATATATATATATATATATATATATATATATATATATATATATATGTATATATACATATATATATATGTATATATATATATATATGTATATATATATATATATGTATATATATATATATGTATATATATATATATATGTATATATATATATATATATATATATATATATATATATATATATATATATATATATATATATATATATATATATATATATATAGTGTATATATATAGTATATGTGCCGTTCAAATATTTGGGGTTGATTTTTATGTGCTTTATTATATTGTTTTTGAAAGAAGTCTCACCAAGACTGCATTTATTTGATAATAATACTGCAGTTTAACATAACGGTTTTCTTTTTAAAAATATTATAAAATGTAATTTATTCTTGTGATGTAAAGATGACTCTTCTTTACGGTCACTTCTGACAAATGTTTGAGTAAAAAAAGCAAAAACAAAACCTTAGAGAGACTACACTTTTAAGTCTTCTACAATCATAGGATAAGTCATACATTTATTAGGTTAAAATATTTCAGATTGTGCATATATTCAAGCATGGTGCTTCTAGACACTTTCAACCTGGTTTCACATCAAACATTGGTTCTTGTGTGTTTTGTGTTTATTATTAATGCAAATATACACACGAGTCAAGTATTGAATTTTTTTTTTATTTATTTTTTTTTTTGTCAACAGTTCCTAAGACTGAACTTAAAAAAGAATTTAGGTCAGTGCTGGTTTTGCTATATTTGTGCAGATGTGAGGGTTTGTCAGACTTATTTGTCAGGTGTATGAGTATGAGCAGTTTGTTTCTGTATGAGAAAACAGCTGAGACGGCTGGGAATGTAATACAGACCTCACATTTTTATAGTTAATTTTTAGCAAGATCCCCCTCAAATAGAACCGCTGGCAGCAGCCAGGGGATTTTGGGTACTTGCTTGCTCAAATAGCAAATCCAGCCATCGGAAAAAAACAAATGATACAAACTTGAAACCGCAGTCCTCAAACAAACCCCTTTTAAAGCTCCTGTCTCTGAAGCTCCGTCAGCTTAAAACTTTGAACAGACCATTTAACTCACAGAATTATGGAGCATTACGTGTTAGAAATGTTATGTTTGAGTGTTGAAACTTGTATGGCGTTACTATTTCAAGTCTACCGGATGTGCTTCAATGAATGCATCATTTTATCTTGAAGTTAATTACTAGATTTTATTTTGAAAGATGCTTCTCTAGCATGCAATGGCATTTAGGTCGAGCTCATGTCTCAATGAGTGCACAGTCCAACAGCCAGATGGCCCGTGTCAGATGATGACCTCTGACTCGGGATATAGGATGAAGAATTTTGAGAGGGTTAATCATGGCTAGTTTGAACAAAAAAACTACTTCAGATCTGGTCTGAATTTATGAATGAGTTCATTTATATGAATGTCTTCACTGCTGGCTCCAGATTTATAGTTGTTCATGAATGAACGCCTGGTTTCTTCGTACAGCAGTTTCCACAGCGGAACTAGTGGAGCCTGTAAATGACATTTCGATCTTTCTCAGAGTGCTAATAAACGGTTTTGCTCTTTCTTTTGTGTTTTTTAGGGTGCCGGACAGGACAAACTTGGTATTTACATCAAGTCTGTTGTCAAAGGAGGTGCGGCAGACATGGTGAGTTTGGCTTGGTTTTTATTATGATTTTCTTAATGGGCGAATGCAGATGCTATGACCTCACTTCGTGACTTCATTCATCACTAAGTGTGTGATTTCTCATACTTACTAGTGTTATTGATAGTACCCCATACTATATTTGGAGTTGAAGCTGTAAAATCATGAATCATACTTTTTTACTTTTTTAAAAATAAAAAAAATCTTGTTCAACCTTGCCGTTTTATGACTGTTTGAGTCTTGTTTTCTTTTTAGGATGGACGTCTGGCTGCCGGAGACCAGTTGCTCAGCGTGGATGGAAGAAGTCTGGTTGGCCTCTCGCAGGAGAGGTAATTTTGTAGCATTTAGACCTATAATAATGGGATTTTAATAAATTTGAAATGGACTTACAGGTAAAGCATGCAATATCCGGCTATGTCAAAGAAGACTCCGTTAAATAAACAAAAGGATTGCATGCTAGAACCATTTCATTACCCCCACAAAAGCAAGGAATGTGTCCTAATATACACAATTAATTGGCATAAGAACAAAATATGACTGATGTCTCTCAGTCTTTAGAACATTGTCAGGCAAAAATGACACTAAAATGTAACATTCGAATAAGTTCTGGGTCTCATTTTTGGGATTATTTAATTATTTGGCATGATGAATGACATGCATTTTTTTTATATGCTTTTACAAAGTAAAATGCACTCTTTAAAATAAGAAATTCTCCTGAAAAGTGATGAAAATTGCTCTTTCATTGAGAAGTTCAATTCCTGACACGGTGGTTTGTCTTGTAATTATCCTGGATTTGACTTGAAAGGGTCATTATTCCCAGTTCAACATTTTCAGGCATTAAGCTGTGCAGTACAAAGCACCTTTTGTTTGCAAAGTCAAAACGGCTTAAAAAAAGTTCTCATTTCTGTCAGAAAAATTGCATTAATGCATGTAGTTTTGAGATGTGGTGGAATTGATGAAACTCTTAAATCTGTGGATTTGAGTTAAATGAGAAGCATATGGCTCAAAACACTTGTGAATGGACACAACTTGAGTTGCCTTTGGGATTCGCTCCAGCCTCCGTCTCTTGTTTACAGTTAGCCGACGGCAAATCCAAACAGACATACAATGAGATTAGTCTCTTTAAATAATCTCTTGTGGGATTGCACAAGTAATGCTTTGAACATGAAAGTCATTCATCAGAGTCTGCAGTTTTGTGTTTTACTCAAACATGTCTCTGTCTTGTAGGGCGGCGGAACTGATGACACGAACCGGCTCTGTTGTAACACTCGAGGTGGCCAAACAGGGAGCCATTTACCACGGCCTGGCCACGCTCCTCAACCAGCCGTCCCCCATGATGACCCGCGGTAAGCAACTGCGGCACGGATATTTATTTAAATCTCTAATGGGCTTGCGTGTGGGAGCTGCAGTATTCCGCTTAAAAAATATCAGTGGCTGCCGCACAGCGTGCTAGCGTGACTAATTCCTCAAAGAGGTGGAAATGTGGTGGATCTGGCACCCGCAGCGTTCCCAGTCACACATGAAACGGTTCAAGAGTTGCGTTAAATATAAATGGTTTCGACATATGTCTGGTAGTGATTCTGATTTGGTACATTGTGGGTGATTTCCCCCATTTCAGAGAGATGGGCACTTTCCCAGTACTGAATTTGGTTTAATTCAAGCCTTTTTTTCTCATCTCTGCAGCATCAGACCGTGGACGTGGAGACAAGGGAAAGATGAGACCAAAGAGCGAGGGCTTTGAGCTCTACAACAATTCTGTGCAGAATGGCTCACCTGAGAGCCCCCAGGGCACGTGGGACACCTATCCTGAACCAAAGAAGGAGGACAGGTTGTTGAAGAACCGTGCAGACCACCGCTCAAGCCCAAATGTGGCTAGTAAGTGTGCCACTTCAAACACTTGGCATATTTGTCAGTGTGGTTCATTTTAAAGTGGTGACATTATATTAACATGTACTTTTTTTGTTTTGTTTTCCCCCTCAAAGACCAGGCCCAGAGTCCAGGCGGGAAGCCTGTTTACCCAGGAGCCCCAGGAAAGATCACTTCGGTCTCGACTGGTAACCTCTGCCCTGATGTGAGTAAACACAATCATCGGCACCTCTAAGATGAATGTTGCACGTGTGTGCCGAAACTCTCTTTCCCTAGTGAATTAAGAGTGTTTCTAGCACTTTAGCAACGCTGGCATTGGATCTACAGTGCAACCTGTGTTGTCTAACTCGTTTCTAAAGGAATAAGTGAATCAGTAAAAAGTATAGGTCAACCGATTCCAGAACAAATGAGTTTTATGAGCTAGTTCTTTTTAGTAAATCAAAAATCTACCAAGTGGTCCAATTATGGTCTTATCAATTCCAGAACAAATGATTCTTATGAGCTGGTTCTTTTTAACAGTTCAAAATTATACCACATTAAAAGTACAGATCAACCATTTTCCAAAGGCATGAGTTGGAAACATACAGTACAGTGTGAAAAGTACAGTCCAAACGATTCCCAAACAAATGAGTCTTATGACTTTTTTGGCAAATCAAAACATACAGCATGACTTAACCAGTTCCTAAACAAATGATTCTTTTTTTAATTAATTAAAAACGTACGTCATTAATGTGAAAAGTACAGTCTAGTCGATTCTCAAACAAGTTAATCTTATGAGTTGATTTCTTATTTGTTGAATCAGAAACATACAGCATGGCCAGTGTAGTTTAATCGATTCACAAATTACTCTTATGAGCTGGTTCTTTTTAACGATCCAAAAAAAAATACTGTTTACATTTTCCGAATGGATGAGTCTTGTGAGTTGGTTCTTTTTAGTGAATAAAAACATACAGCTTGATTAGTGTAGTTTAACTAATTCTTAAGCAAATCACTCTTATGAGCTGGTTCTTTTTAGAAAATCAACTAAATACATACGTAGAATTTAATAAATTCCTTACAATTCCCATTCCTAGTTGTTAAGTGGCTACATCAGCTATATTGAAGCTATTTTTGGGGACAATAACAGAAACCTACACTCTATAACTGAATTGAAAACATAAATAGCAGTGTTTTGCTAAAAATATATTTTGTTTGAAAAAAAGAGGATGTAAGATTGCTTCTGGACTTCTGGGAACACTGTTGTGTGACCTCAACAAATTCCAATGAACCTTTTGAACCAGCCCTAAAGTGAATCATAGTGTTTTGTCATGCTACCTAGTTAATTGGAAAAATGACTCCTTGCTAGAGAAGCTAAATGATTTTGTAAACTGCTGAGCTAGTGACACACCACTGAAATATGTAGATAAGTTAGTAGTGCCACCTCTTTTGTGTGTTACATCCAGAAGCACATGAGAATCTATGTTCATGCTAAAATGTGTTGCACTTTCAGATGTTGTAATGCGGTTGGGTCTTCTTCAATGAAGCCTCCTCTGGTTTTAATCAAATCACCATACACTCTCAAATCCAAACGTACACCAGAACGTGTTTTTTGTTTCTGAAACCACAGCCAAATAGAAGCCTAATAAAAACCTGATTCGTGACTCTTTGTTGTGTTCTTGATGTAATTAATCCTAATCATGTCTGTAACCGTCATCTGATTGGCTAATCACTCTTTGATCCACATTCCTTGATTCTCTTTGATTTATACACATGCTGTACATGCAAACTCTTATACTAGTTTCTGTAATCAATAATGCACTAAAAAGAGATGGAAAGTGAATCTAGACTGTCACAGCTCAGTCTCATCTGTCTTTACCCTGTTTGCCCCGCAGGAGGAGCCCTCTCCACCCCGTCCAGAGGCGTATCCCATCCCCACTCAGACGTACCCAAGGGAATACTTCACCTTCCCAGCCTCCAAATCTCAGGATAGGATGGGCCCTGGCCAGCCCTGGCAAAACAATGAACCGGAGGCTCTCCCCCCTATGGATAACCACTCTAACAACAGCATGGCTATGCAGGTTAGCCTTTTTAGGAAGAGAATGCATATGAGTGCTGTGTGGTGTCCTGGTGCCGTAGTCGTATCACGACTCAAAACACTGGCAGTACCACAGTATTTTTCAACCACTAGCACACTAACTGTGCAGTTAGTGTAGATTATTTCATGTCTGTTTATTTATTTATTGGTAAGATAATGTATAGAATCCTCTATTGTTATAATGTACATGACCGTTTAAAAATTTGAAATCAGTTGGATTATTTTGAAAGAAATTAATACTTGTATTCAGCAAGGATGCACTAAATTGGTCAAAAGTGACAGTAGAGACTTTTATAATGTTACAAAAGATTTATATTTCATATAAATGCTGCTCTTTTTAAGTCTCTATTCATCAAAGAATCTCAAACATGAATCTTGAAAATATACTGAAGAATAAAGGAATGGCTGCTGAAAATTCACCTTAGCATCACAGGAATAAATTATGTTTTAAGATATATTAAAATAGAAAACAGTTGCTTTAAATTGTAATATTTCACAATATTACAGTTTTTACTAATTTTTGAATCTAGTAATTGCAACCTTCGTAAGCCTGAGATACTACTTTTAAGAACATCAAAAAAAGAAAGAAAAAAAACCTACAGACTACAAGCTTTTTATTGTACTGTGTATTGTTGCTTTCTAATATGCTTAGTTTAATTTCAGTTTAATGTGAATTATCTAACAAGTAACTTAAATTATATTAAGCATACAGCTCCTAAGGACAGCATCCTTTAAATGTGATTTTTTTTTTTTTTTTTTTTTTTTTTTTTAATAGAAAAAAAAATCTTAACATTGTCATTTGAGATTATACATTTTTTTCGTATTTATTTTTCTAGTTTTACTTTGGTGTATCGATTTAAATTTGGGCCTATTCTTCATGTGTAATTCCAATGCAGGCAAAACAAATTTTATGCATTACCTTGCTAGCTTTTTTAAGGCTATGAGCAACATAAATGTTACATATATATCACATTTATGTATAAATATGAGTCTCACTGCTGTGTCATTGTGCCCTGCTAGCGGGTGGCGCGCTCACAGGAGGAGCTGTGCGAGATGCCGGGTGGGTACCCAGGTGAACACCTGCGCCAGGAAGACCTGATGCACCTGCAGCAGCAGCATCAGCGTGACGCCGAGTACCAGCGAGGCGGTGGGGAGCACTGGAACCACCAGATGTCCTCCTCTGTCGAGTCCAGCACCTCCAGCCAAGAGCACCTCAACTTCTCCTCGTCTTCCGGCTCCAGGATCCAAGGCAACCACAAGAGCGGCCCTGGCCGCTGGAAGACCCCGATAGTACCCCACTCTGGCCCCGTGAGCGTCTCCCAACCTTCCCGTTCAGATCTTCCACCTCCTCCTCCTCCTCCTCCTGCGCACTATGACTACGAGCCGCAAACCGACCTGCCACTTCCTCCTCCGCCCTCTATTACACAGCAACAGGCTGCAGCCGCCGCAGCCACGGCTGACCGCAAGAAACGAGAGGAGCAACAGCGCTGGTATGAGAAGGAAAAAGCCAGGCTTGAAGAGGAACGAGAGAGGAAGAGAAGAGACCAGGAGAGGAAGCTGGTGCAGATTCGCAACCCTCCTGGCCCAGTCATGCACAACAACCAGCACGGCCCATTGCCGCCCGCCCCTCAGCACCAACAGATGCCCCATCCACAGCCCCCTATGCAGGTTCCCCAACCGTACCTTCCTCCGGTCCAGCCGCCCCAACCGCCACAGCCACAACCCGCTCGACCCGACAAGCTATCCAGCCTTCCCCGCCAGCCGCCACAGGACACGGTAATTCGTGACCTCTTGCCCCAGCAGCAGCCACGCACCATAGAAAGACGTGACCTGCAATACATCACTATCAGCAAAGAGGAGCTGTCCGCCAGCGACAGCCTCTCACCTGACCCTTGGAAGAGGGACGCCCGAGAGAAACTGGAGAAGCAGCAGCAGCTTCACATCGTGGACCTCCTGGACAAGGAGATCCAGGAGCTTCAGGCCAAACCTGAACGCACGGCTGAGGATAACGACCGTCTGCGCAAACTCATGCTGGAGTGGCAGTTTCAAAAGAGACTGCAGGAGTCCAAGCAGAACGAGGAGGATGAGGAGGAGGAGGATGACGAAGATGTAGACACCACGCTAATTATGCAGAGACTGGAGGCTGAGAAGAGAGCACGGGTGAGCAGACATGGGAAGTGGGATAGCTAGAGTTTAATGTGTGGATATAAATAGTTAAAAGTCATCATGAAATTAAACTCACCACATTTCTTAATGCAAGGTTTTGGTTTAATTTGGAATGATTTATCCGAAAAAGTCTTTTGTAAACTTATTCCACATCTGAAACCACCTGGTAGCTAACCTACAAATGGTATAGTAGTTGTCACTGCATATTAAGCTATAGTAAAACAATAAAATTTAATGGTAGTGTAATACACAGGGTCCAGTGGTTCAAATGACAAAACATTTAAAACTGTGATTTCCAGGCCAGGAAAATTTAGTCAAATGAAAAAATCTTAAAGTCATCTTTATTGACTATAAATTGGTTCTAGTTATGTGCAGATTCAAAGTATTTTGTAAGGAAAATCTGCCCTGTGAGTGCATTTGCTTATTTAGGAATGACAAGGAAAATTTGATTGGAATATTTGATTGCAAAATAATGGAAATTCACCAGTTAAAAAAAAAAAAAAAAGTGGGAACCTTGAATAAAGTTTATGGCAAATGAGATACACTACTGTTCAAAAGTTTGGGATCTGTTTTTTTTTTTTTTTTTTTTCTCCCCCTCTTTCTTTTGTTCTTGAAAAAGTCTTGCATACTTTCTAAGGCTGCATTTATTTGATCGGTAAAATATTTATTTCTTTAAAACCCCAAAATTTTAAATGGTAGTGTATGTCAAGTTTGCATTTTGATTTGTAGCACCTACTATTTTCAGTCAAATATTTCTTATTCCTATGATGACTTTAAGTACTTTAAGTGTTAGCTTGATGATTGGTTTAGTAATGCACTTTTTCCCCACACTTACATAGACGATTGAGTGTTAATTTTTGTTTTTCAACTGCTTTGGAAAGACTCAAAAGGTTCAGGAGATTTTCTAAACAACTAGTCTTACTTGAGAACACTTGAATCTTCCCACTGCTGCACAGATTGAATCCAAGTTAGTTGTAAACTTCTGCAATGCTGATTGAAGTTGAGTGCAGGTCTTTTTTTTTTTATTTATGTTCGTAGACTTTTGCGTTACGTTTGAATCCGCAGTCAGCAGCAGGACACACTGGTGATGGAATCAATAACTAACCTGGGATTCTCTGCGTGATGCTTTAGTCTGAGCTGTTATAATGAATGTTTTGCCATGTGCTCCTGCAACATGCCTATGTCATTGCTTTTCCATGCTGCACTGCTGATATATATATATATGCTGCGCTGACGGAGGGGAGGAGCAGGGCTTTCCGATGCCAAGCACTGGACCCGATTCCACTGCTTGCACCAGCATCAACCTGCCTCGTCCAGATCAGTACATCTCTCCTGATCTCATCTGCCATTTAAAATGAAATATTCATTGAACCTCTAAAATAAATCAGCGATGGAATCATTTCTGACCTGTAGCCTACTGGCTGACCAACATCTTAGGATCAGAATCAGGATCATTTGAAATGTGCTAACAGTTTGTAACAAGACATGACCATATTTTTTACATGCAAGGCCTTTTCAGGCAGAATTAACACTTGATTTAACATTAATTTTGGTAGTAACTAGGGTTGGGTGATACAAAAATATGTAAATACAATTAATTTTTTTAAATAATCAGATTTTATTTCTATAGCACATTTATTCAAATTAAAACAAAAGCATGCATATCACTGGAAAAAATCTCAGACAGGGTGCTCGACGAAAAATATTGATAATGAAAAAGTCAGCACACCTAGGCTCCAGAAATACATAATAATAATAAAAAAAGACAAATTAAATATAAAAATGTATTTTATTGCACATTTGTTGAAATATTAAAATTAAAAACAAATTAACAAAATAAATATTTTTTTTACATTTTAGATGTGTGTGTGTGTGTGTATATATATACACAAATAAATATAAATAAAATAATCTTTTAATAATATATTTTATAAAACTTTTAACATTTGAGTAATCACTAACAAATCATTGAAATGTACTTTTCAAATTAACTTTGTAATTTTTAGTATGCATAATGGCTAAACGTGTTAAATATTCAAATGTGCCAATTGATTTAATATCTCCAAAAATTTGATGATGTAAAATAAATATTAGATATATCACCCAGCCTTTTTAGTTACTAAAGGCTTAATCTGTGTCCAGAAAACAGCCTGTAATGAGCCTCTAATGTCAAAACATGTGAGTTTAATTCAGGCTCTTGACTTCTTGGTGGGCTGGCGTGTGTGCAGCATTTCCAAACAGCTTCCTTGTGCTTTCCAAGTTTGAGTCTTTCACCGCTAGCACAAACTTCAGCCCCCACTAATGTTCTTTCTTCCAACACCTGCCGTAGCAGCTGTCATGCGAAGCATAGCGTCCACCTGAGAGTCTGCTGTGTGTAGCACACTGCTGGAAGCTGCCTTTGATATCGCTCCATCTCTGAGGAGTTGGCAGGTCGAGCCGTCTAAGGGAAGGTCAACACAATCCCGTGTGTTTGAAGGAAAAATATTGCCAGTGCTTCAGTGGGGGGGGGGCGTGGAATGATGGGGAAATTCCTCACCAGCTGAAGTGTTTGTGGAAGGGAAGTGGACCGCTGGCGCTAATCAGACCCATACTGCCCTGGAATGTTCCTGGCAGCACATCACTGCGTCCCGGCCCACTGCGCCAATGTTTTTTTGTTTTGTTTTTTTACTTTTATCTTCTCGAAAACCCCTCCTTTTCTTTATTTCTTACTACTTTATTTATTCTCTCTCTCCCACCCCTTTGGTTGCTCTGTATGTTTTTGTTTCTCCTGCAGCAGACTGCTGTTCCAGCAATCTCTGTACTAGACTTGGTATGTTCTTTATGCTCTTTGCCTCTCTTCCTGTTTCGGCTCCACCTGTGTCTCCTCTTGTTCACTACCTCCCTCCTTTCATTTGGCCATGGTAGCTCCTTTACCCATGGGTATTATTTAGAGAGAGATGTACCACTTTTTCAAGCATGGGACACCATCTTGGGGACTCCATCTTGGGATGTTCATTATGCTTCACTGGAAAACTGCTGCGTTAGAACAATATCTAAACGTAAAGATGAGCTGAATGGATCTGTAAGGAAAGGCATCACAGAAAATACATTTTTAAAGCTGAAGTTAGTCCTTTCTAAGCCAGTGTCACCAAATGGAATAAATAGTTGTTATATTCAAAACTAGTTTCCATCTTCCATTAGTCAGGCAAACGGTTGGTCCTGACCTCAAGCTCATGCCATTGGTTGAGGTCGAAAATAATTATACTTTCTAGAGAAATGAACCTACATACATTTAAAATAATAATTTTTCTATTAAAATAATCAAGATAAATAAGATAACTAAAATAATTTAGACTCGCATCATTGTCTTGATTTAATATAATTATTCTTAATTATTAAATAAGACAAAGAAAATAATGTACTCACCCTTCATTTTCTTAAAATCATTTAAATATATATTTTTAATTAAGGTAATTAATTGTCACCCCTCATTTTCTTAAAACAAGTAGTTTAAATACTTATTTAAATTTAACAATTTAACATTTAACAAAATTTGTTAAATTTAAATGAACAAAAATAATTTAATTGTTCAACTCAAAAAAAGGTTAAATGTTGTAATTTTTTTCACACTAAAATCATGTTAACACTTATTTTTGTCTACACTATTGAAGCCATAAGCATTTTAATGCCCTGTTCACTTCCATTTAAAAAAAAAACAAAAAACAGGTTTTTGAAAAAGAGGTACTAGCTCAAACTAATTATTATTATTAATATAATATAATTATTTTTAAAAAACACACTTCAGCTTTAAATGTGCACAGGACAGCGACCTTGTGAACATGAACATTTGCTCCTAGAAAACCAGAAAATTCATTCCAAAGAAAGCTTTGGAAGCTCTTTTTCTTCTTGGAGAACATGATGAAGCTCTGCTGGTTTGGCAGCCGTTGTTTCAGTGCAGTGTTATCATGAGGGATGGGTTGGCGCATGTTTTCTTCCAGCCCGGTCTCTCCGGCCCTGAGCTTGCTTGCATGTGGGCCTCATTTCTGTGTCGTGATCACCATTCCCGTTTCTTCATCTACTCCACTCATCACTGCTCTCTGTGTGTCTGTATTGACCCTGGCGCTTTGCCGCTCATTTACTCTGCGTTTCTCCATGGTTTTCTGTGCTGGGTTTCCTCTTCCCCTATCCTGACTACTGGACATGTCTCTGTTTATGTCCGCTTCCTTCTGATTTTGGAGGGAAAAGGTGTATGGTCGTGATTTGTATTTCCTAACCTGTCGAGCATTGTTTATGTATTGTGTATGAAGTTTGATCGAGGTGTTTGGATTACCTTTTGAATGATTTTCTGTGGATGTAAAGAAGGTTGCAAGTTGCAATTCTGTCAGTAAGTTGTTTTGCATGCAACCGTGTATGTGTATGTGCATGTGATTGTGTGTGTGATGGTGTGCAGTGCACGATGCCTCTCATCACAGGGGCCACATTGACAAATTCACTGGTGTGATAGAAACTCAACAGAACACATTTTTACAAATCACCACAGCAGGCTAGTTCGAATAAGATTTTGTACCAAAAAGACTTGCGGTCCTCAGGTTGGCCATTGAAAATTTGTTTGCTAATCTTGGTTACCATTTTAAATGTAAACATTAAATTAATATTACTTTTTTTTTTTTTTTTTTTTAATATTGGGTTCAATGTTAGGTTTGAATATAGTTAAGTGTTGCACTACTGTTCAAATTTGTGGGTTTGTAATTTTTATGTTACTTATGCTCACCAAGGCTGCATTTATTTGATCAAAAGTACAGTAAAAGCATCAATATTGTGGAATATTATTGCAATTTTAAAAAAATTATTTTTTATTTTAATATGTAATTTATTCCTGTGATGGCAAAGTTGAATTTTCAGCATCATTACTCCAGTTTTCAGTGTCACGTGATCCTTCAGAAATCATTCTATCATTCAGAGATGATTTGCTGATTTGGTGAACAAGAAACGTTTCTTATTATTATTATTATTATTATTATTATTATTATTATTATCAATGTTGAAAACAGTTGTGTTGCTTAATATTTTTGTTTTCAGATACTTTGAATAGAAAGAGCAGCATTTATATGAAGAATAGAAATTGAAGTAGAAATATTTTGTAACGTTAAAAATGTCTTTACTCTCACTTTTGATGAATTGAATGCATCCTTGCTGAATTAAAGTATTAATTTTGTTAAAAAAAAAAAAATCTTACAGACCCAAAACTTTTGAATGAAAGTGTAAGTCCAGGTTAATTTTAAATAGTATAAATATATCAGTAGTTTTCCAGCTAGGGTTGAAATTGACATCAAAATTTGTTATTAGATTTGTAACCTTCATAAACTTAACTTTTATTTTTTAATATCAGCCTTTTATGTTTGAAACCATGAGTTGCAGTCAGTCCAGTCCATCGTCTCTTTGGTCCAGTGTTTTCCAACTAAACCTGATTATACATTGTGCACCTCAGCTGCAGGACGAGGAGCGACGACGGAAACAGCAGTTGGAGGAAATCCGTAAGCGTGAGGCGGAAGAGCGAGCCAAACAGGAGGAGGAGAGACGCTGGAGAGAGGAGGAGAGAGCCAGACGAGAGGCCGACGAGAAGGTATTGAGATCGGAACGGACCAGCGACAACTAGGAACTTCTATAAGCAGTTAAATGCAATAAAGATGATTTTGATGACAAAGGACTTAGAGTCAAGAAATAAGTTTTTGTGTAATATGCAAATTGCAGATAAGTTTTAGCACACTTCTTATGGGATGCAGATTATCTTTTCCTTTTTTGCCCACTCAACCGGGCCTTAAATGCATGTCACGACAACAGCAGATAGATTTTAATGTCCCAGACCTGTTCTCTTGCTATTAATTAGTCAGGTTAATTATAGTGAGATCTTCTTGCTTTTGTTTTGGAGCAAATTCCCAAAACAATATCTGTACCCATATACAGTAAATCAATTTTTCTTGATAGAGACGTATGTGTAGAGCCTTGTTTATTCATGCTAACGTCAAGCTTTTTCAAGGTTTCGCCCAATTTCCGTGTGGATGGTTCCTCACGACCTTGTAAGTGGGTGTGATTGGAGACAGCAGCTGATATTTAATGTGTCAGACTGTACGAGATCACAGCCCCTTGTGTTTAATTTAAAATAATGTATCTATGTGTATATGTATATATATATATATATATATATATATATATATATATATATATATATATATATATATATATATATATACGTACAGTACTGTATGTGCTGATAATAATAAGGTTAACAGCAGTTCTGGAGTTGGTAGTGATCCGTTAACTGTCAGAGGCTAAATTAAGTTTGTTTGATGCCAATGTGTTACACTTTTGGAATGCCTCAGCGGGTCATCAGTTTACCAGTGGTCTGAATTTACATTCATACATCGAAAATGTGACCAAAACATTGTCCCACTATGTGACCATCCAGTTTTATTTGTGTCTGTGTGCGTCATTTTCAGACCACTGGTAATTTTAGAGCCCAGTTGTGATGTCCAACTGCATGTCTTCACAACATCTCCTCTCTTGTGTTTGTGATGTATCCCCATCCCCTTCAAAGAAACGCATGAGAGTCACATGTCAGATCTTTACACAGCACTCCAGCATTTTGTTGGGAGACCATTGCCATTCCACACAACATTGCTTGGAAGTGCTGTTGGAAATGGGCCTGCCTTGGTTTTCGTGGAGGCCGTCCCAGATTGAACTAGCTCATGTGTGTTTTGCCTCCACATGCTCTCATAAGAGACATTCCCACCACCGCATACTAACCCAGGGGATCCATGCACAGAGACCAGAGCAGCCAGCCACTGGGTGTTTTTCTCCAAAGCTTAACCACCAAATGCCAACCAGACCCTCAACTGGAGCTTGTAACAATAACATACGCTCCAGGCTTTTTTTATTCCAGTTAGAACTAAGCGTATTTGTCAACTGTAGCGACTTGTTCCTCTTTAGCACCATCTGGTGTGCTTACAGTCGAAGGCAAGTCTTACACAGTGTCTGCACTGCAAGCAAGTGGCACAATGCAACTTCTTACAATTAGCATTTATAAAGAGAGTTTAAGCAATGGATTTACATTTTTAAAGGATTTTTAAAAGCGTTTAAACATTTAGGCACAAGTAACCAAGCAGAATCTCATATCCCGTTACATAATGTGTACATAGTACTTCTGGACCCACAGAAGTTCTCTCAGGTCTACACACATTGCCCTATTTTTTCTGTTGTTTATTTTTCTACACAAGTGGATGTGGACCATACTAATAATATATGAAATTAAACATTTAATGATGTTAGATTTTTTTTTTTAATGTTTCAGTAAATTTAATACTTTTATTAAATATATCAATTTTGATTAAATTAAAAAAAAAAAAAAATGGAAAGTAATTTTTCCTGACTAAAGCCTATTTCTGTGTTATCAACTATTTCAGATGAACTCGCCTCTGAGTTGAACAATTAAATAAAAAAATATTTTTTGTGGCTCAAACGGACATTTCTTATAAAAAAATTGTGGACTATTTTATATATTTATGTAATTATATAAATTGTATTCATATATTTTATAAATTATATTAATGTATGAATTTAAAATGATAAATTAAATAATGCAGTTATTTTAATTGTTTTGTAAATATTTACTTTTTAATTCAAAGTTTAGATTTCTTGCATTTCTTTTTAAAAATGTGAATGCATTCCAATTCGAATGAAATTTTTACTCCCAACGTTTGCGACGTTGCTTGCTTGCAGTGTAGCCGTGTGAAAAATAAAACCAATGGCTTACTTTCCCCAACATGCAGGAGTCAGTTTTAGCCACTCGATTCATTCAGAAGCACATTACATCATATCAGCAAACACATTTCTTCTACTACAATGTAGCTTTACTACATTGGTGCATCCATTAGCCAGAGCACCGTTAGCTTTGACCCAGGCCTCGCAGCGGCGCAAGCTAGCCTAGGCAGCTCTAACCAGCTCTTCCCATGTTCCCCCCTTCAGAGGAGACAGGAGGAAGATTACTACACCCGCCTGGAGGCAGAGCGGCGCCGGCAGCACGAGGAAGCCGAGCGCAAGCTGCTGACGCCAGACGAGCCTGGTCTGTACAGACCCCCCCTTCCCCGGGACTACCAGCCCCCTTCTCCCGCAAGCACCCCCGCCACTAACAACAACAGTGCCCCTCCGCCCCCGCCTCAGAGAAACACCTCCTACCTCAAAACCCAGGTCGCCTCCCCCGACACCATATACACTGCCAAGTTTGTCTCATACAATGACGAGGAGGAGGAGGAGGATGAGGAGGACGCGGGCCTAACAGGTCAGGTTAAGCTCTCGGCCACCCGGAAGTCCTATGGTGACCTTCCGCCCGCCCCAAAGCCCCAGCCGCCGCCAACCGCGCGCAAGCCCCGTCCCGTCTCAGATGGCATCTTTCTGTCCAACTCATTCCAGCTGCCCGCAGCGGCCAATGCCAACAGTACTGCTCCCAAGGCAGGGCAGCCCCCTCTCCTTCCCGCCAAACCCAGCTTCATCCCATCGGTCAACTCGAAAGGTAGAGACGCTGAGGAGAGAAAAGGGCCCCGCTTCAGCCCGCTCATCCTCCATTTGTTATTGGTTCATTCGTTTTCATGTTTTGTTTTTTTTTGGTGTTTGTTTGTTCCTTTTCCTGTTTTCCAGTGGAGACTAAGCACTCTCCGTTTTCCACATTCCCTCTACCTTTCTATCTGTAAAATTTCGTAGTATCAAAGCCAATCAGTCGAATCATATGTTCTGGTTTCTTTTTATTTATTTATTTATTTTTTGTCATTTTTTTCCTTCCTTTTACAGGAAATCTTCTAGGTTCAGGTTGAGCTCAACTGACTGCAGTTGTTCGATTAACAGACAATATTGACTACCGTTTAAAAGTTTGGGCTCAGTAAGGATTTTTAAAAAAAGAAAAAAAAATCCCTTTCTGAATTATTTAAAAAAAGGAAAAAATATTTTTTTTCAGCAAGGATGACAATAAAGACATATCATGTCACAAAAGTTTTCTATTTCAAATAAATGCTGTTCAAGAATCCTGAAAATGTATTACTGTTTCCACAAAAATATTAAGCAGCACAACTGTTCTCAGTATTGATCATCAAAAATATTTCTTGAGTGCAAAATTGGCATATTAGAATGATTTCTGAAAATTTAGCTTTGCCATGCCAGGAATAAATTACATTTTAAAATATATTCAAACAGAAAACATTTATTTTACATTTTAATAATATTTCACAGTATTACTGTTTTTGCTGTAGTTTTAATCAAATAAATACTGCCTTGGTGAATATCAGAGACTTCTTTCAAAAACATTAAATAAAAACCTTAATGGCCCCAAACTTTTGAATGTTACTGTATACATGTTAAAAGAGAAAACACTTTTTTTATGTGTTAATATAAGGCTTGTGTGATAAAATCGCTTGCTGACCTTGTCTGGGTCAAATTAAATCCAAACTTTGTTGTCATGGTGACAGAACTGCTGTAAAAAGCCTATAAACTACAGTACTGACATAACTTCCTTATTTACATAGAGTTTGCCAGACTGAGCCATAAGAACAACATTTTAACCTTAATTTAAATGCAATGTATTATTATTACTACTTTTAGTTTTTGTTTTTGTTTTTTTAAAGGTATCAAATTTTATGCAACAATTGCTATTGATTGAGCTTAACTTGTATTGAACCTGGAATATTCCTTTTAAATAGTAATTAGATTTCCGTTTGTTTGTTTTCCGATCACCTATTCTCCCCGATTACTCTTCCTCGAATCATCCTAGTGCCGTACAAGCAGTCAGTAGACCTCGTGATTCGCTGTGCGGTCCAAAATCAGTCCAAGTACTGTTGGTGTTGCCAGCCGTTTCATGTGTGTGTGATCTGCTTTGGGGTAGGCCGGGCCTCAGCAGCTAGACGCCTGCCCGTCCATTATCAGCTCAGGGAACGAGACACTGGCTTCTTGTCACTTGCAGTGGTGGGCTCATCACTGCACCTCTCCTCAGTCCTGTTTACACTTGGCAAAGGGGAAAAGATCTGTCGGATGAGGCGCTTTTTTGTGCTTGACTGTTTAAAAGCCATCTGAATTTGTTGTACAGCACAGGAACATTAGAGATATTTGTGAAGATGGTCTCTCTGAATTTTTTTTAGTTTTGCCTCCCTCAAGTGTTAATTTTACATCAGTGCAAGCCAAAACTGTGTGAAAAAAAAATCAGATGTTTTAAAGGTAGATTATTAAAGTACAACTTAAGTTTTAACTAAAGTAACATTTTATATCAGTTTCAAGTTCATATATCATAAATTGTATTAAAATTATGCAAAGATTATTTAATTATATAATTTTATAGTTATTATATTTTATTATGAGTACGAATAAATATATATGAATGCTATTTAAATAAATACTTTATTATATTCTTATTTTTATTTTAATCACTAAGCTCTTAAGTTTATTACTGAGGAAAAATATAGCCTGAGTCCTTGTTTAACTTTTTAACTTTTTTTTTTTTTTAAGAATTTGCGATTGTCTGTACTTTTAAAGTAACTTATGCAGCATATCAGATGTCAAACTTTTAAACAGTCATGTGCAAAAAAAGCAGTTCAACCCTATTTCACAAAGATGCCCAGTGTATCTGACCTTGCATGTAATCTGCACAAAGCTTTCCCCTCTTAATATCATTGGGGCCTGTTGTGATGAAAATTGCATTTATGCTTACCGGGGAACTAACTTTGCATTAATCAACCAATCAAAAGCACGGCATTCCTCCATGCTCAGACTGACTGTAGCTTTTCAAGCCATGAATCAACTGCTGCAATCGCTGCTGCTTTGCTTAATGCGTCTCTTACCAAATCAACAACGTCATTCCTGTCTGCAACACTGCTGAAGCCTCTCATGGACCCAAACCCAGTTCAATCTAACAGCCTCTCAGCAAAACACTAGTGCTGTGTTGCCACCAGTCTAGTGCACTGTAGATATTTCATACACACCGTTTGCTTTTTTCTTTACATTTAGACTTGTTTCCAAAACCTAGTAAGCTGCCTAATTAAAAAAATATGAATAATAGTAATAAATGTTAATATTAATATTTCACTAATTACTGACAAATATTATAAAAACAGCGCATATATATATATACGTATGCACGCATATATTAGTTTTTTTTTTCATTATAAAATGTTATTTAAAATATAATTACTGAAAATATATAAATAAAGCATGCATAATAATTTGCATAATATTAGATATTTATTTTTAAAGTATACATACATCTATTATTATTTTATATGTATTATGTTAATGTTCATTACAGAAAAAATCATTTAGATCAATTATGTATGATATGAATTGATCACGCTGTTAGATTAGCATGCTATCTAGACGGAAAACCAGTCACTTTTGAGTTTCCGTCTAACTTAATATGCCGCCTTAAAAGGCAACTCACTAGGTTATGGAACAGAGCTTTAGCATTGACAAAATTGATTTTGCTTGGTTTCAGCTGTGTTGTAGTTCTCACTCTTATCTTCTGTCTGTCTGCTGTCTTGCTGTTTGGTTTGTCTTTATATGTATGTTTGGCATCATCATTTGCTTGGCTCCACCCACCCTCCCCTGCTTCCTCTCACATTGGGCTGCATGGAATCATGGGATTCCACAGCCCCTCCCATCACCTTCTCTGAGAAGGTGCATCGACCTGCTGGAACCACCAAGTCTCTGAGCAATAAGGATCATAAGCTGTGGGCTTTCTGTCTTTAATGTTCATTTTCTGCTTACATCAAAAATGACATTTTTGGCTTTAGAGAGCTGTTCAGTCATGGCATTAGTTTGTTGGCTATGAGTGCCAGGAGTTCCCATGGGAATTTTTAATGGGTTTTTAGAAAGCATTTTTGAATTTATGAGTAAAGTAAGGTGTTTGGTCAACATTACTTAAAAAATAAATAAATAAATAAAACTTTATTTTATTAATTTTTTTTATTATTTACAACATGTATACATAATCATACCTCAATTGGCACACACTCTCAGGGGAAAAAAGGAAAAATGGACCTTTTGTTCCTTTAGGGGTACAAGAGCTTGTCACTAGGGCAGTTATTTACTAATTTAGCCCTAAATGGTTCATACATATTATATGATAATTATGAATGTATTTATTGCATTATTTTATTGCATAATAAGGTACAATTTCCTTAAGAATACAGTTTGAGGATGAAACGTACTGAAAAATACTTAAAAATATTACTTTGCATGTAACTAGTGTTGTAGTTCAATAAACTACTTTCAAAACAAATTTCAATTTCAGCACATTTTTCTGAAAGTGTACAAAGGACTATAACTACTATAAAAACGTGAGTTTATGTGCTTGGCAAATCCTTGTAGTGCTTATGTAAAAACTTTAGACAAAGGTTTCAAAATTCATTTATGAGGTCTAACTGGAGATTTTAATAGAAAAATGTCTAAGTAATGTGAACCACGGATCTTAGTTTGCTCAGAAATTTAAAACCACCGTTAAAAACCCTTAAATGTTCCTGAGGGACTCAGTCATTCTCTTCCAGGTTTTATGAATACAAACTGAACAGCTTCATTCAAACATACAAACAAATATAGACCATTACTTCATATTTTGTATTGTATTCAAAACCACAGCATGAAACACATCTGGCCTCAGAAACAAAACTTTTTGCCTCTAATTGAGCGCTTTCTTTCTTTCTAAACCACCAGCTGCCCTGTTTTGCTCTTGAAGTACTTGGTCGTCACCAGTGGAGAAGGTTTTTTTTTTTTTTTTGGGTTCACAAGTCAATGTGTTTGTGTCTTTCTCCCTCCGGCCCAAACTCATTCCATTATCAGTCAATCAATGAAACCGTCCACATGCATTTGGATTGCGGCGGTGCTCTTGCACGCCATTGGTTAGAATCAAACTGCCGTTTTCTGGTTCAGTGCGGCCCGTCCCTTCGCCCTGACAGACACAAGGACACGTGAGCCTCACAGACGATGCCTACGATAGGTCAGCGGTGGGGGTCGTTGTACAGGCCGGCTGTGTGGAGTTGGGGAGCGTCTCGCTTACAGACGTTCCTCAACACGAGACAAATTTAGAAGCGGCTTGTGCTTGACCTCCACCTTTGACCTTTGAACTGTGATCCACAGACCTCGTGTCAGGTGTGCTTTGGAATGCTTTAACACTAACTAAACCAGCTTTCTTCTCGCTGTTCAGCTTCTGGTCTGTGGAGTCCTGTTGAAAACAGAAGTTGCTGGGCCAATGGTGTGGTTGAACTGCATGGTTGAACAGATTATGTCTATGTTATGGGGATATAGGGTTTTAAAGTCAACAAAAATGTTGTACTGTATATTTATATAGAAATTTAAATTATTAAATTAACATTTGGTATTAACATGTTAGTAACAAAGTATTGATGATCAAATTTTAATTAAATTTGAATTTGAAATAAATATTACTTTTAAAAAAACTATTTAATTATAAAAGCATGTATGTAATTTTCATTCATTTTAAAGAAATTAAATGACAAATATTGCATGAAAAAACATAACTTAAAAAAAAAACTGGAATCTTACCTTGGTAAGTAACTGAAAATAATGTTGAGAAGTAAACAAATAACTAACTAAAGACAAAAGCACTTGGTTGACAAATTAGTTTTATTTAAAAAAAAAAGTTTTATTTGTTTTTATTTCTGTTTTAGTTTTAATTTCAGTTTTTAAACTTTTGTTTGTTACTTGTCTAGGAAATTTTTTGTTTAGGTTTAATATTTTTATTTATTTATTTTTTTTAAGTTTTTCATGAAATATTTATAGAAGGTCATTTAATTTCTTTAAATTATTGAAAATGATTTTTAATAATTTTAGTTACCAATAACATACATATACATACATACATACACACATACATGTATATGTTATTGGTAACTAAAATTATTAAAACTCATTTTCAATGAATATGTATATGCATGTTAATTTCTCTCTCTGTTTTGTATAAAAAAATTTGAATTTAATTTTATTTAATATTTATATACATGCAGTTCACCATAAGGAGCCCAGGAGCTTTTGCAATTATCTTGCTAATCGCTCTTGAAATTACATTGTTTATACATTTCTGTGAAATTCACATTGTTTTTACATTTGACAAAATTAAAACAGGATTTAATTCATACACTGGAAACACAACAGGACTAGGATCAGGAGAGATTTACAAAGACCCGCGAGAGAAGTGGACAAAAGGGTGAGGAACGCACTCATGCACCTGGAATGTGTTTTGAAACCCAAAACATTTGTGCTTATATGATGCATATAAACTAAAGATGTCATGCCTGGGTTGGACTGTGAGCTATGGTGTTTTTCAGTAAGCTTCCACAAACATCATTATCCCTTCACCAAACTGAGCTCACAGCTTTGGGTGTGGTAGAAGAACCACCCAAACATATAGAAGAACCAGTCTACTTGGGACATTTATCAGTGCTTTAAATTATGTTTACACATTTGTAGACAGTTAAAGGGATAGTTCGCTCAAAAAAAGAAACTTCAGTCATCATTTACTGACCTTCATGTTGTTCCAAACCTGTACATAACTTGATTTTTTTTAACTGAGGAACACAAAAGACGATATTTAGCAGAAGATCCTTTTTGTATAATGGGGACTGGGACTGTCAAGCTTCAAAAATGACACAAAAACACCTTTAAAATGCCATAGTAGTAGTCGATTTTGATTATTTGTGTAATATTTCAAGTCTTCTGATGGTGTATATGTGTGTGTGTGTGTGTGTGTGTGTGTATACATATATATATATATATATATATATATACATATACATATATATTATTTTTTTTATTTATTTATTTATTTTTTATTTATTTACTTTTTTTCCCATAACATCAAATCTGGTATGATACAGTTTGATGTGCCATATTTAAATGCAGAAATGGATGAAATTTGAGAAGTTTTCTATCCTTTTGTATTCCATTAAAATAAGGTTTGGAATGATATGAGGATGAGTAAATGATTCCATTTCCATTTTTCAGGTTAACTATTTCTTAAATACCGGATTACTAACGAATGATTGCTTTTAATCGCAGCAGCCCCGATCAGGAGAACACAATAGGAGGAGCTCCAGAAAACCTGACATTTAAGGAGCGCCAGAGACTCTTCTCACAGGGAAAGGAAGTGTCGAATAAAGTGAAAGCCTCCCGGAAGCTCATGGAACTGGAGAACGAACTGAACATAAAGCAGTAGCGAAGAGCCCTAGCAGGACTAATTGCCAATATGTGACCCATACCTGGAGAAAAAAAAACACAAAACATCCAGCTGCGGCTTCCAAACGTTCTTTTTTTTGTTTCATTGAATAACTGGACGATTAAGTATCATTTAGCTGCAATAAGAGACGATATTCCGTAAATTCCCTTGAAAGATATATTATAATAAAGCACTGTAAATGGTTTTAATTATATTAATAAGAAAACTGAAATGACATGAAGGGGGTATATTTTTGTTTGTGAAATGTTATTCAGAAAATGACGCATTTTTGCTCATTTTATTTTCTTTTTAATAGGCAGTAATGTGGGATATTTTATGGTGTTATTTTATTCTCTTTCTACATCTTTCCACTATTTTTTTTTTTTCCTTTTGAAAGTAAGTGCCGATATAATAGACCAATGTAAACAGCTCTCAGTACAGAATTGGGGTCCGCATTGGTCCCTGAATATTATCAAACAGCTCAACAGTAGCGCGTGAACGAAACTTATATAGGAGGCTCATGTTTTTTGTCGCACTGTTAATTATTTTATTTTTCCAGCTGGTTCTTCCGTGTTCATGGATACACAGGCACCTTTCCGCCAATCTCGTGTCTGCATTAAAATGACTTTGCTCGGAAAACGAGCAACCTTGTTAGCACCATTTGTGAATTTCCTTTGAGAATGTAGTCATTTTTCTTGATTATTTTAATGCACCGTCTGCAAGTCTTTTCATTCCGTAAGAGCGCTGAGGTTTACCACTTTTATAAAATGTTTAGGAGTTTTTGTGTTTAAATGCACCGAGCGATGTGACGCAGTAGCCAGCTGATGTTGGCAAAGCAAAGTTTGATGGTAGTATAATGTTAATAAAAAGAGATGATTTGAATAAAGAGGTTTTGTGGAAATGAGATGCAGGAGCCTTTTGATTAGCAGGTATTTATTTGAACCTTATTGACATAGTGACAGATTTGTTTGTTTTTGTAAGTCTGGATAGAATCTGCAGGTTAATTCTGATGGATGAGCGACAAACGTGAGATCTAAACACAGTAGGCCACTATCCGCCGTTTGGTTGTGCATTAAACGGCTTCCCTCAGCCCGCAGTATTGCAGATGTTTATTTAAATGGAGGATCCGGTCGTGTCTCTTCAGTTTGAAGCACCTGCGTCTTTTCATTTATAGTCTAGACCTGTTGGCGCCTGTGTAAAAACTTTTCCAGAGAACACAGACTTTGTAAATCAAATGATGCATAAGGGTAATGTCAATATCCTACCTTTTTTGCCACTTTGAGGAACATAAACTGACACATATACACACACACACACAGTCGTGTTTTCATTTTAGGTTAAAGACGAATTCATTTTAATGGTTGTTACATAGGCTTTTGTAAATCATAAATAAATATGGATTTTACAAATAAGCAGAAAAATTCTCTGTTTTGTGAGAATAAATGTTTTTGTGTTTGAGTTTAATGGCACACATTGTTTTTTTGATTATGCATATACAATATTGAAGGTTTGAGGTTATATACTTATATACAATATTTGAGAAATATATTTTAAATAAAAAATAATACACACACACACACACAGATATATGTGTGTGTGTGTGTGTGTGTGTATGCATGTGTGTAATTTTAAACAAAATGCAAAAAAAAAAAGCAAACCTCTTGTAGAGTGTCATATTTTATATATTGTTTCTATGCATTTTAAGAAGGAAAATAAGATTATGCTGACAAAAAAAAAAAAAAAATTCAGGCTTTTAATGACTTTTTTCCCATTACAATATAAGGCAGTTATAACAAACAGTTTCTACTTTGACCTACAAAAATCACAATAGATTTTAATTTAGAAAATGTAAGAAAAGGGGAAATCGAGTCATTGACAATGAATTTTATTTTTGAAAAGTTTGCAGATCTGAATACAAACATAAGCAGTATTGACCCAATTTACATATTGTGTTTAATATTAACTGGAATTTTAAATGCAAGTAAAAAGACTCGATTTGTAAACATGAATTCTCTGTGGGTGTGTGACCGCACAAACATGGATCACAGACAGATGTGTAGGTGTGGAGTTAATGTTTTTGACAACAGTTTTGAATGTATTTCTGAAACTCAATCACTGCTTTCTCCTGCTCTTTTGTCTCGATGGACCCTTTTCGAAGTCGTCGGATTTCTTTGATGGCTTCCAGACCTGAGATGTTCCTTGTTTTCACCAGGTAGCAGGCCAGCATGGTCCCGGTCCTGCCATGACCATGCATGCAGTGAACTGCAACGGCCTGAGGAGCACAATGAACCAAAATCAGCTTTTATCTGGCTGACAGCAGTTTATGAAAATATTATAAACAAATATTGTTACACAAACTGATAAAATGTGTGTGTATAATATATTATAGCCTATATGTCACCCTGGACTGCAAAACCAGTCATAAGTAGCACAGGTATATTTGTAGCAATAGCCAACAATATGTTGTATGGGTCAAAATGATCAAATTTTCTTTTATGTAAAAAAATAATTAGGTTATTAAGTAAAAATCATGTTCCATGAAGATATTTTGTAAATTTCCTACCGTACATATCAAAACTTTATTATTATTATTATTAGTAATATGCATTGCTAAGAACTTAATTTGGACAACTTAAAAGTAATTTTCTCAATATTTAGATTTGGTTTTTTTTCAGATTCCAGATTTTCCTATTCTAACAAACCATACATCAGTTGAAAGCTTATTTATTCAATTTCAAAAAATTGACCCTTATGACTGGTTTTGTGGTCAATGGTCACATATATAGAGAGAGATAACAGATAAGCATTTATTAAGCATTATAATTATATAAAATTGTTTTTGACAGTGTTAGTTGCCCACATTTTTCCATTAGTTTTTTTATTGCGGAAAATCAATTGAATTAATATAACGCTCTCTTTCTTAAAAGGAAATACAAATTACTTTTGTCCAAACTGAGTATATAGCCCACAAATGCATAATTGTACTGTATCTTTTCTATGTATTTTCAATGTAATTTTTAGATCAATTATTATAAATTCAGAAGAAAGAAAGCGGGCAACGACTACTTCAGTCATTTAGATGTTGTCCAGAACGTGGTACCTGTTACATTTCTCCGCGCTGTTCAGGTTTGACCAATAAGAGCCGTTTATGGTTACAGATTAAGAATGTTGTTTAAAATCATGTTAGAGAAATTGATAGTAATATGTAATTTATTTTAAATAAAAATATTTGAACAATTATACTTTTTAGTGTATTAATGTCTTCAATAAGACGTAAAAAAAAAAAAACTCAGATTTTAATATTGCCCGCCAAGCGCCCCCTTGCGGAAAGAGAACTTATTTACAGGAAACGGATGCTTTCCAGTAATAGTATAAGTATAGTAAGTGCAAAACACAACTCGTGTAGCATATAAATATTGGGTGAAAATGAAGCACTAGGCTTTTATTTCGATGGACCTGTTCTATAAAAACGCGTTCCGCCCTCACCTCCCCTTTAGCGTTGGCTTCCTCCACGATGCTCAGGAATCTCAGGATCTGAGGCAAACTCGGCGGAGTGAAGTCCACTATGCTGATGTCATGCAGGTTCAGCTCTGGACAAGTGTCGCATTTCGGTGGTTTGGATTCTAACAAGCACACCAGGTGTCCGATGCCATTCTGAACCAGGAACTTATAATGCTGAGTCTCTGAAGGGCAGGCCAGTCCGGCGAGTTTGTGAGGTTCGACCCACGAGAAGTTCGGCGGAGCGGCGAAAGCGTGCGACATGATTAACGCTAACCAGATGTTCAGTAAGTGCTGCTGCTGCTGTAAAGCCCTTTGCTTCTTCACAGCGACGACATTATATAGCGACTAACCTAGAGAATGAATCGGGCTGCAAGGGCGTGTCCTGTGTGACTGTCAAACATATGTTACATAATACTACTTATGATTTATGTAAATACACCAGCAACAATTACAATGGTATGAGGTGACCGGGGCTAGTTGTCACACTTTTTGCTCCAGCGGCTACAAAGCTGAGCAACATAAAAAATAAATAAATAACACACACACATACACACACACACACACACATATATATATATATAGCTTTTTTTGTAAAAAATAAAATAAATAAATAAATATATAGCCTTTTTTTTTTTTACATTTATTTTACATATAAGTCTTTTAATGAAATATCACAACAGTTATAGCCCATTTTCTGCTTTGCCCCCAAAAATTATACTGAATCTGAATTCAGACATTGAAAACATGTTATAAATGGTCAAATCAAGCAATTGAATGTTTTATTTTAAAGTTTTTAAGCCACTGAATATTTGTAATACATTTCTTAATTAATCAATACAAAATATTAAACACAAAATAATTAATCATCAGAAAAAATGGAAAACAACCAGAGTAGTGTTCATTGAATGTGTAGTGAAGAGGATATTAGAGAAAAATATACTCTCGTTGAATTATTTAGCACTTATTCATATGCTTTTCCCTCATTTCCCTGATATGATTTGTAATTACAGTAACGTATAGGCTATTTTTTAGGATTTTTGGTTATCGAAACTATTATACCTTTGAGGGTGGAGCTGCCAGGAGCGCCTAATCTAGATTGGTTGCCTTAATCTTTGGCATGAATAGAACAATAGGTTACATCAGTAGTATTTTTGCATGAACTGCACTAACAAACAGAGGAGCAGCGATAGCAAAGCAAGATTTTTGGTGTCACAACCGCTGATGCAGGGTGCAGACGGGATGACACTGAGGTTAGGAATCAGCCCTGTGTTGCGTGATGTGTTTTTCTGGAAAACCATACAAAACATTGTTAACAACTTAGAAAAACAAGAGATTGATGTATGTTGTAGAGGTGTGGACACTTACAAATGAATCCACAATTATGACGAGCTGGTCGATTCTCTTCAGTGTTTGTTGGTATTGATTGATAGACGTGTCATTCCAAGTCTTTGTGGACATCATATTGAGCCAAGTACTGCAATTATCAAATAAAAGCAATGGTCATTATTAGGGCTAAATGCATTCATGGGTGACGCTAGTGTTTAAAGGCAGATTACTTTAGACCTGGCGTTCCCATCTCAGATCTTAAAGTAGTTGTATTGGGGAAGCTCATGCAGCCGCTCAGATTCATAGCTGGATAGTAGAAGAGGAAGGCCAAACACATCTCATCTGAAGTTGAGAGCCCCCCCTGTGGGCAGACAAAAAATGACATTTTAATGTAGAGAAGCAGTGAATTCAGCTACATGAAGAACAGTAATTATATTAATACCAACCCATGTGAGTGTGCTGCGGTTTTCAGTGTTATAAGTGCACTCCACCAGCAATTTGTCACCCTGAAAGTCCAAAAAGATAGTTTTGTTTGACTGAATAATACTAATAATTATGCAATGATAATCTTAACCTCCTTTAGACAGCATATAAATGTGATGTATGGTATTGTGCAGTGAATATAATTTGATACTATATATATATATATATATATATATATATGCTTGAAATCACTGTAAACTGAACAGCATTTTAAGTTGTTCAACGATTCAAATCATTTCATACTCACCAACTTCACTGTCTTAGTTTTGCCCAAGTTTGTCACGTCCTGGTATTCAAAATCATAGTTTTCATCCACAGCTAAGAAATCAATCTGTTTTTCCCCTCTGAAATAGACAACAACCTACCTAAACCTTTTTTTTTTTCTTGGAGACGTTTTAAGCAAGATCATCGTTTTCAATCAAATTAAATTTTTGCACTGAAAATGAAATGAAAGTGTGGTGACTTTATCTGCATGACCTGGCTGAGCTATCGAATGCACTTTTTATGCACAGTTAAGGGAATAGTTCACACAAAAATAATTTGCTGAAAATGTACTCACTCTCAGACATCCAAAATGAAGGTGAGTTTGTTTCTTCATGGGAACAGATTTGGAGAAATGAAGCATTGCATCACTTGCTCATCAGTGGATCCTCTGCAGTGAATGGGTGCCGTCAGAATGAGAGTCCAAACAAGCTGACATTGAGAAATTTGTTTTGATTTTTGCTTCAGAAAAATCTGAAGCATGTTCTGTTCACGGGGCGTGGTGTTGATTATTGAGATGTTTTTATCAGTCAAGTTAAGTCGTGACGTATTGTCAAGTATGGTGACCCATACTCGAAATGGTGCTCTGCATTTAACCCATCCAAGTGCACACACACAGCAGTGAGTAGTGAACACACACACGGCAGTGGGCAGTCTTACTCCAGCGCCTGGGGAGCAATTAGGGGTTCGGTGCCTTGCTCAAGGGCACCTTAGAGAGTGCTGTTCATTCACAATCCCCACCTTCAATTCCTGTAGGTGCGGGAATCGAACCAGCAACCTTCAGGTTACAAGCCCAACTCCCTAACCATTAGGCCACGACTACCCTCAGCTGTTTGGACTCTCATTCTGACGGCACCCATTTAGCATAAATTTAGCATTATATCACTTTCTTACCAATGGATCCTCTGCAGTGAATGGATGCAGTCAAAACGAGAGTCCAAACAGCTGATAAAAACAATCATCCACAAGTAATCCACACGATTCAGTTGGCACCTTGTGAAGTGAAAAGCTGTGTTAGTAAGAAACAAATCCAAGATGTCTATAAAGCATCACTTCTGACCGAAATACAAGTCCATAATCCATAATAATGCTTCCTCATTAAAAAGTTCATTCCTGCTTGTCCTCTCACATCATTCCACTGACATATTTAGTTCTCACTTTTCACTCACTTCTGATTCATTTGAGTCGACTTGCACACTGGAGAAAGCATTATTGTGCACAGAGGACTTTTTTTTTAGCCAGAATCAACGGATGGATTAAAGGATTTGTTTATTGCAAACACGCTGCTTTTCACTTCACAGGACATTATTTAATGGACTGGAGTGGTGTGGATTATTGTGATGTTTTTATCAGATGTTAGGTCTCTCATTCTGATGGCACCCATTCACTGCAGAGGATCTGCTGGTGAGCAGGTGTTACTTGGTGAGGGTGAATTCCTTGAAGTGTTCATTTTGTTGTTGGAAATCTTGTCTTGCCTTATATGCATTGTATTGTACTCTTAAATCACATTAAAGGTAAAACTGATATGTCTCATGAGCTCAGCACGAGCGTTGAGGCTTTTGTTGTCATTGTGGTACAGGGAAGCAGTTTGCTCGTTTTGTCTAATAGCAGTGTAAGTTGTTTGCTGTAGTTCAAGTCATATGATAGCTGTGTGAGGAACAGACTGTAATTTAAATCAGTATTAACTGCTAATCTCCTCCGGCATAGCACACAACGAGCCATTTTTGTTCGTATGCCATATTTACATACGAGTTATTTAAATTACATTAATGAATAAACTGGTATACGGTTCATGCATTTCTTGAAAATCAAATCCATGGCCTTGGCGTTGCCATCACCATGCTCCACTGAGGAAAGTAAAGCGCACAGGTTTGGAATGACATGAGTGTGAATACTGTAAATGATTTTTCATTTTTATTTTTGGGTGAACTCTTTCTTTAGGTCAGTCATTGGTTAAAAATGTTTACCTGAAGTGTCCGACTCGCACCTTCCGCCCAGCTAAGTGTGTGTGCAGCATCACAGAGAACACCTGAAGATCATGTGGCGTCTCCAGAACCTGTAGAGCACAGAACACAAGATCATCCAGTCATCTGATGAATCTGATCGAGAGAGGGTGAGTAGATAAACATGCATACAAACCTTTGGAATATAAGCAGTGTCACACAGGCCGTACGTGAGGAAGGATGTGGCTTTGGGTGGGATGGCGTACCAAGGAGCTACAACAAGCCCTGTCCCCAAAACAGCTGCGTCGTGCTGACGGAGTTCAGATGTGTAATAGAATCGCAGACCTGAGTTATCAACTCGACCTGTGCAGAGAAAAGATAAAGTAATGTTTTATAATTCCAAGCACTTTAAATGTGATATTTTACAATTAAAAACCACGGTGCTGACTGACCTGTACTTTTATTAGCATTGTTGTAATGCACTTCAAGCCTGTAGAAAAAATCACTAACATTTCCTCCAATTGGAAGTCCTGCCACCTCAGGAAATTCAAAAGCCTGAGAGTAAAGGATATGAATCGGAAATATTTTTTGATCACTCAAATCCTCAGTCATTTCAACCAAGATTTAAATTAATCATTTAATACAATCAAGAACAGAGACTAACCCCTCCACCAACTCCCCACACAGCCACGGTCTCCATACACAAGTTGGTTCTTAACGATGTGTAACACTCCGCCTCAAACGCCTCGGTCACGCTCGCAGGGCAGCGGTACAGCAGCAGATGATGCACGAGGTCAGAGTTTGTTATCAACGGCTCAATCTGGACATAATGAAAGTAAGTCAGAGATGAAGATGATTGACAGATCACTGGATAGATCATGTGTGTTAAGTTCATAAACTCACTTACGCGATAAATGTGCTGTTTGCGATCAAATGTTGGGGCTTTCATGATCTTGCAGTGATAGTGGGTTTGGTTGACTGGTACAGTGAACTGAAATGATTTGATTTGTAAATATAGTCAATGTGTAAAGTGAAAGTTCCCACATTAGGTATTTTAAGTCAAAAAGCACCATGGGGGAATTACATTTACAAATGAAAAGCAACCGCTGATAGCATCGTCGTTTTAGCGCCAGTCCAAAAAAAGTAAAAATCATTAATATATAATTTACTGTAGGTCAAACAGTAGAACAGGCACTAGCAATGTCAAGGTCATGGGTTTGATCCCCAGAGACAATATAAAATATCATGCTAAATTTCACCCAAAAATGAAAATGTAAAAAGCCAAGTTGTAGATGAGTTTGATTCTTCATTACACAGGTTTTGAGTGGATTTTCATTTTAAGGTGAGCTGTTCCATTAATTCGCTCTTAAAGGAACACTCCACTTTTTTTGGAAATAGGCTCATTCTCCAACTCCCCCAGAGTTAATAAGTTGAGTTTTACCGTTTTTGAATCCATTCAGCCGATCTCCGGGTCTGGCGAAAGCACTTTTAGCATAGCTTAGCATAGATCATTGAATCCGATTAGACCAGTAGCATCGCGTTCAAAAATGACCAAAGAGTTTCGATAGTTTTCCTATTTAAAACTTGACTCTTCTGTAGTTATATCGTGTACTAAGACCGGCGGAAAATGAAAGGTTGCGATTTTCTAGGCCTATATGATTAGGAACTATACTCTCATTCCGGCGTAATAATCAAGGAACTTTGCTGCAGTAGCAGGCGCAGTGATATTACGCAGCGCCTGAAAGTAGTCCCCGGCTATATTATAACTAGTTATCTAGCTGGGGACTACTTTCAGGCGCTGTGTAATATCACTGCACCTGCTGCGGCCATGTTACGACAGCAAAGTTCCTTGATTATTACACCGGAATGAGAGTATAGTTCCTAGCCAAATCGGACTAGAAAATCGCAACTTTTCATTTTCCACCGGACTTAGTACACGATATAACTATAGAAGAGTCAAGTTTTAAATAGGAAAACTATCGAAACTCTTTGGTCATTTTTGAACGCAATGCTACTGGTCTAATTGGATTCAATGATCTATGCTAAGCTATGCTAAAAGTGCTATCGCCAGACCCGGAGATCGGCTGAATGGATTCAAAAACGGTAAAACTCAACTTATTAACTCTGGGGGAGTTGGAGAATGAGCCTATTTCCAAAAAAAGTGGAGTGTTCCTTTAAGACTGAGTGAAGCCCGTTGGCCGACTAAGTTTTCTCAGTGTGTTTCAGCCGATTCGACATGTTGAATCGTCATCGGAGCTTGTCGGGCCATCTGATCATTCTGATTGGCCGTTCAGCTGGCGAACCAGTGCATGAGAAAGGCGCATCTTTCATTTGTTAAATAGTTGTTTCTCTAAAATTAACATTAATATAAAATGTTAACAGCCTGGTAGGACAAATATTAAATTCAGCATGAAAGATTGCTTGTCTCTATTCATCACACATTATTAAAAGCTTAAAGAATGAATTGGAAATTCTCTGTTTAATTAACTGAAGTAAATAAAGTAAAATAAAAAGTAAAACTCCTTCTTACATTGATCATAGTCATGTCGAAATACTTGCTGTTTGGAGGGTTGACCCAACGCATGTACTTCAACAGGTTCAGCTCCTTTGTGCCTCTTCGGGTGCTGTGGTACACGATTTCATCAGTCTGTCCGTACGCATAGATCAGCTTCATGGGGAGATTCTGATCATGCAATAAAACAAAAGCCCATCATTTATAGGCATTTAAAAACACCTGATCCACACCTGAATTAGTTCTGATCTAGACTTTAAGGGTTTCTGAGCTCAGTCCATCTGTTTAAGGAGGCGTTTCGAGAACAATTGAGTGTCCCTAACAAACAGGATCAGTACAGACTTCCTGGTCCCATTGTGTTTAACATTGTGCAGATTGCCAGTATGAAAGCTACCTGAAAGAGGACACCCACAGCACTCTAAAGGGCTTACATATGCTGTGGTTCCTTTGCTCACATTGTTTACTGGATCAAACTACTGTGTGCTACGCAATAAAAGTGGAGAGCAAAACTGACGGTGTTGTAACTACTTTTCTTTGTAGTTGCATCACAGGTTCTAGATTGCACACATACATTGGGTGTAATTTTGTGGAAAATTGGATATGCAATTCAAGAAGTGGGTGTTCTGTTTATCATTAGACCAGTTCCAGGAACTGTACAACAGTACATTTATGGAACCTGTTCACTGTAGGTGTCAAATATAAGTGTTCCAGCATTATTTGTTGTTGTTGGTCATGGAAGAACTATCCAAACCTTAATCTTAACTGTCTCTAAATAATGCTAAATTATTGGTTGATGTTATTGTTAAAGCATTTATTTGAAGTAGAAATATTTTGTAACATTATAAATGTCTTTACTGTCACTTTTGATCAATTTAACGTGTCCTTGCTGAATAAATGGAAATGTTGTTTCTGGACTCACAGAGATGGTTAAGTCGTTTTCATCACAAGCCTTGATGGACCTCTGAAACTTCATGACTGTTTTCCCATCAGACTCAGTCAAAGACAGGAGTTTGTAGTTCTGTTGCTGGTCAACCACAGGCATTGAATTCCCCCCAGCATGACGATCCTGAACAACATTAAAAGATAAATTGTGTATATTTTCAATCATAACAACATATTTGTGTGATATGCTCATCATCATTTGTTTACATAACAGATAACTAACTGGAAATATCTGGTTAAAAAGGCCAAAGCACTCACACTTATGTAAGGGTTGTTTTACAGTATTTCATGCAATATCCAGATATGAATCATTTTAATATCTAGTTTAATGCAAAATTGCTTGATCCACCTTTTCAGATTTAATTCAAATATCAAACTTGTAAATTTTCTCACAAAGAAGCCCAAATATTAAAATTCATATTAGATCTACTGAATGAAATACATATGAATCAGAATAAAGAACATAAAGAACAGAATATCAAAAGAATATAATTAGTTGTAATTTCACTTTTAGTGACTCTGACAGTTATCAGTCTCAGTCTTTACCGTGAAGTAACTGCCTTTGGGTCCAACTCCTCCAATGACGATATCGGCTCCAGTCATTCCTCCTTTGGGGCTGAAACCAAAACCGACCCAGCCGCTGGTGTTGACCGTGAGCTCGAACAAGATGGTGCCCTGGATCTCATCAAATCCCCACTTCAGCTGCACCTTGTGCTCGAGGTCCAGGTGTTCAGAGAAAGGCAGAAGAGGGTCTTCCTGAGCCCAGGACCACTGGACTGAAAGCAAGAGCAGAACAAGAGATAATGTGACCATGTTTCCTTTTCAAAATCTGACAAATGCTGTCTTTGTAAGGTATTTGAGAAGGCAGTGACATGAAACTGCTCTGTAGTCACTTTAACAGCCCTCTTTAAGCTTTCTGTAACCCCTCCTCACCTGATATCAGTTCTCCTCTCACTCCGGTCTGGTGAATCACATGATGTTACAGTATTATTTAAAGTCACAACATAAATATTATTAGAAAGGAGTAGGGCTAAAGCCTATCTTAAAGGATTTTTTTTTTTAAAGTGCATGATAATTTTGATGGACGAATGTGAACAAATATGGAATATTGCTATATGCAATTAAAATGTTGCTTGCAAAAATTGAATCCAAGGGCATATAATTTAGTAGGGACACTTGGGACGTGTCTACCAATATCCAGCAACTACTAAATTGTCCCTAGCAGTATTTTTGATTAAACAATTAAATATATGTAATCACTGTTGTTGTAATTTCAGCCGCACCTGACATATATGCAAAGTTCAGTTGAGTGATGCAAACTGTTATCTGAAATATCCACAAAATTAATGAATTAATTCAACAACAACACTGAATAATTCATTACTATTGCAACAGTAGGGTCCCGGGTGAGTTTTCTGCTAGTATCATCTGTAGCAAATCAGCTCAGAAGGGAAATGTATATAAATAATTACAATTAATTATGATTAATTACACTTATTTATATCAGCTGCCAGTAATAACTGTAGCAGAATTAAATTGCCATCAACTAATCTGTTCGTCCAGCGAACATTCCATGTAAGTTAATATCAACTCTAAGAAAGGATATTTTCATGGCCACGTATTAATGCATTAGAGCATGTAGTAAGGATCAAAATCGTAAAGGGACATTATCTACAAGCAGAATCAGAAACTCATGTAATTTGTGCACAAGAGTTTTATTAACTAAACACTAACACAAACTAGTCTAACAAACAAACAAAAACATACATACAGTCATACATGGGAAAGGGCAAATGAGACTTGATGGATGAAACCATCAGGAAAACCAGAGAATAAAGCTATGAAAAGAGTCAGTTAACCACCTGAGTAAAACCATCAGCGGCGTTTATAACGGGGTCTATAGCTTATACATGTGCGATACTTGCATTGCCTTGGTCATTGACGAGTGTCCGGATGCAGTCTCGGATGAAAGTCTTGGTTTCAAGGTTTTGGACTTGCGATCATGTTCTTCCTGGTTTGAAGAGTGTTCTGGCTCGATGGTGATTGGGAGTTTCTTTCCAGGTGGAAAGTGAAATAGAGCTAAGAGAAACATCAGCTGAGATCTGGGGATCTTTGGTTGAATGGAAAGACAAAGCCAAAAGGCCTGGCACAAAAACTTAAGGTTTGAGGAGTTCTAGCTCACATCCTCATCTTCTCAGAATCTAAATAAAAGAACCGCAGACTGCCTTGTGTCATGGCCTGCCAGGTGCGGCCCTGGGACTTAGCAACCAGAAGATGGAGAGGGGATGAGAGTCGAGTGAAGAGACTAAAAAGCAAGGCGGGTCACTGAAGTGAGGCCTTTTAAACTATGGAGGTCACACCCCTCAGGGGTCAAAGAGCCAATGGTGACTTTCACTTTTGGAGGGAACATTTACGACGAAAAATTGTGTCTGATTGGTCCAAATGCTACACATCATTGGTCCATTTCATTTTTAATATGAAAATAAAGAATGATATACAGCCTAATTAAGACATCCAGCACTCTGATGCTGCTGTAATGTTGGTTTTACATGAGTTTGTCTTACAATAGGGAGATGAGAGGGTCGGGACTTTGGTATTACTTACTACTGGAGGGAAAATTTACGACTCTTTGTCTTAAACAATTTTGCATATTATGATTCGATTGAGGGTTGATGCAAAAACTACTAAAGATTCTTAGAAAAATAATATGTTGCATTGGTATAAACATTTAATATACACTCTCGATTAGATCATCCGAAGACGAATTCATAGATACTAAACATGGCATAGGTAAAGTTACATGAAAGAGTGGTTCTATCAGAAGCATGCATAAAACAGTATACAATACAAAAGGCAATATACAAGAGCAGTAATAATATACACAATGACCTGAGGATGTGTGATATAAGGACAAAGTAAAACCTGTCTATGAATTAATGAAATAAGTCGTTTCCTATAGCAGTATGTGTCTGTTTTAGAGAGAACTGAGAAGGTGGGGAAGATTCTCTCTACATACTTTTAGGTCATAAATAGGTTTTAGGTTTATCTGAGTGAGGTGTCCTGGTTGCCATGGTAACCAGGGGGCGTATTACAGATTGTTTCTTATCTTAGGTCTTAAGATATGATGTGTTAAGTTAGGATTTTTTTGCAAAATCATATTACAGAAGCAAATCTTAACTTGATTTGGGATTCTTATCCTATCTTACAAAATCGTATCTTATCTCTAGTTATGAAATGTTAAATGGCATTATCAAGTTCGACAATCCACTCTCAGGTCTGTTACCAAGCAACCAACACTGCGTGAGCTGCTGATGAGGTAAACAAAAGCTACTTCACTTTGAAAATCGCAAAAAAAAAAAAAAAAAAAAACACAAGGCATTAATCACTTGCAGTATAACCGGTAATGCTCCTCCGTGACGCTTTTGTTGGTCTCTGTATTGCTGGCTGCAGTTCCTGTGCTAACTGTAATATCATGTTGCTGTCTGTAATTACTTCTAATTGTTTTGTCATCCAAATGTAACACAACTTCAGGGTCCTCCAAGAGTCTTTGTACCAATAAACATCTCAGTTCTTCATTTTCAATTATTAATAAATGTAATACCATTGTTGTACAGCACAACTGTAAGCGGTTTTTCTGTTAGCTTTCAAATAATTTTGAAGTTAGGACAGCTGTGGGGTTGTCTTAAAGTTAAGACAGTTTTTAGGATTTTTTGTCAAGTTAGAAGGCTTCTGTGTTACTCCCTTCCTATCTGTAGTTAAGATAACACACTTAGGAAATGCTGTTCTGTAATAGCTTTTGTCCTAAATGTGGTCCTAACCAGTGATGGGAATAACGGCGTTATAAATAAACGGCGTTACTAACGGCGTTATTTTTTTCAGTAAGGAGTAATCAAACGAATTACTCTTTCCCCCCGTTATAACGCCGTTACCGTTACAGACAATAAAATGTGGCGTTACTATATTATATTATTAGAATTAAATTTTTCAGTTCATCTGAATGGATGCGCAGTGTAGCTGTATTTGACGTACCGTAAACTCTAGTGTGAAGCGCACGACTCGCCGTCGCTTTCTCTCACATACACGCACGCAAAGAAAGAGACAGAGCAAGAGAGTCTTTCATAACAAGCAAAATTGACGCCTTACATGTAAACGATATTCTTTGTTGTATTTTCCTGTCAAAATAACGGAGTTCCTTTGGAATTCTTCAGCTTTTAAGAACTGCCGCTTTCTCCGATAGTGGGCGGAACTAATGCGCAAACCACAATCTCATTGGCTGGCGCTCACCTATTGGCGTCCCTGTTTTGATTTCAGCAAATCAATTCCAGCGAACGCAGACAACGTGATTAATATTCATGAACCCAGCAGCTCATTAATCCTTAGTGCGTTTTATATTGATGACAAATATGCATTCATACTTGGTTATTCTAATTACTAAAGTTCTATCATCATATAATATTAAATTATCATAATATTATATTATAATGCTTGACTGACTGATACTAGGCCTAAGTGTCAGTAGATAAATATTGTAAATTAATGTACAAAGTTTTATAATAATAATTTATTCTTTTTAGTGTCCATTTTATTAATTTAACATATTTAATATTGGGGGCCTTTTTTTTTTAAAGTAACGCAATAGTTACTTTCCCTGGTAATTAGTTACTTTTATAATGATGTAACTCAGTTACTATTTGTGAGAAGTAACTAGTAACTATAACTAATTACTTTTTTAAAGTAAAGTGCCCAACACTGGTCCTAACAGAAATTACCATATCAAACAGATAAGTTTTTAAAGTTAGGATCTTTCTGTAATACGCCCCCCGGTGTCGTTCACAGACATCCTGGCACCCAGTATGTTTATTGGGTGAGGGGTCTGTGACTATTTGTTAACCTAATGCCTAATTAATTTGTTAAATCTAATGAAAAATTGTGTCTGATTGGTCCAAATGCTACACATCATTGGTCCATTTCATTTTTAATATGAAAATAAAAAATGATATACAGCCTAATTAAGACATCCAGTGCTCTGATGCTGCTGTAATGTTGGTTTTACCAGAGTTTGTCTTACAATAGGGAGATGAGAGGGTCGGGACTTTGGTATTACTTACTACTGGAGAAAGAGTAATGGTCAACTTGGATCATGTGTGCCTTAATAACCAAATCACATTACAGCCTTGACGTCATTGAATTTTAGTCAGAGTTGTGCGACACTCAGTCGCAGTTTACGTATACCATAGGAAAGAATGAGAAGTGCCATGAACTGAATCCCACTTGTCGCAAAAAGTCAGTGACTTCTCTTATAAAACGGCATTTTTTTCCAGTGTAAACTCTAAAAATAGTAAAATCCAAAAGTAGTGCAAAACATGTTGAAGATTAGCTGATAGGCTGTCGATTCATTAAATGATGAGCTGTTTCCTCTAAAAAGCTGTTTATTCAGCATAGTGAAGCCTCTCCTCCATTGACATCCATTCAAACAAAACAGCCTCTGGTCTCCTTTCCATTAGCATTACGCTTTTTTGGCCAAAGGTTGCAGGCTTGCCTTCCAGTGGCTTTGGGTTTACATAATCAAAATTTTGTAATTATTGTATGCTAATATAAAAAACTCTCTTTATTAATTATGAGTATGTTGCAATAAACTTCAGATGACATGAAACTTTGGTTAAAAGTCGATCATAAATGTGAAAATGTTGGAGTAGTTGAATGTCAAAATCAAACCTTTACTCTAGCGCAGAGGTCTCAAACTCAATTCCTGGAGGGGCGCAGGTCTGTAGAGTTCAGCTCCAAATCACACCTGCTTGGAAGTTTCAAGTTTCACGGGGTTCATGAATCTTTTGATTTAGATCGGAACTTTGGAGCCGGTTCGTAAATCATTATTCAGATCGGGCCTTTGGAGCACATATCGCAAATCATTTTAATCTAGATCGGGACTTCAGAGTGGGTTCGCAACTCATTTAAATCAGATCGGAACTCCGGAGCACGTATCGCGTATCATTTGATTCAGATTGGATTTTGTTGTTGTTGTTTTGTTTGTTTTTAAACATGGTTAATTTTCATAAGGGTTGCCAGGTTAATAAAAAAGTAATAAATTTACACCTTAAGAGGACACATAGAATACAGTTTAGGATGAGAAGTGTGATAGTTTTCATATACTTGTCTAGATGAACTTTAAAGGTGCACTAAACAATATTTGAAAAACGCTTTTGACCACAGTGTCGGACCGAGTCCCAAAACACACTTGTAGCCAATCAGCAGAAAGGGGGCATGTCTTGTAATGATAGAGAAGAGAGCGCCCAGTTTGAGTGCACAGGATGGATATTAGCAGATCGACTATAGATAGAGATTTGATGGATAAAAAAAGAGGAAAATATCAGACAAACAAAACATTAAAAAGAAGGGTTACGATCAGGCAAGAGGAGCAGCTTTCCAGTAGGGGTGGGCGAATCGATCCTAATATCGATAGTATCTACACCAAAGTTGGTATCGGTATGGGATCGATACTAGCCTGGTTAGATCGATACTTTAGGTTAATTTTCTCTCCTCTACACTTAATACATTGCTTAATACATTCAACAAAGAATAGACATGTCTGTGTGTTTATATACCGCTCTTTTCACGTCTTGTATGCAAACGTTACTGCTCCTGCCCTGCTTTAGTGTTTTGTTATGCCATAACGTGACTCAGCGGCTCCAAGTGCAAGCGGATATTATTGGCTACAGCCAGAGATGGAACTGTAGAAATTCGTTACGGTGGCAACAGCACCAAATTTAGTCACCTTTTTCAATGTGGAAGTAAGCTTTTTCATAGACTGAATGTGTGAGACTTCTACTTCATTAGGCATGGTAGGGAAATCATGAGAAAAATAACAGTTTTTCTTTATAAAGGTTTTCTATCAGAGGAAACACTTAACATGCATGCACTTTGCGTTCATATCATGGGCTGCTTGCCTGCATATAGTTTGCATCATCAGTATACTGACTTGGCCTTTCAATATTACTTTCTTAATGCATTAGGCCACATTATGTTTTTTTTCTCTCTTTATAACTCTTTTCTATGGGAGTAAAATGCTTTACACTAAACATATTCTGGGCTCCTCTGCTTGCAAACTACTTTCAGAAAGGCAAATAATATCCACATAGCTTTAAGGTGAATGTAATATTTTAGTCATATCAGCATAAGTTATTGTTAATTTTCAAAGTGTAATTGGTCATTTAAATGTATGTTATTAAAAATGAAAAAGTATCGGTATGATACTTGCCCTATATTTACTTAATCTTCACTTGTTTCCGTGATCGTCATTGGCATTGTTGTGTACACGTGAGAGGCGGAGATTTCAAAATAAGGGCGAGGTCCTGTTGGGTATGGGCGTGTTTATTTTGGTGCTTTCAAATATCAACATCGTTTAGCAAAAGTCACTTAGTGCACCTTTAAATAAAGAAAAGAGAGGTTTAGAGCCAGATTTTTATGTATGTGAACTGTAGCTAGCAGGAAATGCATTGTTATATTTTGCTATATATTTGGTTTTTGAGTATTCAGACAATCCAATGAAAAATGCTGCTGTAATCTTGGTTTTACATATTACCTTACCTTATCAAAAGTGCTGAAAATTAAATTTTGGTTGAATAAGCTTTGGGCTGGAAATGTTCCTGGGACCTGGCAACTCTGCAAGTCATTTATATTATCTGTTTACATACCACTAAATAAACTGGATATATGTAATCTATATTTTGTATTGTGAATAATAATAATTATTATTTCCATTTTGTTATTTTTACTTATAATTCAAGGTTGTAAATATCATTCTGAATCATACTCTCAATGTCATTCTTGATATAAACTTATTTAAAGGTTTTCATATTGTAGAATGTATAAAAGACAAATAAAGCAGTAAAAGTAAAGTGTAAAGTCCATTTCCAAATAATGATTTATTAAAAAATAAAAGTTACATATAGCTTGCTAAACATTTTTGTCCCTGTGAGCCAGGAGTTTTTACTCTCTTAAAATTATTGGTATTTATTCAGACAATGAAAGAACAAGTTACATCAGGTCTGTTTTTCATTAATGTTTCAAAAGGACGCCCACTGCACTGCCAAACAGAGGAGCAGCGATGGCAAAGCAAGACTTTTGGTGGCACTGTTGCTCATGCAGGGTGCAGACGGGATGACATTGAGATCAGGAAGTGTCCCTTTATTGTACGATCCGTCGTTCTGGAAATACACATGGAAAAGAGTGTCAGGTAAACAGCTGTGATCAGAACAGAAGCAGTTCAGTTTGAAAGCTTGATATTGTGGAGGTGTGGACACTTACAAATGAGTTCACGACTATGACGTGCTGTTCGATTCTCTTCAGTGTTTGTTGGTATTGATTGATAGATGTGTCATTCCAAGTCTTCGTGAACATCATATTGAGCCAAGTACTGCACAATTATCAAACAAATGGCACATTATCATTAGGGCAAATTTTAAGAGCTAAATGTATTGAGAATCAGGGTTTTCAATGATTACTCTGTATCTTTTGCTCCCATCTCAGATATTAAAGAAGTTGTATTAGGGAAGCTTAAACAGGTGCTCAGATTCATAGCTGGATAGTAGAAGAGGAAGGCCAAACACATCTCCTCTGAAGTCGAGAGTCCCCCCTGCAGACAGAGTAAGGGAGTTTTACACATCCATAATCTTTCCTCGCTATTTTAATGATTACATAAACGCTGTAGTATTCCGGTTCCAGTTCAAGGTAACCAGGGTGATGTGAACTTCTTGTTTGGCCCACAAATGTCATCACTGCAGCACTTCATGTATTATGTTCTGTATCTTTACTGGGTAGCCAACAAGAAAATGCAGGAGAAGTGCAGGGACCAGGAAAACTCATACACATATCAAGAAGATATGAAAATGTACTTGCACCCACCAGACTCTGACCACTTTTAATATAATGAGAAGCAGTAAAATTTGAAGATACATGCCATTAAAGAAAAGACAAGACAATATGAGCAAAAGACAATATGAGCCTCTGTGTAAATGTACTAACCCATGTGAGTGTGCTGCGGATTTCAGTATTATATGTGCACTCCACCAGCAATTTGTCACCCTGAAAGACCAAAATGTTTCTTTATTGCAATGTTTCATTTGGTACTGTGCAGTGCATTTATGCTTAAAATCCCTGTAAATTTAACAGCATGGTAACCTTTTAAAACAAAGCACTTACCAACTTCACTGTCTTAGTTTTACCCAAGTTTGTCACTTCCTGATATTCAAAATCATAGTTTTCATCTGCAGCTAGAAGATCGATCTGTTTACCTCCTCTGAAGAGGATAAGAATTTACAAAAAAAAATAATTAATTGCAGTAACTTGAGATTATGAACCACAGAAGAAAAAAAAGCACACAGGTTTACCTGAAGTGTCCGACTCGCACCTTCCGCCCAGCTAAGTGTGTGTGCAGCATCACAGAGAACACCTGAAGATCATGTGGCGTCTCCAGAACCTGTAGAGCACAGAACACAAGATCATCCAGTCATCTGATGAATCTGATCGAGAGAGTGTGAGTAGATAAACATGCATACAAACCTTTGGAATATAAGCAGTGTCACACAGGCCGTACGTGAGGAAGGATTTGGCTTTGGGTGGGATGGCGTACCCAGGGGCCACCGTAAGCCCTGTCATCAAAACAGCTGCGTCGTGCTGACGGAGTTCAGATGTGTAATAGAATCGCAGACCTGAGTCATCAACTCGACCTGTGCAGAGAAGAAAGTATTGTTTTATCATATCGAAAGACCTTACATGTTCATCACAGTGTGGTATTTTACATTTACATTACAACCAATCCTGACTGACCTGCACTTTCTCTGGGGTTGTTGTAATGCACTTCAAGTCTGTAGAAAAAATCCCCAACATTTCCTCCAATTGGAAGTCCTGCCACCTCAGGAAATTCAAAAGCCTTGAAAAATATTATTTAATTGAAAAACGAATCAGTAATTTTACCTCATTAATAAAGTTTTACATATAAATACTATTTCAATAGGCCTAATAAAATATAATTGCTAATAATTGCTGAAAATGAATCATCCTCTGGAGGCAGAACTTTTCAGTGAATCGGTTCAGAAAACCGCATTGACTCTGACTTAAGAGCCAAACTGATCCGATTCTTGATTTACTGATATGGCCGCAGCAGTTAACGATTTCTTCAAGTGATTAATGGCTTAACTTTGGTTGTTTCTTACATGAAAATGCTTTCAACCTAAGTCACAGGTGAGACTAACCCCTCCTCCAACTCCCCACACAGCCACGGTCTGCATACACTCTCCATCCATCCCAGTATAACACTCCGCCTCAAACGCCTCGGTCACGCTCGCAGGGCAGCGGTACAGCAGCAGATGATGCACGAGGTCAAAGTTTGTGATCACCGGCTCAATCTGGACATAATGAAAGTAAGTCGAATATTATCATGATTGATAGATCGTTGGATAGATCGTGTGTTAAGTTCTTAAACTCACTTACACGATAAATGTGCTGTTTGCGATCAAATGTTGGCGCTTTCATGATCTTGCAGTGATAGTGGGTTTGGGTGGCTGGTACAGTGAACTGAAATGAAATTGCAAATGTGATTAACGTGTAAAGTGAAAGTACACACTCACAAGCACTTTGAAGAGAACTACTGTTCAGAAGTATAGGCAGTGGGGTCATTAAGAAGTTTTTCTTCAACAAGGAAACCTTAAATTGACCAAAGGTTACAGTAAAGACATTTTAAAAGGTTTTTATTTCAAATAAATGCTGTTCTTTTGAACTTGCTATTCATCAAAAATCCTGAAAAAAATGTCACTTTCCACATTGATAATAAATGTTTCTTCAGCAGCAAATAAGCATATTAGAATTATTTCCCAAGGATCATGAAGACTCGAATAATGGATGATGAAATTCAGCTTTGTAATCAGGAATAAATTACATTTTAAATAATTCTCAAATTGAAATACATACAAAAACATACAACATTATGCTCTAAACTAGGTAAATATCTTAATATTCTGAATTTGTGGCATTCTTTTTCGAACAGAAAACTGATTTTGCCGACAGAACAGCTAAACAACAAAGTAAAATCTTTCTTACATTGACCATAGTTATGTCAAAAAAGTTGCTGTTTGGAGGGTTGACCCGAGGCATGTACTTCAACAGGTTCAGCTCCTTTGTGCCTCTTCGGGTGCTGTGGTACGTGATGTCATCCGTCTGTCCATACGCATAGATCAGCTTCATGGGGAGATTCTGAAAATGCAATAAAAACACTTTTACTTGATCCCTTTCCTGGAATTCAATGGGAAGCTCTTTGGCCACATGCACACTGCAGTTAAATGCAGTTGCCACTGTTTGCAGTGTGTATGTGGCTACTGATAACTTGTTTTTAGCTGTTTTTGCTCTAGAATTTCAGGGTTTTTAAGTTCAAAAATACAGTCCATGTTTAAAGAGGGTTATGAAGTGCAGCTGAGAGCTCCTTGACAAACAAGATCAGCAGTTTGTTCAGAGAGAGAAATGCCTAACATTGTGTGGATTCCTTTACATTGCTGGTTTTGTTTTGTTTATTGCCATTAGGCATGGGCCGATTACCGGTTTCAAGGTATATCGCGGTTTGAAAAATCATGGTTTCAAAACCACTAAAATCCTACGATATGTGCTGTTTTTATGTCTCATCAATGATGGAAAGTATAGGAATCCCTCAGCTTGTGTGCAGCACAGAGAATAACACTCCTAACACAGCACATCTCTTCACTCCTGGTGGTGCGAGCAGTCAGTCAGCTGATGGCCGAAGAAGGTGAACCTGTAACGGAGCTGACGAGATGCAAGACGTGCGGATCCAAGTGCAAGCTTTTATTTACAGGCATGGTCATAAATACAGGCAGGGTCGAGCAATGGCAAACAGGTATGGCAGGGGCAAGACAAAGAGTAATCCTAGGGCAAGCAAAGGTCGGTCGACAGCGAACAGTATCCGAAGGGGCTTGACGAGAGAGGTATCTGAAAACGAAGCAATAGTCCAGGCAGGGGAAAACACAATCCAAAACAGGCAAGGGAAAACTAGGAAAACTATCAGGGGCTCTGTAAAGTAGCTACGGCTAGGGGAGCGGTAAACGTATACAACACTCGGCAGTGAGGCAGAGAAAGTCCATGGCTTAAGTAGGGGTGAAATGGGAATCAGCTGTGTGATCAGTGTAAGCGTGTGATTGGCTGCAGCTGAGCGCAACGAGTGCAATGGACCGTGGGAACTGAAGCCCAGCATAAGTGTAACGATCCGTGTAGCGTAAGAGTCCACGCGGTGAGCGAGTGACCTCTGGTGGAGGGCGAACGGAAGTCCACGGACAGGACCCGTGACATAGCGCCCCCCCCCCTTCCAGACGCTCCTACAATATCCAGGAGGGTGGTGGAGCGGAGGCGGAACAGGGGGAGGGACGGAGGGCCAGGTCCATGTGGAAGTGGAGCGGCCGGGAACCAAAGCAGAGCCGGCAGAGCAGGAAGCCAGGGCGAAGTCAACGGAACTGGAGCCCACCAGGATGGAGCGGCCGGGATTGGAGCCCACCAGGGCGGAGCAGACGGGACTGGAGCCCACCCAGGCGGAGCAGATGGAGCTGGAGCCCACCAGGGCAGAGCAGACGGGATAGAAGACCTCCATGGCGGTGCAGACAGACCTGAAGACCACCATGGTGGAGCAGATAGAGCAGGAGCCCACCACGACAGATCAGGAACCCACAGCAGAGCCTGGGACCTAGGGAGAACTGAGACATAAAAAGGAGAGAGAACATGCACGGACCCAAGGACCGAGGCAGGGAACACAGGAAGTTCGTAATTAGTCTCCATAGTTGTGACAGGACAGAATGAGAGTTCATTGACAGCCTCTATAGCCGTGACAGGACAGAACGAGAGTTCATTGACGGCCTCCATAGCCGTGACAGGACAGAACGAGAGTTCATTGATGGCCTCCATAGCCGTGACAGGACAGAACGAGAGTTCATTGACGGCCTACATAGCCGTGACAGGACAGAACGAGAGTTCATTGACGGCCTCCATAGCCGTGAGAGGACAGAACGAGAGTTCACAGATGGATACTGCTGACACCTCTGGAGGTTCTGCAGCAGTTGCCGCCACCCCTGGAGGTTCTACAGCAGTAAACTTAGGACACAGGGAGAGTTTAGTAACGGTCTCCTCAACCGCAACACAACAGGTTGAGAGTACATTACTGAGCGCCACCACCATACAAGGGGCTGAGGTGAGCACTGCCGCTTCTGGAGGTTCTGCAGCATGTGCCACCACCTCTGGAGAAGCTGTGGCAGCTGCCGCCACCTCAGACAGTGCTGCGGTGGTGTACGCCACCCAAACACAACATAAAGCGATCCCCATCATGGGAAGCACTTCAGACAGGGGAATCGGTTCAGGAACAGGAGGGCTAGAGTGGTTTGGGGATACCAGCTGCGCGTGCAGACACCAGTGGTGAATCCCTCACATTGGATATCAGACTGGGATAATGGAAGACTGACCTTGATGATCTGGATGTGTCAGCCCGGACATGAGCCGACTCTGGAAGGTCAGCGGAGACGTGACCCCACTCTGGAAGGTCAGCGGAGACGTGACCCCACTCTGGAAGGTCAGCGGAGACGTGACCCCACTCTGGAAGATCAGCGGAGACGTGACCCCACTCTGGAAGGTCAGCTGTGACGTGCTGCTGTGACTCTGGACGAGCAGCGGTGACGTGCTGCTGTGACTCTGGACGAGCAGTGGTGACGTGACTTGACTTTAGGAGATCAGCTGAGGTGTGAAGTGACTCTGGATGATCAGCTGAGGCGTGAAGTGATTGTGGATGATCAGCTGAGACTTGGCTTGACTCGTAAAGATCAGCTGTGACTTGGCTTAGCTCATGAATATCAGCTGCGACTTGGCTTAACTCGAGAAGATCAGCGGCGACGTGAAGATCAGCTGTGACTTGGTTTGACTCGTGAAGATCAGCTGTGACTTGACTTGGTTCTTTAAAATCAACTGTGGCTTGACTTGACTCTCTGATATCAACTGAGACTTGACTTGACTCATGTAGATTGACTGTGACCTGACTTGGCTCTTTAACATCAACTAAGACTTGACTTGGCTCTTTAACATCAACTGAGACTTGACTTGGCTCATGTAGATTGACTGTGACTTGACTTGGCTCGTGAATGGCAGCAATGACATAACTGGTTGGTATGGCCGCCATTTTGTGAGTGCGGTCTGACGCCGCCACTATTTCAGTCATAGATGCGGTGACGCACTCCTCACCCGCGACACCCACAGAGTATAATGAGCCCACACACAACAGGGCATAGTCCAAAAACTGACTGAGTGAGGAGCGTGGACCCTCACAAATAAGCCTAGTCTTTAGTGGCTGATTAATGCTGTCGCAAAAGAAATCGATCAAGACATCATCTGGAAAATCAGAATTATTAGCAACGTCTAGATATTCCAGGATAAAGTCCTCGAGTGATCGCATACCCTGCTTGAGGGCTAATAATAGTTTTGCAGTGTACATACCCGGCCAGTATTGTTCATGAAAGCCGCTGGATCCTTGTGTGGTCGAGTATTCTGTAACGGAGCTGACGAGACGTGAGACGTGCAGATCCAAGTGCAAGCTTTTATTTACAGGCATGGTCATAAATACAGGCAGGGTCGAGCAATGGCAAACAGGTATGGCAGGGGCAAGACAAAGAGTAATCCTAGGGCAAGCAAAGGTCGGTCGACAGCGAACAGTAACCGAAGGGGCTTGACGAGAGAGGTATCTGAAAACGAAGCAATAGTCCAGGCAGGGGAAAACTAGGAAAACTATCAGGGGCTCTGTAGAGTAGCTACGGCTAGGGGAGCGGTAAACGCATACAACACTCGGCAGTGAGGCAGAGAAAGTCCATGGCTTAAGTAGGGGGTGAAATGGGAATCAGCTGTGTGATCAGACTCGGGTGTAAGCGTATGATTGGCTGCAGCCGAGCGCAACGAGTGCAATGGACCGTGGGAACTGAAGCCCAGCATAAGTGTAACGATCTGTGTAGCGTAAGAGTCCACGCGGTGAGCGAGTGACCTCCAGTGGAGGGCGAACGGAAGTCCACGGACAGGATTCGCGACAGAACCCCTGGAGTTTTTTGGTTTGTTTGTTTTGTTTCAGCCGATTTCTGTTCCAGGCAAACTGCATTGCAATCATTTTCCAAAATGTCATTTGTGTGGAAATATTACAAAGTGTTTAAACATTTAATACTGAAATAATGAAAGTCCTAAATATTTAATTGGGGTGGGGTAAATATTGCTAAGGGGAACTGACTGGGAACTGACTGCAGAAAAGTTTAGTTGGCATTTTCATCTTACCATCGTATCGCCGCAGTTTCATAAGCGCCACCTACTGGCAGAGAGTGAATTTGCAGTGTGATGTTTCAGTTTCATGCAGGTATGTTTTATGTAGCATAATTTTACAAAGCTAAAATCAGAACATTCTGTTTTGCTTCAAATTTTAAAATTATAATTTAAATCAAAAACTAATCATGCTATATTTTCATCAACACTGAAATAATGATAATTGATTTTACAGTATTTGACAGTAGTATGTTTACATAGTCGATTAAATCATGTAATTAATTGTTTGACTATTGTTTAATCCAGTATACCCATATATATTTGTGTGTGTGTGTGTGTATGTATGTGTATATATATATATATATATATATATATATACATACATACATACAGTGCACAGCATAAATGAGTACACCCCCTCTGAATAAATATAAAAGATGTATTTTCTTAATGATCACTAATATAATTCATGGAAAGATGGCAAAATTGAACTGTATTAAACATATACTTAATAAAAACAACAAAATATATGCCGATATTTTCTGTAAGATAAGTAAATTAGCCAATTTTGTTTAAATGAAGGATTGCAGAAACGAGTACACCCTAGATTTAATTCAGCAAATGTGTAATATTCTTGTATTATGTCCTCCAGAACTATAAGTATACTGCTCTGACCCTCTTGGCACTGAGTGTACAAGTTCATGACACATTTTCACATCTGTCCTGTTTAACTCCTGGAGGACGACCTCCTTGAATGCTCTGCTCTTTAATGGGGAGTTTTGCTCGGCTCGTCTCTACAGAATCCCCCACAGTTGCTCAAGAGCATTAAGACTGAGCGAAATACATGTCCACTGAAGGATTTTCACCTTGGGAGAATGAATATCTTCAATGTCATACTGAAAAAATGCCCAATAATGCAGGGAATGAGGGGAGGGTAGCATCTTCTGTTTCAAGTTTTTGTATTACATCAGACAATAGTGTGTGAATTCATGACAGCATTGATAAAGCACAACTCCCTCACACCTTCAGCACTCATTCATCCCTATATGAGCTTTACTACCACTGAACATCACTGTAGGTACCAGCTCTTCTCACTGTACTCCTCTAGCAACACCAGAACATTTTGGATGCTTTTGGATCTGAAATGATTGACTTAGTCTCTTGAGACCAGAGTATGGCTTCCCAGAAGTCTCTATTTTTTAACTATGGGCCTTAGAAGAGGTTAAATGAGTTTATTTTGCTTTGGTTACAGTAGGTAATTCTAGTGGTGACAACAACCATGCATGTCTCTTTTGCAGGCTGCGTCATACTCTGTGAGATAAAATGTCACTCTTTTCATAGCTTTTGCCGGCTCTGGGATACTTACATGTTATTTCTCCTGCTCTTTTTCTAGCAAAAATTCACTCATCACTAAATGAAAACGTAAAGTGAAGACCTGATTATTTCAGGAGCCTTGTCACAAGTCTATTGTTTTTTGAATGTCGGTGCTACTTCTGCTATATTTTCACACTTAAAACAATAATTTGGTATTCCTCTTGTAACATTGTCCACTTTTATGCTAAGAAATGAGTCAAATGGCAGTTCTCTCCCAAGTGGTTCCACTGCTGCCAGCTTTAAGTCTGAGCATGATTCAGTGAACTATATAACACTTTTAATTGTCAGGAAATTAATTGTCTTTAAAAGTTTTGGTTCAATATACTTACCAGTTGATCAAAAATATCCTTAAAGGGATACTCCACCCCAAAATGAAAATGTTGTCATTAATCACTTACCCCCATGTCGTTTCAAACCTGTGAAAGCTTTGTTCGTCCTCAGAACACAATTTAACCCCTTAACTGTCGCTCACAGTTTTGAACATAGACATTATAGTGCACTATCCAAACTTAAATTTTTATAATTCATGAACAAAAACATTTTGTCAGATGATTTTGATGTACCATTTCCATGGTAATGCAATCTCTGATTTTAAAATGGGTTTCAAAGGATTTTGAAATTTTGAGATTTTAAGTTTTCAACTGATATATAATTTCTTATGATTTCTAAAGTGTGATTGGGAAAAAGGCAACTAAGAAGACTGTCTGTGACAAAGGTCAGAACTCCTGTTATGATGTAGATTTTTCAGGTGCACTCTTGTCATAAATTAATCTATTAATTTTCCTACATCATTTTTTAACAAAAAGAGTCTTAGACCTTTCCAACAATATATGGTTTGTCATGATTAGATTAGGATTTAATTGTAAAATAGTGAAGTAAACTTAGGCGTCCCACAAAGGGGACGGGTGACAGTTTAGAGGTTAAAATATTTTGGATGAAAACCGGGAGGCTTGTGACTGTCCCATTGACTGCCAAGTAAATAACACTGTCAAGGCACAGAAAAGTATGTTTTTATACTTTCTGTGCCTTGACAGTGTAATTTACTTGGCAGTCAATGGGACAGTCACAAACCTCCCGGTTTTCATCCAAAATATCTTAAATTTTGTTCCGAGGACTAATGAAGCTTTTACGGGTTTGTAACGACATGATGGTAAGTGATTAATGACAAAATTTTCATTTTGGGGTGGAGTATCCCTTTAAACCTATACACTTTTTTTTTTTTTTTTTTTTTTAGTAACTTTCAGGAGGGTGTACTCATTTTTGCAACACAACATTTTATCACTTTGATAAGAGAATTTTATTTTGCTGAGTCTTTTTGACATTCTTCTTTGGTAATTGATCAAGCAGACTTGTTGGAACATTATATCTCCAAAGAACCCTAACATGTCATCTAAGTAAAGAGTAATTGCTGAATTTGTTAAGTTTTAGAGGGGGTGTACTCTTTTATGCTGTGCACTGTGTATATATACAACCCGAATTTGGGAAATGTTGGGACGTTTTTTAAAATTTTTATAAAATGAAAACTAAAAGACTTTCAAATCACATGAGCCAATATTTTATTCACAATAGAACATAGATAACATAACAAATGTTTAAACTGAGAAATTTTACAATTTTATGCACAAAATGAGCTCATTTCAAATTTGATGCCTGCTACAGGTCTCAAAAAAGTTGGCACGGGGGCAACAATGGGCTGAAAAAGCAAGAAATTTTGAAAAGATTCAGCTGGGAGAATATCTAGCAACTAATTAAGTTAATTGTCATCAGGTCTGTAACATGATTAGCTATAAAAGGGATGTCTTAGAGAGGCAGAGTCTCTCAGAAATAAAGATGGGCAGAGGCTCTCCAATCTGTGAAAGAGTGCGTAAAAAGATTGTGGAATACTTTAAAAGCAATGTTCCTCAACATCAAATTGCAAAGGTTTTGCAAATCTCATCATCTTCAGTGCATAACATCATCAAAAAATTCAGAGAAACTGGAGAAATCTCTGTGCGTAAGGGACAAGGCCGAAGACCTTTATTGGATGCCCGTGGTCTTCGGGCCCTCAGACGACGCTGCATCACTCATCGGCATGATTCTGTCATTGACATTACTAAATGGGCCCAGGAATACTTCCAGAAACCACTGTCGGTAAACATAATCCGCCATGCCATCTGCAGATGCCAACTAAAGCTCTATCATGCAAAAAGGAAGCCATATGTGAACATGGTCCAGAAGCGCTGTCGTGTCCTGTGGGCCAAGGCTCATTTAAAATGGACTGTTTCAAAGTGGAAAAGTGTTCTATGGTCAGACGAGTCCAAATTTGAAATTCTTGTTGGAAGAAATTCTTGCAGCTTGCCGTGTCCTCCGGGCTAAAGAGGAGGGAGCACTTCCAGCGTGTCATCAGCATTCAGTTTAAAAGCCAGCATCTCTGATGGTATGGGGGTGCATAAGTGCATACGGTATGGGCAGCTTGCATGTTTTGGAAGGCACTATGAATGCTGAAACGTATATAAAGGTTTTAGAGCAAAATATGTCGTCTGACGTCTGTTTCAGGGAAGTATCATTCAGCAGGACAATGCAAAACCACATACTGCAGCGATTACAACAGCATGCCTTCATAGTAGAAGAGTCCGGGTGCTGAATTGGCCAGCCTGCAGTCCAGATCTTTCACCTATAGAGATTTCTTTCACCTATTTGGCGCATCTATAAACGAAAAATATGTCAACGACGACCACAAACTCTTCAGCAGCTGGAAACCTATATCAGGCAAGAATGGGACCAAATTCCAAAACACCAAAACTCCAGAAACTCATTACCTCGATGTCCAGACGTCTTCAAACTCTTTTGAAAAGAAGAGGAGATGCTACACCATGGTAAACATGCCCCCATCCCAACTATTTTGAGACCTGTAGTAGGCATCAAATTTGAAATGAGCTCATTTTGTGCATAAAATTGTAAAAGTTCTCAGTTTAAACATTTATGTTATCTATGTTCTATATATATATATATATATATATATATATATATATATATTATATATATATGTGTGTGTGTGTGTGTGTGTGTGTGTGTGTGCATATGTATATGTATTAGGAGTGGGCGATATTGAAAAAATATATCACAATTTTTTTTTTCTTTAAATCTCATGATTCACGATTTTATCATGATTCTTTCATGTTGGTTTTACTATTTTGCAAGTTGTCTGAGCAGTACAGCCAAACTAATTTCCCTATTATAAAGGCAAAGCCTTTCAAGGTAACAAAAAAAAGAAAAGAAAAAAAAGTGGCAGATATTTAGATCAAAGTGGGCGAAGATAAAAATCTTTGTTCTTATTTTTAATAACAAAGACAAAATGATGACAAAGATACACATTACAACTACATATAATATACAAATAAAACAAACAAACAGTGCTTTATTTTCAGGTACAATAGGTGTATTTAGCAGGAGCATTCAAGAAATTGAATGAACAAATATAAAAACAAAACACTATATAGACTGATTCCTAAAGCGACTGTATTAAAGTTCTTCAGTCAAGAGCAGTGAGTGATTTTTCTCTTTGTGTTTTGTTGTTTTAGTAACATTAAAGGAATATTTCACCCAAAAATACAAATTCTGTCATCTATCTGTCAATTCTGTCGAAGTGTTATTTTTATACCACCATTTAACTCATTCAAAAGTTGTTTTAAACCTGAATGAGTTTTTCTTCTTCTGAACATAAATGCTATTTTGGGGAACGTGGAAAACCAAACAGTTGCTGGCCACACAGTGACTTCCATAGTATTTTTTTTCCCCCTACTATCAAATTGTGGACCAGCAACTGTTTTGGTTCTTCAAAATATCTTCTTTTGTGTTCAGCACAAGAAAGAAATTAATACAGGTTTGGGACAAAGTGACAGTGAGTCAGTGATCAAAAATCGTCATATCGCACACCCCTAATATGTATGTAGTGTATATATGTGTGTGTGTGTATGTATGTATGTATGTATATATATATATACATACAAATTTTTGTATGTTGCTAAAAATAAAATATAGTGTATTCAATGGGGGGGGGGGCATTTAAAAATAACACATTTTAGATCTGTAACCGCAATACCATGATACCGTCAAACCGTGATATTTTGTTTACAGTTATCATAACATCAAAATTTCATGCTGGCCCATGCCTAAATGCCATAGTTCCACCGTCATTGTTTTCTGAATAAAACTGCAGAGATCTGCAGTTCTTACACCTCTTACGAAACAATGAAATGGGAGGGTTACTTTGCTGGTGCTGAATTACTTTTATAAAGGGTGAAAGGAACTAAAATATTTTTTTACATTTTTTTCAAAAATGGTTAAACAGGCTCACAGTGATGGGTAAATCATTGTCATCACAGGAACCGATGGACCTCTGAAACTTCATGACTGTTTTCCCATCAGACTCGGTCAGAGACAGGAGTTTGTAGTTCTGTTGCTGGTCAACCACAGGCATTGAATTCCCCCCAGCATGACGATCCTGAACATGTAAAAGAAAGAGAAATGAAGCATGTGTGTGTATGGCAACAGGTGTATTTATGATGCTGTAGTTATAGTTATAGTTGTAGTTGCAGTTTCCAATCCAGTTAAGCAAGGCTATCAGTTTAACACACAACCTATTAAAGTAATATCAGGTTATTTTTACCAACATTTGCAAATTTTAAAATATCTAGTTTGAAAAACAAAAATGAATAAATACAGTTTGTTAGTGTAAATAAAAAAGTAGACTAAAATAAAAAATAAATAAAAAAGTCATTCTTATGAAGTTACTAACTGTATAAAATATCCCTGCTGACAGCCACCCGAGAACACTAAATATGTAGTTCATAATTAATGAACTACATGAAATATATATCAGTAAATCCAGAATAAAAAGAACGAAATATAAATGAATATATAAATATAAAATTATATTAAGTATAAAATTTGATTTATAGAGTGTGTAACTTTGTAATTGACTTATTGACATGATCAGCCCTAATCTTGAGGATGTGAAACACTAAAGTAATCTAAATATAAGTTTACATTATTGATAGTGAACTATATGTGAAATACATGATGAATTAGAATCGACAGTATATAGAACTAAATATCAAAGAATATAAAATTATTTGTAACTCCACTGAAAGCGACTTGAAAGTGATCAGTTTGTCTTGATGACATGAAAGACTAAGAAACACAAATATGGATAAGAATGAAGCACATAAAGAACAGAATATCGAAAGAATATAATTACATGTAATTTCACTTTTAGTGACTCTGACAGTTATCAGTCTCAGTCTTTACCGTGAAGTAACTGCCTTTGGGTCCAACTCCTCCAATGACGATATCGGCTCCAGTCATTCCTCCTTTGGGGCTGAAGCCAAAACTGACCCAGCCGCTGGTGTTGACCGTGAGCTCGAACAAGATGGTGCCCTGGATCTCATCAAATCCCCACTTCAGCCGCACCTTGTGCTCGAGGTCCAGGTGTTCAGAGAAAGGCAGAAGAGGGTCTTTCTGAGCCCAGGACCACTGGACTGAAAGCAAGAGCAGAACAAGAGATAATGTGACCATGTTTCCTTTTCAAAATCTCACAAACAGTGTCTTTGTAAGGTGTTTGAGAAGGCAGTGACATGAAACTGTTCTGTAGTCACTTTAACAGCCCTCTTTAAGCTTTCTGTAAGACCTCCTCACCTGATATCAGTTCTCCTCCTCTCACTCCGGTCTGGTGAATCAGGTTCCTCATCACATGATGTTAAAGTATTATTGGCTACAAGAGAGATTACAGTCAACTTTTAAAAGGACTTTTCATCTTTTCATGAACAAGCATTCAAAAATCATTTATTTTAGACCTGTGATGAACAGTAAAGAAATAGTGGCATTTACTAATTCATGACTATGGCAGAGATGGATTACTTGATGTTACATAAGCTAAAGTAAATACAGTATTTTACTTTTGCCTTTTCAGTATCCTCACCTGTTACATCAAAGCAAAAGAGCAGAGGTCAAGAGTTACCAAATATAAAACAAATATAAAAGGGGAAAAAAATGAAAGGAATACCTAATGTTAAAGTATTATTTTCACAACATAATTATTGTTAGAAAGGAATGTTCAGATGAACTCAACAAAAAGGCACAAGAAGTGTTAAAATCTTAATGTTTACAGTGGAGCTAAAGCATCACTATAAGGATTTAAGTGAATGACTGTCAAAAAATAAGTTTCTGTTGAATTTTGATGGAGCAACAAAATTTATGTGAACAAATCTTATATTGTTAAGATATATTTACAATTAAAATGTTGCTTGCAAATAATAATTTAATCAAAATAGTGGCTAGAATAGTTTTTGCTACCTACTGGCATTACATTATAAAACTAAAGATGAATGTTTATGCTAGTAGGGTTGCCAACTTCAGAAAGGAAAAATATGGGACAATCGCATATATATATATATATATATATATATATATATATATATATATATATATATATATATATATACAGGGCCTAAAATTTACTTTTTGCCACACCTGCCAATGGTCGGTGACATGATATAGTTTACCGGCCAAAAATTTTTTTACCGGCCATGAAACTCTTTTTGCAAAAACAGACAGTTATTACTACTACAATGACTAAACATATTTACAATGTTTTTAATTTGTCCTTTACTTTACTAAAAAACAACAAACAGATTTATTGATTTATCTTCTTTTTTTTTTACAAACTCTGTTTGCAGTGCGTAGGCCTATGTGGTGTGTATTTTTCCCCAGCCTGCACCTAGACCATGCTATTCAGTCAGCTTCATTTGAGGGCTGGATTATCGAACAGAAAATTTGAAGGGGGCCAAGGGGGTGGGGGCCGTCCCTGTCCCGATCTCTTTCTGGGGGACCTATAAAATTAGACATTAAATTGAAATCTAAAATCTATAAAAGGTTAACATTAGTGCTTTCTGTCAATCAATTAAAAAAATAATTGCACATTTTTTTGTAATTAATCATAATGAATCGCATATTTATATTGTCAAAATTTCACATTGAACCTCCAAATTAATGTAGAAACAGCAAAGATAGTATATTTTAAATATATATATTTTTACTAAGTATTATTAATGAAGTATTGATACCAATACTGCTACTGGTGTCTCTATTAGAGGCATTTTCCCTCAATTTTCCCTATTAATTATAGCCATTCAACATTTACAGTATAATTGAAAGCCATTATTTTTAACATTTAATATTTTCTGAAATATTAAGTGATTTTAAAACAATCTTCACATAAAATATAAATTGTATATGCATAAACTATACAGATTAATCTTTATTCAAGTTAGAAAAGTTAATCAGCGACTAGAGCAGTCAGTGATTTCTCTTTTTCTTTTGTTCTTTGATTTACATCAATGACAGACTTCAGCAGGTTTTACTTTAAAAGCTCTTTAAACCTGATGCACATGAAGCGGATCTGACACATATACTATTTTCTCCAAACTATTTACGATCATTTAAGACTAAGTTTACAAGGCAACTCGGCAAAACCGCATATTTTGTGTGTGTTTTCGTCCGCTGAAGCGCTACTAGTGCGCTGTCTGAAGCGGCCCGGTGTATATGTACAGCCGGTGTACCGACAAAACATGCTACCTATCAGATTGTGCTACCAATAATATATTTGCATTGTTTTAAAGGAAGACTCCACTTTTTTTGGAAATAGGCTCATTCTCCAACTCCCACAGAGTTAATAAGTAGAGTTTTACCGTTTTTGAATCCATTCAGCCGATCTCCGGGTCTGGCGATAGCACTTTTAGCATAGCTTAGCATAGATCATTGAATCCTATTAGACCAGTAGCATCGCGTTCAAAAACGATCAAAGAGTTTCGATAGTTTTCCTATTTAAAACTCGACTCTTCTGTAGTTATATCGTGTACTAAGACCGGAAGAAAATGAAAAGTTGCGATTTTCTAGGCCGATATGATTAGGAACTATACTCTCATTCCGGTGTAATAATCAAGGAACTTTGCTGCCGTAACATGACCGCAGCAGGCGCAGTGATATTACGCAGCGCCTGAAAGTAGTCCCCAGCTATATTATAACTAGTTACCTAGCTGGGGACTACTTTCAGGCGCTGCGTAATATCACTACGCCTGCTGCGGCCATGTTACGGCAGCAAAGTTCCTTGATTATTACACCGGAATGAGAGTATAGTTCCTAGCCAAATCGGACTAGAAAATCGCAACTTTTCATTTTCTGCCGGTCTTAGTACACGATATAACTACAGAAGAGTCAAGTTTTAAATAGGAAAACTATCGAAACTCTTTGATCGTTTTTGAACGCGATGCTACTGGTCTAATAGGATTCAATGATCTATGCTAAGCTATGCTAAAAGTGCTTTCGCCAGATCCGGAGATCGGCTGAATGGATTCAAAAACGGTAAAACTCTACTTATTAACTCTGTGGGAGTTGGAGAATGAGCCTATTTCCAAAAAAAGTGGAGTGTTCCTTTAAGGGTAAGTTTAGGGTAAGGGTAGGTGTGAACGGGTAGGTTTAGGGTAGGGGTAGGTATGGACATTTAAAAAATGCTCAAACCACATGAATAAGATGCTGGTAGCACAATCTGATAGGTAGCATTTTTCGCTATCGATTTGTGCTACCTATCTTTTTAATGGGAGGTAGCACAATCCGAGCGGGTAGTACAAATCGTCAGAACACCGGACGTTCTTCACTGCACCGTTTCTGCGGCGAAAAAGCCCAGATAGGCCTATGTGTCGCCAAATTCTCGGGTTATGAAGAATAAAGAAGAGAAAAGTTAATCTTCTGAAATGAAGCACCAATATCTTCTCAGGTAAAAGTTATTAGAACCGTGTCTAGGGACAAGTTGGCCATCACACTGACCTTGTCAGCCTGTATTATTTTATTCGCTTATGTCAGAAACAGCGAATCTCTTTAAAAACGGGCTGTTGATCTCTCTACATTGCATTGTTATATTTCGTAAAAGTTTTACCCACCGACTGGCGACTTACACTGTTACATGTACTCGCCTACACTGATTATATATATATATATATATATATATATATATAATCAGTGTATATATATGTGTGTGCCATGGTCTGTCTGAATACTCGATTCTGATTGGCTGGCAGGTGTTGATTAAATTCATTGAACTAGTTCCAGGTCAGTTTAATCACGTTCTATATTAATGCGCTTCCTATAAACATTGGTAACCATAGTAACATACAGTTACAGTTGAATAGTACTAGAGACGAAAATAACCGTCATTTTTTATCGTTCCGGTCAAGTATTGCAGCACAAATATTGTTAACATCTTTAATATGCGAATGCTGTGAAATGACCATGGCATAAACGGGATAATCAACGGCTAGTTGTGCATTAAACGATTTGAATGCACTTCGCGGAGGCAACCGAATCCGCTGCGCGTCGGGCGGTGCACGCTGCCCGTTGTGCATTCAAATCGTTTAATGCACAGCTAGCCGTTGATTATCCCTTACATAGGCTATTGAAAGGATATCCATTATATTCCAGCACAGAAGAAAACCGAATTACAGATTTGTAACGACATGTAAATGATGTAAAAGTTGATGACTGACTTTTATTTTTGGAGTTAACTATTCCTTTAAGCAAGTGGTCAGTGTCTGTTTTCATTAGAGGGCGAGTCAATCATTTTACACGTTGTTGACACACCACTGCATAAACACTAGCCTACATCTAACCTTATCTTCTCTACCAATGAAATCTGTATTTTTGAATAAAAATAATTACTTTTAGTATTATTGCCATTTTGTTGTTAAAAATTGTAATTCAAGGAAATACCATTCTGAATCATGATGTCAAGCTACTTTTTAAATCTAAACTTAAAGTCTTTCATATCGTAGAATGCACAAAAGACAAGTAAAATGTAAAGTCCATTTCCATCTAATGATTTGAAGGAAAAAATAAAAATAAAGTTGCATATAGCTTGCTCAATTTTTCTCTTAAAATTATTCAGACAATGAAAGAACAACAAGTTACATCAGTTCTATTTTTCATTAATGTTTCAAAAGGACCCCCACTGCCAAACAGAGGAGCAGCGATGGCAAAGCAAGACTTTTGGTGGCACTGTTGCTCATGCAGGGTGCAGACGGGATGACATTGAGGTCAGGAATCAGCCCTGTGTTGCTTGATATGTTGTTCTGGAAATACACATGGAAAAGATTGTCAGGTAAACGCAGCTGTGATCAGAGCAGAAGCAGGCCCTCACTGAAGAACAAAGATCCAGGGAGCGAGGTTGGAGGCACATCTATAGGGGTGGAGATCAGTGGGTGGAGACAGGTAGGTTTAGATATATGTAAGGTGGGAGGAGTTGGATCTGGATCCAACCTCGCCCCCAGGATCTTGTGTTCTGCAGTGAGGACCATCTCAGCAGTTCAGTTTGAAAGCTTGATATTGTGTAGGTGTGAACACTTACATTTGAGTTAATGACCATGACGTGCTGGTCGATTCTCTTCAGTGTTTGTTGGTATTGATTGATAGATGTGTCATTCCAAGTCTTCATGAACATCATATTGAGCCAAGTACTGCAAAATTAACAAGTAAAAGCTACATTATCGTTAGGATAAATATTAAGAGGAAAACAATCAGTGTTTTAAATGAGATTACGCTGTATCTTTTGCTCCCATCTCAGATATTAAAGAAGTTGTATTAGGGAGGCTTATACAGCCGCTCAGATTCATAGCTGGATAGTAGAAGAGGAAGGCCAAACACATCTCCTCTGAAGTTGAGAGTCCCCCCTGTGGGCAGAAAAAGGGAGTTTTACACATAATTTTTCCTCTCTACTTTTATTAGACAAAAAGAGTGCTGCAGGGATAATGTGTTTATGTGGGCCAAAACCTGGAAACGGGCATTTTAGCACTTACAGTTGATTGTCCAGATGTCAATGGTTTTTTTGAATGGATTTTCTGGTTAAATGCCTGATACACTATATTGCCAAAAGTATTGGGTCACCCCCTTCTAATGAATAGGTTTGACTACTTTAGTAATTTCCATGAGTACAAATCTTAATGTTTAAGCATATAATGATATTCTAGGGAATTATGTGCTTCTAATTTTAAAGCAACAGTTTGGACAGGACTCTTTTCTATTCTGACAATGACTCTGTGTATAAGGCAAAGTTTAAAAAGAAATGATTGATTCAGTCAGTGTGGAAGAACTGTGGAAAGCCAAGTCCTAATCCAAGCTGAACACCTCTGGTGTGACTTTAAATGCAGATCTTAAGCCAAAAACTCTACCAAACACCAATGACTTGTACATACACTATATGGACAAACGTATTGGGACACCCCTTGGTTTAGAACAGAAAAAGGCACTTCCAAAACTGTGGCAACAAAAATGGAAACATAATTCATGTATTTAAAAATTGTATTTCCATCTCTGTTGCGACAGTTTTGAAAGTGTCTAAAAAGACTGTACCCATATGTACAAGTCATTGGTGTTTGGTAAAGAGTTTTTGGCTCAAGATCTGCATTTAAAGTCACACCAGCCCAAGATACTTTCATGTTTTATACAACATACAATTCATCAGAAATTCACCCTTGTCATTTTTTTTTTTAAAGCTTTTACTTGTCTTGAAAAAGGCAGTTGCTAACAAGTGGCTAAATGTAAACTCATCTACTCGCTAGTCCGTTTTTTCAGTCTCATTGTGTTTGATAGCACTTTTGCAAACTATTCTAACTCAAACTTTTAGACTCAAACTATTAAACTCAAATTCAGGAAAAAAAAAACGTTTTTTTTAAATAAAGACTGAAAGAGTGTCAGTAACCTCAAAGTTATATGACTGTGGTGTAATTCGTTTATAGTCTACTTTTTACTTCTGGAAATTGTATTTAGGCTTAAAAATGCATGGATGTGGTGTTCAAGATTATCATGAGGAACAAAACTACTGAGAATCTCAAACTTTTGTTCGCCACAGTGCTTGTTTTCTGCAATAATTCAAAAGTCAAAGTCAGGAAATCTCATAAATAAAATTAAAACTCATACACATTTCTAGAACATATGAAAACATATGTACAACCACCAGGCTCTGGCCTTTAATATAATCTAACTTTTAATATAATGAGAATCAGTGAAATTTGAAGATACATGCTATTGAAGAAAAGACAAGACAATATGAGCCTCTGTGTAAATGTACTAACCCATGTGAGTGTGCTGCGGTTTTCAGTATTATAAGTGCACTCCACCAGCAATTTGTCACCCTGAAAGACAAAAAGATTGTTTTATTTCACTTATTGCCAATAATTATATAACATACGTGTGTGTGTGTGTGTGTGTGTGTGTGTGTGTGTATAAGTGCTGTCAAGTGATTAATCGCATCCACAATAAAAGTTTTTGTTTACATAAGGTGTATATGTATGTGTACTGTGTATATTTATTATGTACAGTTGTGCTCAAATTACTCATACCCTTGGTAACTATGATCAAAGAAGGCTGTGGAAATAAGTCTGCATTGTTTATCCATTTGATCTTTCATTTAAAAAAAAATGTAAAAGTCTAAACTAATTTTTTTTTTTTTTTTTTTAATTGAAAGTGGTGGAAAATCACATTAGGAAATAAATATTTTTCCCACAATGGCCACAATTATTGGTACCTCTAGAAATTCTTATGATTAAAATATCTAATATGAATTATATTCCCATTCATATTTGTATTTTTTATCACACCAGGGTGACGTAACAAGTTGTCCACCCTTGGCTTCCTGTTTCACAGGATTATAAATATGAGGAACACAAAGGCCAAATTCCCTTAATCATGCATAACAAGGCATAAAACCAAAGAATATATTTCTGATGTGCAGCAAAAGATTGTTGAACTTCACAAATTTAGAAAGTGGCTGTAAGAAAAGAGCTAAAGCATTAAAAATCCCCATTTTGTTTGAGTGCCCAAAGACTCTCCAAGGATCACAGCTGGAGAATTGTAGAGATTAGTTGAGTCTTGGGGTCAGAAAGCCTAAAAAAAAAACAGCTCCTACATCACCACATGTTTTTCCAGCGGGGCACACAGGGATAAAAAAGTACCTCATGTGTACAATGAAATATACTGCTGTATCTTTAATGTTGTGGGCCTATTTTTCTGCAGGAGGTCCTGGACATCTTGGCATCATGGCATCATGGATTAAAAAAATTAAAAACTGACTGTCCATGCCAGAAATCTTATAATGGGCCGTGTTTGGATCTTCCAACAGGACAATGATCCACAAACAAACATCAAAACCAAAACAAAAATGGGTCACTGAGAACAATACCAAGCTTCTGCTATGGCCATTCCAGTCCTCTGACCTGAACCCTATAGAAAATGAGTGAACTGAAGAGAAGAAGCACCAAGCTGGAAATCTAAAGGCTCTGGAGTGATTCTGGATGAAGGAATGGTTTCTGATCTCTTGTCAGATGTTCTCCAAACTTATCAGGCATTATAGGTGACGATTCAGAGCTGTTATCTTGGCAAAAGGAGGTTGAAAAATGTATTAAAGGGTATGATTAATTGTGGCCAATGTGTATGAGAGAAAAACATTTATTTCAGAAATTTCTATCCAATTTTAAATTCTTATTCTCCAATGAAAGGTTAGATTTTTGTAAATTTTTTAAATAAAAGATCAAAAGGATTAATGATACAGATTTATTTTCACAACCGCCTTTGATCATATTTACCAAGGGTATGAATAATTTTGAGCACAACTGTATATATAAATACACAAACACACACATTTATATATTTCAGAAAAATTTTATTTTTATATATTAAATATATTTATTTATCATTTCAATTATATGAATATAAATATAGACATGTAAATACATGTAAATATTTTCAAAATATATACTGTATGTGTTTGTATGTTTATATATACATAAGAAATATACACACGACACACATATATTATGCAAACAAAAACTTTTATTTTGGATGCGATTAATCATTTGACAGCACTAATACATATATGGGGGGTGTCAACGTTAACGCATTCGATTAATCTAAAAATTTTAACGCATTAATATTTTTTTAACGCAAATTAATCATTTGATAAGGTTTGTCCCCAACTTCTTCCCGTCATCGCAGCGCGGAAGGTTATCTATCATTGTGTGATGAGGGTACAGCACCAGTGTTACCAGGGCAGCAGCACAAGTGGGCTATTTTGAAAATACAGTTGCGGGAAAAATTACAGAGCCATGGGTTGCGTTTTTTGGGGCTACTTTTATAATGTACCATGGCCGCCCAAGGTGTATATAGACAAATAAAAATAAAAATAAAAATAGATCCTTTTACTAATGTTTATTATACTTGGAATGTATCCCTGGCAACTTAAGAACAGAGAGGCAGTTGTAACATCACAAATAATTTGAGTTTCAGCAGAGCATACATGTTAAGACTTTTACACAGCGGAAATAAACATGACAACAGCCACTATAGATTATATAAGATAATAAACACACGATTACGATAGGATATTTGTGATTTTCTTGAAAAAATGTGTATATCTGAAATGCTAATTTGTGCAGCGATATAAAAGGCTATATATAGTATATTTTAACAACAGTAAACGACCAAATTCCACATGTGATCGCAAAAGGAAGTTATTACAAACACTCGATGGTGATTTGAAGTGAGTTCTGAGTAAAAGTGCACTATTAATCTCAGAAATTGTCTTATGAAGCATGATGCTAATATTAGCTCTAATGCAGCTGCAGAACAGGGCCAATTCTTCTTCATAATGCATTTTGTCATAATACTTCACGTAAGGTCACAAGAAAATGTTTTGTTGTATTTATTTAGAAATACTTTTGATAATAGTTGGGTAAAGTATACTGGGATTGAAGCGATGTGGCTTGGTAAACGTTTTATTGCCAGTATAAAGGCTGATAATGGCTGAATAAAAACAAAAGAATAATGATAAAAGAATAAGGATTATGTCTCATACCTGGCGGAAGTGTGAAAGGTTCTGTTTCCTTAAACTAGTTATGCATTTCTTTTTCAACACATTTACAGGTAAATCCTAGTATTTTAAATTTGTGATTAATCATGATTGTGATTAACGCAATTAAATTTTTTCATCGATTGACAGCACATGCGTGTGTGTGTGTGTGAATGACATTAGGTATTGTGCAGTGCACATATTTGATATTTATGCTTGAAATCCCCAGCATGGTAACTTTTTCAAACCTTTTAGCACTTACCAACTTCACTGTCTTGGTTTTGCCCAAATTGGTCACTTCCTGATATTCAAAATCATAGTTTTCATCCACAGCTAGAAAATCGATCTGTTTACTTCCTCTAAAAAGGATGATAAATATATATACTTTTTTAAATTAATTAATTAATTAATTACAGTAACTAATGAACTATATTATGAGAGATATTACTTTAGGTCAGTCACTGGTCAAAAACATTTACCTGAAGTGTCCGACTCGCACCTTCCGCCCAGCTAAGTGTGTGTGCAGCATCACAGAGAACACCTGAAGATCATGTGGCGTCTCCAGAACCTGTAGAGCACAGAACACAAGATCATCCAGTCATCTGATGAATCTGATCGAGAGAGTGTGAGTAGATAAACATACATACAAACCTTTGGAATATAAGCAGTGTCACACAGGCCGTACGTGAGGAAGGATTTGGCTTTGGGTGGGATGGCGTACCCAGGGGCCACAGCAAGTCCTGTCCCCAAAACAGCTGCGTCGTGCTGACGGAGTTCAGATGTGTAATAGAATCGCAGACCTGAGTTATCAACTCGATCTGTGCAGAGAAGAAAGTATTGTTTTATCATATCAAAAGACCTTACATCTTCATCACAGTGTGGCATTTTACATTGTAAACCACTCCTGACTGACCTGCACTTTCACTGGGGTTGTTGTAATGCACTTCAAGTCTGTAGAAAAAATCCCCAACGTTTCCTCCAATTGGAAGTCCTGCCACCTCAGGAAATTCAAAAGCCTTGAAAAAAATAAAATTAAAAGGTGTGCATCTTGGGACAAAACAAAGGCACTGATATATTTTAAGATCAATCAGTGCAAGTTTCTTTTAGTTGAAACAGCTCAGACTTCGATTTTAGTCAAGGAATAGTCTTAAGCCTTGTCTGTGAAACCGGGGGTAATAGTATTAAAACAATTAAGATACCATTGTTGATAAAAGCTGAAAAATAATAATTCTTTTGAGGCAGATCTTTTAATCAACCAGCTGAATCAGTTTAGAAAACCAGGCTGAATGATTCACTTAAGAATCAAAGTGATCCCATTCTTGATTTTAACTCATTGCCGTAATCTGCTCACAACGGTTAATGGTCCATTGAAATGAGTAATGCCCCCCCCCCAACCCCCACATTAAAAATGCCTTAAAACCCCAGTCACAGGTGAGACTAACCCCTCCGCCAACTCCCCACACAGCCACGGTCTCCATACACTCTCCATCCATCCCAGTATAACACTCCGCCTCAAACAGCTCTGTTACAGTTGGAGGGCAGCGGTACAGCAGCAGATGATGCACGAGGTCAGAGTTTGTGATCACCGGCTCAATCTGGACATAATGGGAAAAAAAGTCAAAGATGAACCATGATAGATCAGGATTACGTGTGTTAAATTCATAAACTCACTTACGCGATAAATGTGCTGTTTGCGATCAAATGTCGGGGTTCTCACAATCTTGCAGTGATAGTGGGTTTGTTTGGCTGGTACAGTGAACTGAAACATTTGTAAATGTAAGCAACATGTAAAGTTACACTCATTAGCAATTTAAAGTGATTAACCAACAATATAATCTATGCGAGCTACTATGGGGTAAACTAGTATGGGGTCAGTAAGATTTTTTTATGAAATTAAGGGCCAGATTTACTATCAGCAAACCCTCAATTTTGGCGTTAAAAACTACTGTCAGGATTTACTAAAGACACACAGTGGGAAATTAGCGCTGAAAAGGCGTGAACACAGTTATTTTTGCGACTCACCATATTGAATATGCATTTGTAGTTTCCCTTTCGATTGGTAAATTTATGGGAGGAGAGTAAATTAATCACTCAATGCGATTTACTAAGATTTGTGCTCGTCAATTCACTGGTATTTGTGCCAATATAACTCCAAAAAAAGCATGTCTTAAAGCAGGCGGTAATTTGCGTTGCTCTTGGTAGATTGCGCTGTCATTATGGAAATGATCTGGCTGCCTGTGTTCTTTAATGTGCGCATTGTTAGTAAATCACCCACAGAATTTTCCAACCATGCCCCCTATATCTTGTGCTCTGCAGTGAGGACTATCTCGAATTTTCCCCTCCCATCGGCGCTTTTATGGAATTGCGCTCCAACGCTAAATACGGCCCATAATTGGTCAAAAGCTACAGAAAAGACATAAAAAAATTTACAGAATATTTTCTGCTCCTTTAAATGTTTTTTTATTCTTCAACAAATCCTGAATAAAGCTGTCATTGTTTTCACAAAAATATTTAGCTGCTGTTTTAAATGTTGCTCTTGAAATGTTAGAACAGGAAATTGATTTTATAGACAGAACAACAAAGTAAAATCTTTCTTACATTGACCATAGTAATCTCAAAAAAGTTGCTGTTTGGAGGGTTGACCCGAGGCATGTACTTCAACAGGTTCAGCTCCTTTGTGCCTCTTCGGGTGCTGTGGTACACGATTTCATCAGTCTGTCCGTACGCATAGATCAGCTTCATGGGGAGATTCTGAAAATGCAATAAAAACACTTTTAATTGATCTCTTTACTTGAAATGAGAAGCTATTTGGCCACATGCATGTATGTGGCCAGTGATAACTCATTTGAGCTATTTTTGATCTATTTGGACAGTTTTTAAATTCAATCAGACCGTCCGTGTTTTTAGTTAAAGGAGGGGTTTTGAAGTGCAGTTGAGAGCTCCTTGACAAACAAGATCTCGAGTTTGTTCAGAGAGAGGAGTTGTCGGAAACACCCTGATCCCAGTGGGACCTAACATTGTGTGGATTCCTTTATATTGCTGGTTTTCTTTTGTAATGTCATAGTTCCACTGTCATTTTTTTCAGACTAAAATAGTGAAATAGGAGGGTTACATTGCAGGTTTTGAACTATTTTTCCTTTGTGATTAATACAAAAAAACAATGGTTAAACTCACAGTGATGGCTAAATCATTTTCATCACAGGAACTGATGGACCTCTGAAACTTCATGACTGTTTTCCCATCAGACTCGGTCAGAGACAGGAGTTTGTAGTTCTGTTGCTTATCAACCACAGGCATAGATTTCCCCACAGCATGACGATCCTGAATATCAAAAAAAGAGAAAGAAATTAAGCATGTACAGTATGTATGCTTTATGATGTGTGATATGATGTGCAGTTTCCAGTGCAGTTAAACTGGGATATCAATTTAACACTTTGTTCAAAACACAAGAATATCAGATGTCACACTTATAAAGTAAGTTAGAAAAGATCCCACCGTACAGCTACTGAGAAAACCAAATATAAGAATTCTTACTAGAGATACTTGAACTAAATATGAAATACAAATATGAATAAATATAATATAAAGAATTAAATATCAAAAGAATATATAATTATTAGTAACTCAGCCGTAAGTGATAGTTATCAGTCTCAATCTTGAGGATGTGAACTACGAAACCCAAATATAAGATAAAATATAACTATGAATGTGGGTCAAAAACATAAAGAACAGGATATCGAAAGAATATAATTACATGTAATTTCACTTTTAGTGACTCTGACAGTTATCAGTCTCAGTCTTTACCGTGAAGTAACTGCCTTTGGGTCCAACTCCTCCAATGACGATATCGGCTCCAGTCATTCCTCCTTTGGGGCTGAAACCAAAACCGACCCAGCCGCTGGTGTTGACCGTGAGCTCAAACAAGATGGTGCCCTGGATCTCATCAAATCCCCACTTCAGCCGCACCTTGTGCTCGAGGTCCAGGTGTTCAGAGAAAGGCAGAAGAGGGTCTTCCTGAGCCCAGGACCACTGGACTGAAAGCAGAAGCAGAACAAGAGATAATGTGACCATGTTTCCTTTTCAAAATCTGGCAAACAGTGTCTTTGTAAGGTGTTTGAGAAGGCAGTGACATGAAACTGCTCTGTAGTCACTTTATCAGCCCTCTTTAAGCTTTCTGTAACCCCTCCTCACCTGATATCAGTTCTCCTCCTCTCACTCCGGTCTGGTGAATCAGGTTCCTCATCACATGATGTTAAAGTATTATTGGCTACAAGAGAGATTACAGTTAACTTTTAAAAGGACTTTTCATCTTTTCATGAACACAAAGCATCATATGACTTGGCACAGAAGGCAGAGACAAAAAGCACGATTCATATGGACTACTTTAATGATAATTTTAATGTTTTTTTGTTGTTGTTGCTTTGTTTTGTTTTTCATTGTGAGGACCCTCGTTCATTTCTGTTATAGCGAATGGGAACGTGATGTCAGCAACACACGGCATTCTGGGACTTTAGGACATGGACACTACAGTAGAGACTGGGTAATAGTGGAGGTAGATGTTAAAATTTATATTGTACAGTTAAAACATATTGGAATGGAAAACGCTTGCCGTGTTATGAACTGCCATATCTTCTCTCATGACCGGAGTGGAAAACCGATCTAAAATGAAGCCAATTTTATACTTTGCAGCTTGAAACAACACAATGGCGAAAAGCAGCTCAATGAAAATAAACAGCTTGACCAAAATCTTAAACCTTATTTATTACAGATTCATAATTTCTGATCCGTTTGAGTTTGTAAGTGCTCACGCAATAAATAATCTACGATAACACGTTTGGAAAAGTTATGTGTGATATAGCTTGTTATCTCTCCGTGTTCATAAAGCAACGCTCCCCTGATTCACTGTTCAACAACTCTTTGTAAGAAATTGTATTTGTTCCATTAATGTCCAGTAAAACTTATTTAGTGCTTTCACAATATAATTTATTTCAGAGCTGCATTACAGAGGGTTGTACTTTATCCCTTAATACTTTCCCAAACAGCAACATAGTTTTGGCCCAGATCCGGCCCACATCTGGCCCGTGTGAAATCCATGCGGGCCGGATCTGGGCCGACACTGCTTGCTATCTGGGTTAACATTTAGAAATTAAGGCGATATGATGATATGTGTTGATTAAACATCAGTGGTTCTCAATTCCGATCCTCACGTACCCTCGCTCTGCATATTTTGCATGCCTCTTATCTAACCCCGATTCAGATAACCGGCTCGTTAGAAGAGAGCTTCATGAATGAACTGTGTTCCGATTCCAACACAATTTAAATTCATGTCTCGCAAACTTTATTGCCCATTTAATGGAATATATATGCTGCCTTCGAACTGGAATCATGGCAGAATATTCCAAGTTTGCAGGGCACTTACGTTCGAATAGAACAAACAAGAGATGCACACAAAATGTGCAGAGCGGTGGGTCGCTTACATGATCAACTGGCAGAGATTAAGCTATAGTGTGATTATTTTATATGGCAACTATATCATTTCCACCTAGTTATTAAAAACTGCAAAAGAGAAATCACTTTGGTCCTGTGTGTGTGGTATGATAGAAGGCAGCCGTATGATTTCTGTGAGTGTGTATCATGTTGTTGTGTCCTGTCCTGTCCACACGACTGAGCGCTCGAATGAACGCAATAGATTCAAATATTAGTATTCTAAGCAAGAGCAAGCAGCTCTTAAAAATATTAATGCAAATACAGTCGTTTTTTTTCTTCTGGTGATTCGTATTTGTTGTCATTGTACGCTACTTAGCGTGTCCTGAAACATAGTGGCGACTACCCAGAATGCAACACGTAGTGATGTATATTCCCATTTTCTAAAGGCTAATGAAAGAATATATTCCAGCACAGAAAACCCCCCCACTGAATTACATATTTGTAAAGACATGCAAATGATGTAAAAGATCTAAATTATGCAACCTGATCTCACAGAATTCCGTGTAATGTTCACTGACTTAGTTAACCTCAGAATCTGTGGTGACATCACGGAATCACCTAACCCTAACCCTAACCCTAACCCACCCCTACCCAGTTCTGAACAATAACGATGACGATAAATTTCCCAGTATCGCATCGGCATGTTGATGCTAAGGGTTTGGCTGATGCCTGTCACTGACTTACATTGGTATCACTTCTGTGAGCCCATCACGGAATTTTTTCTGTGAGCTCATCACGGAATCTTCGGCGATTCCGTGATGCCACCACAGATTCGGAGGTTAATTAAGTCCGTGAACATTACACGGAATTCTGTGAGATCACGTTGCAACAATGACTGGATTATATTTTTGGAGTGAACTGTTCCTTTAAGCAAGCAGTCGGTCTCTTTTCATTAGAGGGTGCTTTACATGCACACATCATTTTACCCGTTGACAACACACTACATCTTTCCTATAATAATAATAATAATAATAATAATAATAATAATAATGATAATAATAAACTAAGCTTTATTCTAAACTTATTTAAAGTTTTTCATATTGTAGAATGCATAAAAGACAAGTACAGCAAAGAACGTATAGTGTCTTTATATGATTTATTTAAAAAGTTACATATAGTTTGCTCAACTTTTGTTTTTCTTGTTTTCAAGTTGCTTTCAAGACTGTCCATATGATCCAGGAGTTTTTGTTCCTTTAAAATTATAGACATTTAATCAGACAATGAAAGAACAATAGGTTGCATCAGTAGCATTTTGCAATAATGTTTCATAAGGACCCCCACTGCGCTGCCAAACAGAGGAGCAGCGATGGCAAACAGGGCCGTTGCCTATATAGTGAGGTGAAAGGTGGCCCACTGCTGCACGTCATCACGAAAGAGGGAAAATCACTCACTGCTCTTGACTGAATTGCTTTGCAGTTTTAACAAGAATTAATCTATATTTAATTTATACAGTGAAGACTATGCTATGATATTTTACATTTGATTATTTGGTTTCTGTACCTGATCACCTACAAACTTGAAAAAACTTAAACATTGTTTAATTTGTATATTTGTTCTATTTATTTATTTGTGCTGTTTACATGATTTCATACATGACCCACAGGTACAACCTGCACTGGGGCCCTGCAAACCACAGCTATGGCTCTGATGGCAAAGCAAGACTCCTGGTGGCACTGTTGCTCATGCAGGGTGCAGACGGGATGACATTGAGGTCAGGAATCAGCCCTGTGTTGCTCGATTTGTTGTCCGGTAAACGCAGCTTGGCCAGAAGAGAAGCAGTTTAGTTTGAAAGCTTGATATTGTGGTGTGGACACTTGCATTTGAGTTAATGACCATGACACGCTGGTCGATTCTCTTCAGTGTTTGTTGGTATTGATTGATAGATGTGTCATTCCAAGTCTTCATGAACATCATATTGAGCCAAGTACTGCAAAATTAACAAGTAAAAGCTACATTATCGTTAGGATAAATATTAAGAGGAAAACAATCAGTGTTTTAAATGAGATTACGCTGTATCTTTTGCTCCCATCTCAGATATTAAAGTAGTTGCATTAGGGAGGCTTGTACAGGTGCTCAGATTCATGGCGGGGTAGTAGAAGAGGAAGGCCAAACACATCTCCTCTGAAGCTGAGAGTCCCCCCTGTGGGCAGAAAAATGGAGTGTTAAGCCCCGTCCACACCAAGAATGATAACTATAAAGATAACGATATTAGCGTCCACATCAATGAACAATATGGTCTGTTTATTCTAAGCGCAGGCTCATCTGCCGCTTTAAACTCTCGAGCTCCTTACAACAGGATGGATTCTGATTGGATGTCAATGTTTGTATCGTTCATCAGCTGGAAAAAATCTCTGAATAGCTGGACTCTGCTATTTTTTAATATTGAGAACGATTTTTAGAACTATATCTTTATCGTTACCTTTAGTTATCATCCTTGGTTTGAACGGGCCTTTAGACAAATAGAGTGCTGCTGGGTGTTTTTAATGGGTTTTTGGTTAAATGCCTAATGGTGTACACAAGCTCGAGATATTTTCTTTCATTTTATTCTGCAACATAAAATACATCAGCATAATCCCTTGTATTTTTTTAAAGCTTTTACTTGTCTTGAAAAAGGCAGTTGCTAACAAGTAGCTAAATGGGTCTACAGAGATTGTCTGGGACATTAAACACCATCATGGTTAACAGGTAAACTCATCTACTCGCTAGTCCATTTTTTCAGCCTCATTGTGTTAATAAACATGCTTTTGCAAACTATTCTAACTCAAATGTTTAGGGAAATTGTTTTTATTTTAAGACTGAAAGAGTTGTCTGAAGCTTAATGGCTTTAATGTTAATGTTGTGTGACCATGGTGTAGTTCATTTTCAAGCTGGTAAGAATCAAACTTTTGTTAGCCACGGAGCGCATTATCTGCAATAATCCAAAAGTCAATGTAAAAAAGCATATTGAGTTGTTGTTGAGGGAATAGTTTGTCCTACAAAATCACATAACTGCAGCACGCTGTACTTTATGGCTATTCTGTGTTTTTACTGGATAGCCAAAAGGAAGAAGCGTGAGAAACAGGATCAGGAAATCTTATAAATATGAATAAAACTCATACACATTTCTGGAACATATGAAAACATATGTGCACCCACCAGACTCTGATTTTTAATATAATCTGGATTTTAATATAATGATTATATTAGTGAAATTTGAAGATACATGCTATTGAAGAAAAGACAATATGTGTAAATGTACTAACCCATGTGAGTGTGCTGCGGTTCTCAGTATTATAAGTGCACTCCACCAGCAATTTGTCACCCTGAAAGACAAAAATGTCCCTTTATTGACTTATTTCATTTATTTCGTATGTACTGTATATATGGCATTTGGTACTGTGCACTGCATATATCTGATACTTGAAATCCCTGAAAACTTAACAGCATGGTAACTTTTTCAAATCTTTTAGCACTTACCATCTTCACTGTCTTAGTTTTACCCAAATTGGTCACTTCTTGATATTCAAAATCAGAGTTTTCATCCGCAGCCAGGAAATCGATCTGTTTACCTCCTCTGAAGAGGATAAGAATTTGCCAAGAAAAGAAAGTAATTATTTACAGTGACATTACGTTATGAACCACATTAGAAAGAAAAGCACTCAAGTTATTATATCTAATTATTTCCTGAAGTCAGTCATTGGTCAAAAATGTTTACCTGAAGTGTCCGACTCGCACCTTCCGCCCAGCTAAGTGTGTGTGCAGCATCACAGAGAACACCTGAAGATCATGTGGCGTCTCCAGAACCTGTAGAGCACAGAACACAAGATCATCCAGTCATCTGATGAATCTGATCGAGAGAGTGTGAGTAGATAAACATGCATACAAACCTTTGGAATATAAGCAGTGTCACACAGGCCGTACGTGAGGAAGGATTTAGCTTTGGGTGGGATGGCGTACCTAGGGGCCACCGTAAGCCCTGTTATCAGAACAGCTGCGTCGTACTGACGGAGTTCAGATGTGTAATAAAATCGCAGACCTGAGTTATCAACTCGACCTGTGCAGAGAAGAAAGTATTGTTTCATTGAAAGACCTTAAATATTCATCACAGTGTGGTATTTTACATTGTAAACCAATCCTGACTGACCTGCACTTTCTCTGGGGTTGTTGTAATGCACTTCAAGCCTGTAGAAAAAATCACCAACATTTCCTCCAATTGGAAGTCCTGCCACCTCAGGAAATTCAAAAGCCTTGAAATATAATTTAATTGAAAAGATAATCAGTCATTCTACCTCATTAACAAAGTGTGACATATAAACAGGCCTACTATTTCAGTAGCCCTACAGTATCATTGCTAATAAAAGCTGAAAATGAATCATCCTCTTGAGGTGGATCTTGTCAGTGAATCAGTTCAGAAAACCGCTCGGAATGATTCACTTAAGAATCAAACTGATCCGATTCGTGAATCAATGATGTGTTCGCAGCAGTTTACGATTTATTCAGGTAATCAGTGGCTTAAATCTGGTTGTTTTCGCATGAAAATGCTTTCAACCTAAGTCACAGGTGAGACTAACCCCTCCGCCAATTGCCCACACAGCCACGGTCTGCATACACTCTCCACCCATCCCAGCATAACACTCCGCCTCAAACGCCTCGGTCACGCTCGCAGGGCAGCGGTACAGCACAAGATGATGCACAACGTCAAAGTTTGTGATCACCGGTTCAATCTGGACATAATGAAAGTAAGTCAGAGATGAAGATGATTGACAGATCGCTGGATAGATCACGTGTGTTAAATTCATAAACTCACTTACGCGATAAATGTGCTGTTTGCGATCGAATGTCGGGGTTCTCACAATCTTGCAGTGATAGTGGGTTTGTTTGGCTGGTACAGTGAACTGAAACATTTGTAAATGTAAGCAACATGTAAAGTTACACTCATTAACACTTTAAAGAGATTAACCAATAATATAATCTATGTAAAGTATTATGGGGTCAGTAAGAGTTTTTTTTTTTTTTTTTTTTTTTTTAAATAAAAAAAAATAAATAAAAAGACATTTATATTTTTCAACAAGGACACATTAAATTGACCAAAAATGACAGAAAGGACATTTAAAATATTACAGAATATTTTTCTATTTTAAATGCTGCTCTTTTGAGTTTTCTATTCTTCAACAAATTCTGAATAAAGCTGTCACTGTTTTCACAAAAATATTTAGCTGCTGTTTTAAATGTTGCTCTTGAAATGTCAGGAACAGGAAATTGATTTTACAGACAGAAAAACAAAACAACAAAGTAAAGGTCATTCTTACATTGACCATAGTTATGTCAAAAAACTTGCTGGTTGGGGGGTTGACCCGAGGCATGTACTTCAACAGGTTCAGCTCCTTTGTGCCTCTTCGGGTGCTGTGGTACTTGATTTCATCAGTCTGTCCGTACGCATAGATCAGCTTCATGGGGAGATTCTGATAATGCAATAAAAACACTTTTACTTGATGTCTTTACTTGAAATGAGAAGCTCTTTGGCCACGTGTACACTGCAGTTAAATATTGTCACTCATAAAAGTTTGCAGCGTGTATGTGGCTAATCTGGCCATTGATGACTCATTTTAGCCATTTTTGATCTATTTTGACAGTTTTTAAGTTCGATCAGACAGTTCATGTTTTTAGTTAAAGGAGGGGTTTTGAAGTGCAGTTGAGAGCTCCTTAACAAGATCATCAGTTTGTTCAGAGAGAGGAGTTCTCAGAAACACCCTGATCCCAGTGGGACCTAACATTGTGTGGATTCTTTTACTTTGCTGGTTTTGTTTTGTAATGACATAGTTCCACTGTCATGCGATCAGAAATTAATCGGTGCAGACGCAATTCAATATGTATATCCTACTTCTATGTAAAATAATCATAAGTACCAGTTTAAGCTGTTTGATTATGGCCTCGAAGTTCGTAGTTGGAAGCAGTTATCCCCCGGCCCATTTAGCCGATGTGTGCGCAGTGGAAATGTGGCTACACTCTTAAAAATAAAGGTGCTTAAAATGTTCTTCACAGCAATGCCAATAGAAGAACCATTTTTGGTCCCACAAAGAACCATTCAGTCAAAGGTTCTTTAAAGAACCATTTCTTTCTTACCTTTTTATAATCGGAAGAACCTTCTTTCACCACAAAAAACCTTTTGTGAAACAGAAAGGTTCTTCTGATGTTAAAGGTTCTTTATGGACCCATTTAGAAAAAAAAAGGTCTTCTATGGCGTATAACTGAACAAATCAAACAAATGTGAACGGGTAAAGGCAGGGCTCATGGGCTGCAGCCCAACCAAGCCCAATGGTAAGTCTAGCCATGCTCAAAGCATATTTTAATGTTTGTGAATTTTGTGTTACTCCACAATGATGTTCTAGTTGAAAGCATTTGTAGTGTATAGGTAGAGTCCAAACATAACCTCAAGCCCAGGGGTCCCCGGCCCTCCAAGTCCTGCCCTGCCCCTGACTGTCATTGTTTTCAGGCTAAAACAGTGAAAGGGGAGCGCTACATTGCTGGTGCTGAACTACTTTTGCTTTGTAATGAATATATATATATATATATATATATATATATATATATATATATATATATATATATATATATATATATATAAACAATGGTTAAACTCACAGTGATGGGTAAATCATTTTCATCACAGGAACCGATGGACCTCTGAAACTTCATGACTGTTTTCCCATCAGACTCGGTCAGAGACAGGAGTTTGTAGTTCTGTTGCTGGTCAACCAAAGGAATTGATTTCCCCACAGCATGACGATCCTGAATACAGAAAATCAGAAAAGAGAAATGAAGCATGTATGTATGCTTTATGATGTTGTAGTTATAGATGTACAGATCCCAGTGCAGTGGGATACCAGTTTAACACTTTGACAATCAATAGTTCAAAACACAAGAATATCAGAAGTCTATGTCAGATAGATATATATCAGATATATGAATAAAAATAATATAAAGAATTATTTATCAAAAAATATATAATTATTCGCAACTCAACTGTAAGTGACAGTTATCAGTCTCAATCTTGAGGATGTGAACAACTAAGAAACCCAAATATAAGATAAAATATAACTATGAATGTGAGTCAAAAACATAAAGAACAAAATATCAAAAGAATATAATTACATGTAATTTCACTTTTAGTGACTCTGACAGTTATCAGTCTCAGTCTTTACCGTGAAGTAACTGCCTTTGGGTCCAACTCCTCCAATGACGATATCGGCTCCAGTCATTCCTCCTTTGGGACTGAAACCAAAACCGACCCAGCCGCTGGTGTTGACCGTGAGCTCGAACAAGATGGTGCCCTGGATCTCATCAAATCCCCACTTCAGCCGCACCTTGTGCTCGAGGTCCAGGTGTTCAGAGAAAGGCAGAAGAGGGTCTTTCTGAGCCCAGGACCACTGGACTGAAAGCAAGAGCAGAACAAGAGATAATGTGACCATGTTTCCTTTTCAAAATCTCACAAACAGTGTCTTTGTAAGGTGTTTGAGAAGGCAGTGACGTGAAACTGTTCTGTAGTTACTTTAACAGCCCTCTTTAAGCTTTCTGTAAGACCTCCTCACCTGATATCAGTTCTCCTCCTCTCACTCCGGTCTGGTGAATCAGGTTCCTCATCACTTGATTTTCCAGTATTATTGGCTATGAGAGAGATTAAGATCAGTTTTTAAAAGCACTTTTCATCTTTTCATGAACAAGCATTCAAATATTACTCTTTATTAAACAAATATTTATTTTAGGGTTGTGATGAACAGTAAGTACAGAATAGTGGCATTTACTAATTCATGATGACTATGCCAGAGATGGATTAGTCAATGATGTTATTTAAGCTAAAGAAAATGGTTTTATTTTTGCCCTTTCAGTATCTTCACATCAATGCAAAGGAACAGAGGTGAGGACCAGGGCCGCATTAACAATTTGCGGATTGACTATTTCCTAATTCCATGAATTCCATACATTACCATTAGAGATAACATTTTAATTCGGTTTACCAATCAGTTACATTTATTGTATTTAACGACCTCTGCACGTATCTCATCGCCCCCACAGATTTTAGGTTAGTTTGATTATTAACCTGAAGGATGTATGTTGCTCTTTCTGTTTGAACAATCTCTCTTAAGGGCTGGGAGATACCCCTGTAGAAATATGCAGCTTATTAACAATAGGGCTAGGCGGGGCTGAAGCCCTGGGGCCCGAGCAAGGCTGTGGAGTAGATTGACTGGCCGTTGGTATCGCCAAAGCCCCACCACGCCACCCACTTATTAGTGCTATTATTTAGTTGAGCTTTTCCGTGAATTCCATGCATTACCATTAGAGAAATTGTTTGAATTTGGTTTTGACTTTTGAATGACCTGTGCACTTATCTATCAGGTGATCGCTACCCAATGTCCGCATTCACCTTCACTCTTCACTTCATTCTGGTGTAACCTGGAAGTGGTCATGCAAAGAACAATCTTCAATAAGTAAAAACGTCAGCTATACTGAGAGAGAGGGGCTCAAAAACGAAAAACTTCAAAGACAACAGAGAAAAGATATGAGTTCGTCAGTAAAATCCCCAGCTATCGGGTTATTTCACTAAAGTTAATGATGGAGTTGTGGAACAGCAAGTGGACCGGGCACATGGAGCAAATAAAAACACAGCCTCGTTGTCCCCACAGTATTAGGTTAGTTTGATTATTAACCTGATGGGTGTATGTTTGGATGTATGTTTTCAAACCTCTGTTTGAAAATGATTATTTTCCACTAGCAATACATGCAACGGCATTTATCTGATTAAAAATATAGTCAAAAACAGTAATATAATAATGTCATGAATCAAATGCCAAAATCAAGTTTAGAAATGTCATTTGTTTAGGCTACGTATCTTAAATATGAATTTGGAAAGATAGCTTTATTATGTTTCTTTTTTTTTTACCTGCTGATTCAACAAGGGTGTTTACATCACACTCTCTCCTATGGTGTATAAAAATCTTTTTAGTTTGTGACAAGAATTCAATAGTGGTTCATACTTAAAATTCAGGAAAACTTTAGTTTATTAATTGCATCCTCGATGGCTAACATTTTCCTGGATTTTGAGTGTGAATCACTACTGAATTCATATTTTTAAAAACAAAATGTCAGTGTCTCAAATAATATCAAACACACCAATGTTATACCAACATCTAGTTAGCAAAATCTAATTAAGGCCATAATCCAATCTTTATTCTTTAAAAAGTACCTCTAATTAAAACCTAATTAAGAATATATATGTTTAAGAAACTTTATGACAGATAAATTATGTTGAATGAGTATTTGATATGCATCAAAATAAACCATGCATTTGTTTCAGTGATGTGTATCATCCAGGTGTGCAACACGTGGTCAAAGAACATATGACAGAGAATAACATTGGTGTAGATTGCAAAACGTTTATTAGGCCACTGATATGGTGGTGAATGTTATTTAATTCATTGCCAGAGGAAGATTGTTTAAAATTTAAAAGGTAACAGAAGAGCGTAGCAATAAATAATCGCAATGGTAGTTGGTGCACATGTCCATCTACACTATTGGAAATCAGTGCAGATGTAATCATCCAGATGTTCTGAAATGTACCCTTAAACCTTGTGATAATCTTCATTTGTAAATTTATATTTGTTTGCAAAAGTGTTAATGTTTTATATTGGAAACATGCAAAAAACAACCAGAGAGGAGACAGTTCACAACCACACAACATGAGGAATGTTGAACAGTCTGACTGGGAACAGGGCAAGTTAACACATGATCATCACATCAGCATACAATAAATAAGTCCACAGATACATGTTATAAAGGTTTATTTCATTTGTTGCAGGCAGTGATGTATTTAAAAAATGATAATTAATAAAAGACACAGTTAGAAAGCATTGCAAGCTACAAATTAAGAGCATATCGAACTGAAATGAACTAGCTGAGGTTTGCTGTGCTTTACCCTAACGTTACACAAAGAATGCAATCATTCAGTCAGGGACGACTGCACAAAACCTGCAAAGTTTGTGTGAACAAAAAATGTGCACTGCTAACTTATAAAAATATTATAAACTGTTACGAAATGATGAACAAATGCAGTTCAGGCACAAGTTTGTCCAACGCTAGAACATTACATTTACACGAGATACAAGGGGCGTGAACTAAAATTCTCAGTTGCACGCGCATGCGCGAGAAATCATGAATATTCACGTATGCTCCGCCCAATGAAACCGAAACAAATTCGTAACACATGTCGTTTTCACCGCTGTCATGTATTTTTGAAATACTACACATCTCCACTAGAGGCCGCTCTAAACTCACACATCTGTTGTCTCAGCCCGCCCTCTCAGGTTGAACTTGAAGAAAGTTAAAAAAAGCTGACAGAGTCAAAAATGAAAACATTTATGGGCACAAAAGCTAAAATATCTACTTGAACAAAACAAAACAAAAACTTCGTTCTTGTATTTATCCCTACTTAACATTAAAAGAATTTCTTATTATTAGTCTAAAAGGTGATCCTAAAAGTCCTACACTACAGTCTAACATACTATGGATTATATAGCCTATTACAATATATGTAAATATAGCATAAGGCTTATGCTGTATATGATAATACTAACAATAAATAGTTGTCATGTGTTTATGCATTATATACACTACATAAATATTATGTGTACTATTATTTTTAATTATATATAATTTTATTTATTTATTTATTTTTGGTTATACACACACAGCAGCTGTGTGAGTTTTTATTTTTTTTTTTTTTCTCTCAGGCCACTCGATCAGTGAGTTTGTTTCCGGTTGTGTCTCTTATGTGTAACACACACAGCTGCAGTCAAGTTGAACTGCTCATGACTGCTGGAAACGACGAGTTTGGATTTACACACATTTCTGACCCACTTCAGTTGAGTCCGTTGGGTTCTGACAAGAGAATAAAGTGTATTTGGTGATGTAAATGAACTATTTTGTGAAGGATCGTTTCTGGCAGAAGAAAAAAATGTCTGGATGAAGAAGAGAGAGTTTATCGCCATTAAACTGCAGGTTTCTGTAATGACTGGTTAATGTGTGTATAATGGAGACGAAGGTAAGGACTTATTTGTCGTATTTTTGGTTAAACTTTGTGTCTGATCTGTTTGTAATTTCTTTGCACTGAGATCACACTGGGTTTGAACTGGCAAAGTATTTCAAAACACACGCCGATATATTTGTTCTTAAGTGTTTATAACCGTCACATGCATCATAACTGACCCGTTTAACACTCAGAAATGGGTGTAATATGTCTCTTTTTGTTATTTTAACGATGTTTAAGGCTTTTTGGTGAACGTAGGAAAATATGGATCATTAAGAGTCTTGTGACATTTTAGTGAGGGCATGACGTCATCCGCAATGCCTACTGGGATATGTAGTTAAATTTTTAATGAATCATTCACCAAGTTTGGTTAATCATAGAACCAACACACTAACTAATTACCCGCGTAAGTGAGAGCTTGGGTCTCTTAATGTAAATTCTCCTCGGGATAATATGTTAACCCATTAATGAGAGTCTGTCATATATCCATTTAGGTATTAATACATACTCAGATATTGCTTAAAACGGATAATATTCCTGGTCAGTTAGTTTACTTTTAATGCCTCAAAAGTGAAATAGGTTTGTGGTAATTTCAGCATTTATTTTGTATATGTTTACCTATAAATGACCTCAAATAAATTTGCTTTCAATTACTTTTGTGTCTGTATGAATGACTTAACCTTAAAAACGAACTTGCTTTAACCGTCACACCTTTAATTATAAGAATGACATTTACATTCATTTGTTTATCATAAACAGGGCTAATCTGAAAATTACATTTTTTTTTCTGTCTGTACTTTTAAAAACAATAGTATCTGTGTTCACAAAGTATGATTTGTAATTTTAATTGTAAAACTATTTTTCCTGTTTATTTGACATAATCTGTATTGTAAAAAGCACTAAACAAATAAAGGTGACTTGACTTGATTTAAAATTGCATTCAGTTTTAATTTAGCTTTATTTTTAAATTAGTAATCACTTTGTTTTAATATAGTCACCCTGATTTAGTCTTTAATTTAGTCCTGCTCCCTTGACTGTCTATATGAGGATGTTTCTAATGATGGAGGGTTTCATGAGCTCACTGCAAGACTGCCGTTATGAATGTTTCTGTTATTTGTCTTGCATATTATAATTTGTATTTCATCACTTCGTTTTGTTTCTCTGGAAGACTTGTGTAAATGGTTATGCACATTTATGACATCAGATGTTTCGTGGTGTATCCATCACTGTTTTTAAAGTGCTGTATTTCATTTGAAGTGAATTCTCTCACACACAGACTCTCTATGTCTGAGAATCGAGGAGTCGTGGCTTGTGAAGTTCTACATAGAGAGGGCCTGTCTCACTGTTCATACAGACCTCACTGTTTGCCATTTTGATAGCTTCAGGATGTGTGTGTTTCTGTGTTCCCTCTATGCGTGTTAGAATAACGGGAGCTTTGTGGAAGGTTTTTTTTTTGTCAATATACTGTGGAATTGATTCTGCTTTGTGACCATTTGTATGCTTTTCATCACAAACATGTGCTCTATATTGTTCTGTTCTAACTTTATCTTTTCATTTATTTATATAATTGAACCTAAAAGTAAAGGAAAAGCCAGAAATAAGATTTTGCATTTTAAAAAAAAACAATTAATAAAGTGACTTTAAGAACCTTTCACCCCTAAATTCTTATTCCTGAAAAAACATCCTGTTTAAACTAAATCTTTTTCTTTCTTTTTTATTAAACTCAGCATTAATTACGTTCAGAAAATAGTAGTTGTACCCTAGAAATCTACTTAAATTGAATTAATTATCATTTAATTTAATTACAGTAATGAGAATGAGGGTTTTTGGCATTGCAGAAATATGATTTGGGGAAAAATAGGATTAATTGTCTTGAAAATCAAAATGCAAACATTGCAGTGGTCAAAATAAGCTTCAGTTTCTTTATATGAGATATAATTTAATGTTCTTTTTTTATGATTTTGTGCTAAAATGACTCGGAGACTTCAACCGTTTTTGTGTGATTCACAAATTTGCAATGGTGACATTTGTTAGTGTGAAAAGATATTAATTTGATTGATTATTTAAAAAAAAAAAAAAAAAAAAAAAAATCCCAGAAACTGTGTTAGTTAAATGTTAAACAGGTTAATGCTGAGGTCATGTGAAGTTAATGGTGTCCAAAAAAAAAAAAATCCAATCAAACAAGTCTAGCTGGTTGTGTTCTATTAATAATTAATGATTGTCTAATACATTTGGTGTCTGACTATGCATGTGTTTTATTTACGCATGTTTAATCTCCACCCAGGCACAGGTTTTATATGATTTCACAGCAGAGCCTGGAAATAATGAGTTGTCGGTTCGAGAGGGTGAAACAGTCACAATAACCAATCAGGTGGGTTTATTTTACTTTCATAACGTTTTATAACACCCGTCTCTCCGTGTCTGCTCTGAGTTGTTGCATTTGTATGGATGGATCAAAACCTTTTTAAATGTGATCCATTCTGTTCTGTTCCCAGAACATTGGTGGAGGATGGATTGAGGCAAAGAACTCCAGAGGAGAAGTCGGATTGGTACCAGAGGACTATATAGAGGTAAGCAGTGGTTACCAAAAATGGCTTTTACAAAGGTGACATACTGTATGTGTATTCTCTACTTTTGAAAAGCTTGGGGTCAGAAAGAAAGAAATTAATATATATTCAAATAAATGCTTTTCTTGAGCATAAGAGACTTCTTTCAAAAAATAAGCCTTACGGTAATGGTTATAACAAGATTTACAACATACACATACCAACGTAAAAAAGAACATTTATTTTACACAATAGATACTTAGATACAACTCAGAAATATTTAAAAACAGAAAATGTGCATACTGAAGTTCAGATGCTATCTGTTTATCAACTAATATTTCAAAACATTAGCTGATTAAGTACCTGCTCGTCTTTCATTCTGTGTGATTTAAAGTATATAATGCAATTTTATTATTTGCTGTAATGCACATCTGGCAGTGTTTTGAAACCAAACGGACAGAGAAACTATCGTTGCTGGAATGTGACCTGTTTGATCAACAGGAAGTGTTTTCTTTTCCTGTGGCCAGCCAGATTTGAAGCATGTTAGTGCTGTGTTCATTTCCAGGCTTAATGTATGGCTGAATGAATGTGCTTGCTTTATTTTATAATACTTGGTATTGAAAAATAGGATTTTCCTTGCTCTTTTAAAAATACAAGATTTATTTAGGTGCAGCAGTATCTTTGTGTCAAAGTGCATCATACTGTGTAGCTGAACATAATCACATTATAAAGCCATCCTGAGGCAGTCGTGCACATGGAGACCTGGTAAACAGTTTACTCTCTGTATAAATAGGCTGTGGAGTGATTCCGCCTGCTGCTGTCCACAGACATACATTTCAATTTCCCTCCTGACCCGAACTCACAGCTGCACTATCGTACATACACACGTGCTTCCTTCATTTCTCTGTTCTCAGAGCCAAACAAATTACCATATGTTCACACTTCTACAAATTCAAATTCTTTGTGCACCCATATTGTTGTGATTATTTAATACTTGGATTTTGATGCTTTGTTTTTTGTTTTTAAAGATGGAAGTAAAAGCCATTTCTTAAACGCTTATGAATAAAAAGTAGGAAAAATAGCTGAAAATAGGCCTTTAACTAGTCCAGACTTTCATATAAAGTCATGTGGGAGCAATATTTTGACAAATGAGTGCCTCAAAGTGAGCAAAATATTGCACCATACTAAACTAAAACACCATACTAAACTTAATCTCACATTTCGAGTTGACAAAGTCAATCAAGGCTTATGTTTTTTGAAGATTAAAATGCATTGGCCATTTTCTGGATATATTTAATCCTCACCCTCAGCACCAAATGTCACTTTTCTTCGAATTTCAAATATTTGGACTTGAACAAGTTTGTCTATGCATCTACCAGCAACGGTAATGCATAAGATATCATATTCCCATATGTCAAGCAAATTTTAGGGGTAAAAAAATAAAAATAAAAAAATATTTTTTTTTTTATAGTAAAGGTGATAATTTAAGAAAGGAAACATTATTGTATTATGCTAAAAACTATTATTATATACTATAAAATCTAAAATGTTTTACAAAACTTACATTTAGTCTCAAATAACATAAAGATCTAAGTTAGTGTACCAACAACACACTTATTTAATTCTGATTTGAAAAGGACTGACCCTTGTGAATTTGTCTCTTCATGTTCTTCTAGATTAAACAGGCTCAACCTTTTACCTCTGGAGGAAACGCAGCGCCCCTCGATCTCTCGTTCTTTGACAGTCACACACCGGCCCCGGCCAGCACCGCACAGGTAAACCATCATGATTAAGATGGGTAAATTTCACATGTGAATCGTTCAGTCTGTTGACTAATGCTGCACATAAACTGGTCAATTTTATTTATCACGTCTGTTTAACACGCTTTTCTGATTATTCTCTGTGTAACACTCCTTCTCGGTGCTTTTCTCCCACTGTTTAACTTCCTGAGAGGAAGTGAGCAGGAAGGGAGAATCCAATTCCGAAGCATAAAACTTCTTACTCAGAATGAAAAAATGTGTGTGCAAGCAAACTCTTAAGATTGAGAATAAAACATCCTGTGTTGCTTATTCCAAGGATCAGCGAGGGGCCAAATGTGAAGGATGATGATTTTTAATTAACATACAGGATGAAGTGTTTGGATTCTCCCATATGGTAGTGAGGTACTGTGGGTTTGGCCTTCAGTGCTGAGACTGAAGTTTTCATTGAGTGGGTTTTCTGGACGAACCATGACTTGATCAGCAGCATTTTGAAGAGTGGGAAGCCTTTAGTTGCAGAGCATTTGTTTCCAGAGGCCCTGCCATTGGCTTTAGTTTTGAATAGATTTTAGCAGTGTTAAAGGCAACATGAAACCACTTTCGTCTGACTTCCATTAAGTAACGCATCTCAGAACATTCAGCAGGAGGTGAAACATATTAGAATGTTAGAATACTCAGGACATGTTGTAGGGCTGGACAATTAAGCATAAATGACATCGAAATGATTTTCTCACGCCGGTTATTTCAGTTTATCAATCCTTTCCCCAGGGTTGCCAGGTCCGCCAAACAAAACAACTCTGATTGCTATTCAAAACTAGCCTAATCATGTTTTTTCTCTGACTTTCCCCCTCCGTCGTGTGTCCCCTCCATCAAAATTATGCTAAGGTCGATTGTTTTAATTTAAAAAAACGGACTAAAAAACAATCCGCGGCAGAGTCATCTGAACAACCAGAGCAGTGTAAAAATATGCTTTAAAATGTTTTTTTTTTTTAATGTGAAAATATCCTTTTTACATTCAAACTGAAATGTGGCTTTTTTCATAAGACGTTTTTATTTTAAGAAATGTGTGCTTTGATTTCAATCATTCAAAATATTCAATCAATAACCATAAATAGTTTGTTTCCTTCAATTATTTTAAAATCACAAAGATAAGAAATGCGCTCTTTTCATTAGAAAAAATATCCCGCCTTTAAAGGTGCACTAAGCAATTTTTGAAAAACGCTTTTGACTGCAGTGTCGGATCGAGTCCCAAAACACACATGTTATAGCCAATCAGCTGTAAGGGGCATGTCTTGGAATGATAGAGAGAAGAGAGCTCTCAGTTTGAGTGCACAGGACTGATATTAGCAGATCGACTATAGATAGAGAGAGAGAGATGGCAAATAAAAAAAAAGAGGAAAATATAGGAGGAACAAAGCATTAAAAAGAAGGGTTACAATCATGCAAGAGGAAGGATCCGCATAAATATCGGAGCAGCTTTTTGAGAGAAACTCAAGGAGCAGGAAGGGCTCGAATTGGACGCCGAGGTTACGTTGTTTCTTTCTGATAGGTGAGTAACGTTGATTTTGCATTGTTTCACACAATTTATCTGTGTTGGCTTATGTTTGAATATGCTTGTGTGTCATCTCCACTTGTTTCCGCGATTGTCATTGCCATGGTTGTGTACGTAGGTGTGGGGCAGAGATATCAAAATAGGGGCGAGGTCCTGTTGAGGTATGGGCGTGTTTGTTTTGGTGTTTTCAAATATCAACATCATTTGGCAAAAATCGCATAGTGCACCTTTAATAGTTGAGCATATTTACAGTACAAACCTTGCCTGTGAACTATGAGGGAAAATTAATAAATAAATACATAAAATAATCATTCGTTAATCATAATCAAGGTAAAATATTCAGTTAATCGAGATTTTGATTTTAGGTGATATCGTCCAGCCCTAATGTGTTGTTAAGTTGGTGGCTAAAAATTGGTTCAAAATAATGAAATTCTTTTGATTACAAATTATGACCATGAATAGGATCAATGTTGAGTTCATGTTGTCTTCAAGTTCATCAGAATGATCATGTGAAACCATCCCTGAGGACAAGCAGTTGTTTATGGTGTTATCTCAAAGCCTGAAGCTGATTGGCTGGTCAAGGGACAGACTTTAACCTAGTAGCTGTAGTCTGCATGCGCTCAATGAATCACGATAACAGATGTGAAACCAGCAGCAATGCTAAATATTTATGAGTCATTGTAAAATGTGTGGCACAGTTAACCACAAATGTCCTTGTAGGCACAAATATCAGTCAGCTCTGTCTAGATATTTTTTATTAGTGGATCAAGTTAGTGAGATATAATATCTTGCTGTAATTCAGATTTGCATTGACAAAACAGCAGGAAATCCACATTAAAGCTTGTCCTGGCCAAAAACCGCCCATTTGGATAGAAAGAGATGGGGTGTGGGTGACGGTGACATGTAAACTGGTCAACCATGAATAGTTTTGTTTCTGTGCACTCCAAAAATATTTAGCCCTAAATTATGTTTTTGAATTTGGATTTCATTTGGATTATACTGTTTTAACATGAACTAATACATTTAATATGATGCATATTTAATCATACCGAAAGGAAACAGACAAGAAACAAACAAACAAAAAAAAGACAGTTTATCAACAATTTCCTTTTTTTTAATATTATTAAAATAATCAGATGCTTATATTGTGAAAAGAATTACATTTTAGTTAAGTATGAACATGGTTAAAATATGGCTAGGTATGGAACAAGCATTATTCTGTTGGTTAAAATTAATTAATTTGATTAGTTTGTTAAAAAACTGATTAGATTTATTGATCAAAAATATATAAATTTTAATTGTGTAACACATTCAGTTTATTCGTACAGAAATATTATCTGTTTTTTTTTGTTGTTGTTGTTTACCTTTTTCCTGTTTCATTTATTTATTTACTTATTTAAATTGTATGATCCAAATGGATGGAATATTAGATGAAATTTAAATACATAAATATTAAATTTAGGCCAAAATGTTTTTTTTTTTTTGAGTGTGTACCAGTGGAGGCCAGGATTGTCTGAAAGTGATCATACTACAATAATTGGCTGGTGTGAAAACAATTTAAATAATGGCGTAGCTTTGTCTGTTCAAGGTTGTACAGACAACACAATAAAAAACTGGTGTTTTTGAGTGCTGTGGCGTGTCATGTGAAGTGAAGACCGCTAAGTAATTGCTCGAGTTGTGGTTTCTTTTGATGATACAAGCATTTTTCTGAAGTGCGTCAGAAATGAAGTGGACCCTGATGGTGAAGTTGCATGACTGTGTATTAGCACTCTGCTTTAAAAACTATTTGTTTGATGAATAATGTTTTGTGCTAGTTTTTGAACTGTGTGTATTGTAAACCCTTGCAGGTCTCAGCTGGGCCTCTGCTATTGAAAAAAATTCAGTGGTTTGATGAAGGTCTTGTCTTTTAGGGTCATGTCAGGGTAACCCTTCCCTTTCAGCGCTTTATGATGATGTCACGTCTTTCCCCTAAGGTGGATGTAGCTCAGCCGGAAACCCCAGTCACCCCAGTTACCCCAGGATTGTCCTCCACCTCCCCTGATGAGGTACCCTAAAAGTATTTGGCATGATGGACGCCACGCATGCTCGATTTTGGAGCCCTCACTAACAAGACCAAAACCTAAACACCCTGTTCTCGGGGTCTGAATGCTTTCAGATTGAATCAGACCCCACTGATCACACCAGACAACTGCAAATCGCACATCGATTAAACTGATCAGCACTGTTTCAGTGAAATGGCTACATCACTGTCTATCTGCCCGCTTTTAAAACATAAATGCGATGATTCAGTCATCTACTGGATAGCTGCTTCTGATTTGTTGCAGAATTTGCTTTTTATGTTACAGAATTTTTTTAAATTCTTTTCTATCTACATCACAGTTTTGTTTTTCATGTGTTTATTGTTGAACTGAAAGCTGGTCTGGTATCAAGACTTTTAAATTCAGACTGCGCTTTTAGCTACCTGCAAACGGTACTGGGCCTTTCTTGGGGGGTTTCAACTAGTTAATTAACATTAACTAATGAAACCTTATTGTAAAATGTTACAATTATTTGTTATTAAAGCATATACATTCATAAAAACACTTAAATTAAACAGAAAAGCAAGCAGGTGTGTAATAACCGTTTCCTTGGCTAAATCCTGCGTTTGGACCAGTCTCGGTTGCAGAATCACATCACTGTGTGCTTCTGAAATTATTATCTTCATCTGTATAGTTAGTTATCTCTGTGTTGTACGTTGCCGCTTGTCAGGCATGAAAAACAAGCTTTATTTAAATTCTGAATATATTACCGTATACAGCATGCAAGGAGCGCTCCCTTTAAATTTATTAAAAACTGTCACTCATTCATCACGATCTTACTAAGTTCTGTTTTAACCAATGAATGTGACCACACAATGAATATATATATATTAGGGCTGTCAATCGATTTTTTTTTTTTTTTTTTAATCGCATTTTTTTTTATTTGTTCTAAATTTACCTTAAATTAATACTTTTCAAGTTTGTAATACTCTAATCAACATGGGCATGGATAAATATGGATGCTTTATGCAAATGTATGTTTATTATTGAAACCATAGTCAACATAGTGCAGACATAGTCAACATAGTGAAGACGAGACCTGTTTCAAAGGTCATAGATGTTTTTCAAAGAACTTGTTCATGTCCATTAGACACATGAAGAAAGAACAAAGAAATACCAGGTTTCCATTACTTCTCTTTCTTTGCACTTTACTAACACAATTTACTAACACAAACATGTTTAGATTTTTGCATGACAGGACAGCTCTTCTGAAAATGCTAAATGTACATTTATTATTTATTACCAGTGTTGGGCACTTTACTTTAAAAAATTAATTAGTTATAGTTACTTCTCACAAATAGTAACTGAGTTACATCATTATAAAAGTAACTAATTACCAGGGAAAGTAACTATTGTGTTACTTTAAAAATAAATGCCCCCAATATTAAATGTTAAATTAATAAAATGGACACTAAAAAGAATAAATTATTATTATAAAACTTTGTACATTAATTTACAATATTTATCTACTGACACTTAGGCCTAGTATCAGTCAGTCAAGCATTATAATATAATATTATGATAATTTAATATTATATGATGATAGAACTTTAGTATTTAGTATAACCAAGTATGAATGCATATTTGTCATCAATATAAAACGCACTAAGGATTAATGAGCTGCTGGGTTCATGAATATTAATCACGTTGTCTGCGTTCGCTGGAATTGATTTGCTGGGGCCTGTTTCATAAAACAAGTTTACCGTATAAGCCAGGTTTATTTCAGTTAGTCTGACTTATTGTCAGTTGATTTGGTTCAAAATAAGTCAGACTAACTGAAATAAGCCTAGTTTATTTGGTAAACTTGTTTTATGGAACAGGCCCCTGAAATCAAAACAGGGACGACAATAGGTGAGCGCCAGCCAATGAGATTGATTGCTTCACACTAGAGTTTACGGTAACGTTACGTCAAATACAGCTACACTGCGCATCCATTCAGATGAACTGAAAAATTTAATTCTAATAATATAATATAGTAACGCCACATTTTATTGTCAGTAACGGTAACGGCGTTATAACGGGGGGAAAGAGTAATTCGTTTGATTACTCGTTACTGAAAAAAATAACGCCGTTAGTAACGCCGTTTATTTATAACGCCGTTATTCCCATCACTGATTATTACATTAGTTTGTCTCTCTCTGTGCCCATTTTGATGAAGCTAAATTCTCAATAAAACTGTTTTCATTGGTATATTTTACTGTTTCTGTTGTCAAACAACAATGAATATGAAATAGTGACTGAAACGCGACCCATTAAGACATAATCAGCTCTCCCTTTCAAGATGTTAATCTGCACAAAAATCCTGATAATCGAGCCGTCGTCTGATGAAATCAAATATCGCTAAAGGGGCCTGCAATGTCGCTAAGTTGGCAACACTGTGTATCTCCATTTCTCCAACTAGTGGTTGGGCCATGGGGCAAACAGAAAATACGTGCTGCGTTAATCGCGCGTTAAAAAATTAGTGCCGTTAATATGATTTTGCGTTAACCTTGACAGCACTAATATATATATATATATATATATATATATATATATATATATATATATATATATATATATATATAATATATATATATTAATCTTTTTTTTTTTTTTTTTTTTTTAAATGAAGTTACGAACTTGACGCTGGACAAAAAGCGGTGAGTGCGTGGATTCCAACCTAAACACCTCTGATTGGCCATTGCGTTGTAGAAATCAACAAACATCTTTGTGATTGGCTACTTTGCTCCCCTCTACGAAAATGCATTGTGAAATCATTTAACGCTTTCCAAAGCAGAAGGGCAGATGCACTGAATTGTTTGCCAAATCTAGTTCCTTACATTATTATTATGAAGAAAACAGATCCTAGACCAGGAGTTATGAGCAGCATTTTAAACTAAAGTCCGACCGTCCCCCTCGGTCCAGAGGGGGGGCACAGGGATGTTCATGGGGGGGCAAAGCCCCTCCAGCCCCCCCTCTGGCGCCGGGCCTGGATAAACAGTATGATGAACTGAAAAAAAGCAGAAATGTTTAACACATTCTCTAAAGAAAAATGAGCCCTTTATTGAATTAAGTTAAATGTAAGTCAAATAAGTGGTGTCTGAATCTGTATCCGCCAGAAATTTCCAAAACATTGCCTTCCAAATTCCAAACGCACATGAATCCACATAAACACACTTTCTAAAGCCAGTCTTTCACCGCATGGTGCTACATTCTCAATGCATGACATGCGGTTTTTGCATGAGCAAATAAGAAAGTAGGCAACCAAACAGATAGCGTTTGACTCTGATGCATGTCTGTCGTCGACTGCGGTAAAATAACAGAATGATACTTGCAGCTATCATTTGACATGCATTTGCCAGAAATCACTTGCCGTGCTCGGAGCAATAGGTCAAAGTTTTTCAGATGTGATATTGATTATGACTAGATGATAACATGAATGAGGCTCGGATGATGGGTTTATTTTGGTGGCCAGATGATGATCCGGAAACACAGAGCTTATGGTTTGTGTCTCTGTGGCTCTGGGATTTTGTGTCATCAAGGCTAGAGGTCCATTGGGAGTCAATTGTTCAGTGTTGACAAGCTGAAGCGTGCATCAGGAAGGTAAACATCTCTTTCCTTTCAACATGTCCATCTATATAAGTGTATTTCCATTTCATGGGCTTTCTTTAGAAGTCCTTGAATCGGTTGACATCTGAAAATAGCTGCTCAAATGGAGTCTTTCACAATAATATAATAACAACCAAAGGTTATTAGAGTGCTTGTCGTGGGACTTTTTGCATCTGTTTTTTGAGAGTTTGACAGTTAAGACCTTTTTCGCTCAAAATCACATCTGTGTACTTGTGTTATAGAAGATTAAGCATGTGCAATCATAATGAATACAATTTAAAGAACAAAAGAACACTCGACTGACCTCAACCAGCTGAACATTAATTAAACGATCATAAATTATGTTCAAGACAGACTAATTCTATGCTGTGGACAAGATTTTTGGACTCGAGTGTGTGATGAGGTTGTGGTTAGGACAGTCATTTAGCCTTTTAAAATGATGATATTGTTTGTAAATGGTTCAAATGCATTGCTTGGTCTGAGGTCACTAGTGAAAAGGCTCCTTTTTAATGCTTTTTGTTTCTTACAAATCGTAAAGTTGTTGTTCTTTTTCCTTCTTTCAGACAAGTAATGGTAATGACCCATGGGCAGTGTTTGACAATAATGCGTCTGGAGGGGTTTCTAATAACTGGGCAGCTCAGCCAGAGGGCACAGAGACCGGGAAAACCAGCAGCAATGCATGGCAATCTGGAGGACACGGGCATCCACAGGCCTACCAGGGTCCAGGTAACAACTCAAATAAACCCATGTTGGATTATTCGGTTTAAACCAGTGGTTCTCAAACTTCTTGGCTTCAAAGGCATGTCGTTGTCCACAACAAAATTGTCCCTAGTTTTGTTTTCAAATTGGTTTTAATCTTTAGGACCTCATAGTTTTTGTACATTTTATTAAAATTAAAGGAACACTCCACTTTTTTTGGAAATAGGCTCATTCTCCAACTCCCCCAGAGTTAATAAGTTGAGTTTTACCGTTTTTGAATCCATTCAGCCGATCTCCGGGTCTGGCGAGAGCACTTTTAGCATAGCTTAGCATAGATCATTGAATCCGATTAGACCAGTAGCATCGCATTCAAAAATGACCAAAGAGTTTCGATAGTTTTCCTATTTAAAACTCGACTCTTCTGTAGTTATATCGTGTACTAAGACCGGCGGAAAATGAAAAGTTGCGATTTTCTAGTCTGATTTGGCTAGGAACTATACTCTCATTCCGGCGTAATAATCAAGGAACTTTGCTGCCGTAACATGGCCGCAGCAGGCGCAGTGATATTACGCAGTGCCTGAAAGTAGTCCCCAGCTAGGTAACTAGTTATAATATAGCTGGGGACTACTTTCAGGCGCTGCGTAATATCAATATCTCTTTGGTCATTTTTGAACGCGATGCTACTGGTCTAATCGGATTCAATGATCTATGCTAAGCTATGCTAAAAGTGCTCTCGCCAGACCCGGAGATCGGCTGAATGGATTCAAAAACGGTAAAACTCAACTTATTAACTCTGGGGGAGTTGGAGAATGAGCCTATTTCCAAAAAAAGTGGAGTGTTCCTTTAAAATAATTACATTTCAGAAATATAAGTTGAATGTTTTTCACGGATCACACTCTTTTTAACCAATCAATTTCCATAACTCTTCCAGTCATTCTTGATTTAGTGGGAAAGAATTAAGGATAAGGGTTTTTAAAAACATTCACAATTACAATTTCTACCAAATAAAACATTTTAGAGCTTAACATAAGCTCTAAAAATGTATATTAATTATATAAATGTGACCCTGGATGACAAAACCAGTCTTAAGTGTACATTTTTCAAAATTAAGATTTATACATCATCTGAAAGTATGGTTTGTTAGGATCGGACAATATTTAGCCGAGATTCAACTATTTGAAAATCTGGAATCTGAGGGTGCAAAAAAATCAAAATATTGAGAAAAACGCCTTTAAATTTGTCCAAATGAAGTTCTTAGCAATGCATATTACTAATCAAAAGTTACGTTTTGATACATTTAAGAAGTTTGCAAAATATCTTCATGGAACATGATCTTTAATATCCTAATGATTTTTGGCATAAAAGAAAAATGGATAATTTTGATCCATACAATGTATTTTTGGCTATTGCTACACATGTACCCCAGCGACTTAAGACTGGTTTTGTGGTCCAGGGTCACTAATGTCTATGGTGGTTAAAGATTTTATTAATTTAATTAAAATCTAGCACTTTTAAAATAAGGCCTCATATATCCAAATTTTCCAAGACTTTGAATCCTGTTTCTTCAAATGAAAAAAAACAGTTGTTGAGGTGGTCAATTGAAATAAGAAATATATTATTTTAGTTGTTTTAGCTTATTTTATTGCTTATTTTATCCGTCTTATTGTGTTCCGGTCATTTTGGCCTGATTTCTTTTTCTTTTTTCTTTTTTTTTTTCCTCCTGAAAATGTTAGTTACTGTTATCACATTGGACTAAAACTTACTGATTTTGTTTGCAGAGGATATAACAACTTCCCTCACCAAAAAATACATTTCTTTTGTACTTTTTTTGGCCTAATGATTCATTATCAGACAAGTCTGAATCAGTATGATTTTTAGAAGTCCTTATTCAGTAATTGCCAATGAATAGAGAGGTCTTAGAAAAATGCGTTGGTCAAAAAGTGTGGGAACCTTGGATGTTATATAGCATAATTAATCATTTGCAGTAATTTCATTCTGTTAAATGTCTTTCAGTGCAGTTTGTCTTGTTGCTTTTGTTTTAAATGGAAAACTGAACGCCACAACCACAAGGCAAAAATACTTATCATAATGTTTATTCTTCACTGGGAGCTATTACATTCCTCTTTAATGGTTTCGGTCCAACATATTTAGAAAACAAGAAGCCTCTGCAGCTTGTGAGGAGCCAAAGTGCTGCTTATTGTTACATGGATGTTCTTGGCAGGTTTTTTTATTACCAAAACAAATTACAAGAGCGTAAGAATGCATTCGTAGTGGAAAACTAGCATACTGTGCAGTATATTTTCTAGTATTTTTTTTTCAAGTTGGACAAATTAACTTTTTTTTTTTTTTTTTAACTCTTGACAGTCAGATCTTATAAAAGGCACGAAAGATGCAGTTGATATTACTTTCATTTGTGACACCAAAAATGGAAAGGCAGGATGCTTTTGTGGAATGTGTAGTATTTAGTATACATTGTTGTACATGTAAGTATGAAAAAATATGAAAGTTGTTTTGCGAATTGTTGTGTAATATGTGGGCGTGATTCAGTGATCTCATCTGTTACTTTGAGTCATGTGTTAGACTAAAGTTCGCCAGCAATAATGTCATCTCTGGAAGATCATCAGTTTTGGTCTGTTTGGAGTCATGAGGAGCTGAAATTCAATATTTCCATATGCAATAAAAAAAAAAGCAGCTTCTACAAATCTGTGTCCTATAAAGTCAAGCAGAGCATGTGGATTTGTTTTAGAGATGTTTTCCCCTGAAAACGGATTTATTCCCACAAGCAAGATGACTCTTTCACCGAATTACACATCAACTCATAACATTCTAGGAATTAAATATGGTTTGATTTTTCCACTGAGCGCTTGTGCAATCAGTTTAATAGTTTGAAATGGAAGTGCATAATGCACATGAGAGTGTGTAGAGATGATATTTGTTGTCAAAAAGAAACTTATCGTAACAAATAATCTTTTCCTTTTCTCTGAAGACATTTACCCCTACCCGTGTCTTATCGATCTCTCAGGTAAACCATGATATTCATGTGAGGGCTTTAATGTGGTTTTAATAACAAGCTGCATGAGCTCAACAGGTACCGGAAACTCTCAAGAATGTGTGTGAGAGTGTTTTGTAGGGCTTTTCTTGCTGTGAATTTTGTTGTTTATATAACAGCCTCAGTTTATGAGTGTTTCATCTAGTGCAGGGACTTTTATGTCCCAGGGGTTTTATTAAAACTAACACATTTAAGTGTGTCTTTTTTTTTCTTTTTTTTTCCTTTTTGTTAAATGGTCATATAAAAAATGACCTTTTAGCATCCCTTCATTTATTTTTAATACTTTTTAAATACCTTTTTTTATATATAGATTTGGTTTCACCCAGACTTTCAACAAGTTTTGAAAAAAAGGCAGTTTTTGCACAAATTACAACTGTTATAACCTAAGATTCGTCAGAGATTAGTTAGCATGGCTGATTTGTCCTCCTGAGTGTGTTTGAGTAACTAACACCTGGTTCTTCTTACCATGCTTTTTGTTTTGAAGTATGTTTGAAGTGTGTGTAATGATTGTTTATAAGGTGCTGAGGACGATGAGTGGGACGAGGAGTGGGATGACGTGAAGTCTTCGGGTGGCTATGCTGAATCTGAGGCTGGAGAGGGCGGGGCTATAAACAGAGGCGGAGCTCATGGTTCATCCATGAAAATGGCCCTCAACAAGTAAGTCAGATCAAGGGGTCTAATGCTGTTTCATGCATTCAGAGTTATTTACACTGTTAAAGAGATGCTAAACATGGCCAAAGTTTCAAAAACCGATTTGGACGTATGACGGAGTATTTCTGTGTCAAATATACAGTCCTTCCAGGTTTGAATAAGTTTCGGAAAGTTTTTTTTTTTTTTTTCCCCAAGCATGGTCCTTCATTTTCATATCATTTGATGCTGAAAGATGGAGCTGTCCCAGTGATAAAACAGTTTATGATTCGGATTTGCAGGCAGTAAGAAAAATTGCATCAAATTTCTGTGTTTTGTTGGCAGTTGGCACGCAAGTGCTCGTCACTCTTTAGCTCCGCCCACGGGGCATCTCCAGGAGCTCGGCTGTTTTTGGAGAGAATCGTAAAGCTGTATCTTTCTATTATAAATATGATAAAACTAAAAACTCTTTGGAGATATTAAGGATGCAATACTACTCTATAGGTACTCAAGGTTAACATGAGATTGAGCGAAACTATGTGTGTTACGGTCCCCTTTAATTTGATCATTTTTTTTTTTTATCATTTTATTATGTCCGTTGTAAAAAGCGTCTTCTCTTTGCAGATTCCCTGGCTTCTCCAAATCAGGTCCTGAGCTGTACCTGCTGTCCAAACAGCCTGCCAAAGGAACCAAGTTGCCTGTTTACGTAAGCCACTCTTTAAAAAGGTCTTAAAGTCTCAATTTCCCTTTCCACAAATTAAGGCCTTTAAAAAGGTCTTAAATCAGAGCAGAGAGTCTGAAATCCATAGTCGTGGCATTAAATGTTGCATGCACTGCAAAAAATGAATATCTTTCACAGAATTTTCCAATGCAAATATCTAAACATCCTTAAAATACATTTACTTGAAATGCAAAAAAACACACACAAAAAAAAGTAGACTTGTTTTCTGAGAAACTGAACAAAATTGAGTTGAAGCTTAAAACAGGAACAAACATCTGTCAGTGAGGAATAAGAGTGTGATTTCTGGTTTAAGTTGATATTTCTTAGTACATTGGCAGATATATGTTCTTGTTTTAATCATAAACTCACTTCATTTTGATCGAGTTTTTCATAAAACAAGACTTCTTATGTAATGTATCTGTTGTATTAAGAATTTTTCCACATACATGGCTCCATAAAGGGTTTTAATTGCCATATCATTTTATATGATGTGAGTGCATATATATATGCTGTATTTCAGGGGGGAGAGGTTGGCGCAGTGTGGGCGTATCCAGAATATCAGCTGGACTGTGTTGTCGCTGACCCTAAAAAGGGCTCCAAACTGTACGGCCTCAAGAGTTACATTGAGTACCAAGTCACACCCACCGTAAGTACAGAAACCATCACGTCTGCATGAACATCTCCATGTTAGTGATTCTAGCTGATGCTGTTTCATGTGATCCAATGTATCCGCAGACCACAAACAAGCCTGTCAATCACAGATACAAGCACTTCGATTGGTTGTATGAAAGGCTTTTGGATAAATTTGGTTCAGCGATTCCAATCCCCTCCCTGCCTGATAAACAGGTGACAGGTGAGCCTTTTATTACATTCTGTTTGGTGTAAAGAAGTTTAAAATGGAAATAACATAAGGTTCATTAATACCCCCTTTTTAGGACGATTTGAAGAGGAATTTATAAAAATGCGCATGGAGAGGCTTCAGGGTTGGATGACGCGAATGTGCCGGCATCCGGTTGTCTCCAGCAGTGACGTCTTCCAGCTGTTTCTCTCCTACAAAGATGAGAAGGTAAACAGTTTTTTTAGCACTAAATAAATATATAGCTGTTGATTAATCTGTTTTTCTAATATTCAGTGAATTACTGTAGATTTTGAGACATGGCCTTTTGTTTTTGTTACAGCATTTTATCATAAATCTGTGTTACAGGACTGGAAAACGGGAAAGAGAAAAGCAGAAAAAGACGAGACAGTCGGGGTCATGATTTTCTCCACGATAGAGCCTGAGGGACTGCCAGACTTGGACCTGATTGAAGTGTAAATCCTACAGCCCACCTCAGGATCACTTCCCTGATGGAAAATCTAGCTGTTAGATGAATAAGTTCATCTGTGTTGTCTTGCTACTTTCAGAGAGCAGAAGTGTGAGCTGTTCAGCCGTTTCACCAGGGCGATGGATGACGGTGTGAAAGACTTGCTGACAATAGGAAATGAACATTGGAAACGCTGTACAGGCCGTGAGTATGACTTATGACACTCCATAAGCCTACATGTGAATATATTTATATAGAAAATTGTATGCGACTATGTATTCTTGAAAGAAAATAATACCGTAAAATAATAATAATATGTTCAGCAAGGAAGCATTTCTAATTTATTGTTGTTCTTTTGAACCTTCTATTCGACCAAATCAGCGTATTAAAATGATTTCTGAAGAATCATGTGACACTGAAGACTGAAAATCAGCTTTGCGTCACAGATATAAATTACATTTAAAAAAAAAAAAAAAAAAAAAACATTTTAAGAAAAGTGTAATAATATTTCTGTACCGTCATCATTTTGAGCTATTTCTCCTATTTTTGTACTTCAGAAACAGGGGCTCGTATTTCACTGTCCAACTTTGAAAAACAAAATTCAACTGGAGTGCATTGCTTTTTTATTTATTATTTTATATATAATATATATATATATATATATATATATATATATATATATGTATATATATATGTATATATATATATATCTCTGCAAATGAAATGTCATACTTAGTCTTATTTCTTGTTTGTTTTTCTCAGCCCTTCCAAAGGAATATCAACGGATTGGCAAAGCTTTCCAAAACCTGTCCTCAGTGTTCATCAGCAGTGGATATGAAGGTATCTGAAACTGTTTGTTTCCTCTTACTAAAGAAAATTCATGAGAATAAAAAATTGTTCTCTTTTTACCATCTGGCCTAGTTCTGAGAAACTGTGAGAATATTCTTGTTCCTTTTTCACTCACCTCACTTAAGATTTGACCAGCAGTCTTTGCATTATATGTTCAGCCATTAGTATTTTTGTTATTCTTAATGTGTGGTTTGACTCGAAGGAGAGGCTACGCTCACAGATGCGCTGACGGCCGCAGGAAAGACTTATGAGGACATCGCTCAGATGGTGGCGGAGCAGGTATTAAAAAAAAAAATGTCTCAGTTCTCTCTTATATTAGGAAGTTATGTCTCGTACAGCTTACGTTATAGGAGAAGTGTAACTGTTTGGGCATCAAAACATCCTTATATTATAAGCTGTGTGTCAAAATGCTTTTGAAAGAAGTCTTATATGCTCATTAGGTCTGCATTTATTTGATCAAAAAGACAGATAAAATACTTGTGTTTTGAAATAATATTACAATTTAAAAGAACTGTTTTCTTATTTTAAAATGTAATTTACTTAAATTGAATTACAACTGATTTTCAGCCATTACTCCAGTCTTCAGCGTCACATGATCCTTCAGAAATCATTCTGTTCAAGAAACATTGAAACTGTAATTCACTTTATATTTTTGTGGAAACAGCGATACTTTACTTATTTTTTTTCCAGGATTCTCTGATGAATATAAAGCTTTAAAAAAAAAAACAATTTACTTAAAATATAAATCTTTTAGAACATTAGCAATGTCTTTATTGTCAATGATCGAAAGTATTTCTTTACAAAAAAAAAAAAAAAACGTACTAATCCCAAACTTTTGAATAGTAATGCATGTAAGTTTGTTATCACAAAATAATCAGGATCAGGACCCTGAAAGCAGCTGTATAGGTGGAAGGAAGCCATAGTTATGTGATCCACTTTCATCTTGTCTTGTGTTATTTATCTTTAACCTTACCGCTGAAACACACAGTGAACGAAAACTTGCTTGTTGTTTGGCCTCCAAACTGTGTCTGGTAAGTGGCTCTGTGTCTCCAGTGCAGCCTTGAATATAGCTCTGTTAACCCTTCATGTGATCTAGCACTGAAATGGAAATTGTCTTTAAAGATATTAAAATTAAAAATGCAAAAGATAGATATTACCCATAGTGTTTTACTGTTTACACTACAAATGCAATATGCGTTTCTGAATGTAATTGGACCATAGAACCTTTTTTCTTTTTTTACCCTTAAATGCTGACTGCGTGTGATTGGATCATGTCAAGTGTAAACAGTCAAACTGAAGTTTTGTCGGTTTACATGGATTTCATTTAATTACACTTCATTCAAATTTAGCTGTTGTCCAATCAGATTAGAGGACTGGAACTGAATTACCTGTTGTTTAATGATTAATTGAGTCTAGTGTAAGGAAGGGAATGCTATTTTCTCCAGCGGTTAATGGCTGTTTTAGTCCAGTTGAGTTCTGATTCTTGTCTGCGAGTGAGAGTGTTTCCGTGCTTCCGCATGCATATGTGTGCGAGTGACGCAAACGTTTGGTGAGCGGTTGAATGTAGTGACCCTGGGTGTGTTTGTGCACCGTCTGATGTAATCATTCAGTTTTGTCTGTCTTTCTATCTCTAGCCCAAGAAAGACCTTCACTTCCTCATGGAAACTAACAATGAGTACAAAGGTCTGCTGGGATGCTTTCCTGACACTATTGGAGTTCACAAGGTAAACCAGAATGGGTGACTACTCAAACTAGCAGTCCTTATAGACTCAAACTCTGTTTTAAAGCTTAGCGAGCATCCTAACTGTCATAGAACCTCATAAGTGAGCTTTTTAGGCAGTTCACTAGGCCGTAGATTATATTCAAAGATATGAAAATTGGAGAATTGATTGGTTGAGTGTATTTTGAGCCCTCTTTCATTCGCACAGGCTGCCATAGAGAAGGTAAAGGAAGCGGATAAACTAGTGGCCGCTGGGAAAATCACCACCTCAGAGAAGATCACCATGTCTAAACGTGCCAGCACCATGTCACACGCTCTGCAAGGTATGTGACCCCAAAACCACCTTTAAAATGATTACATTACTGAATAAGTCATAATTACACTAAGTCTTACATGATGTTAACACAACATTAGAATGCTGAAAACATAACTATAATTTTAACCCAATAGACACAAACAAAGGTAAGTACAGGGTTCCCACGGGGCTGGAAAACCTGGAAATACCAGTGATTTCCAGACTCGGAAAAGCCATGAAAATTTCTGTAGTTAAAATACTTTTTATTTATTTATTTATTTTTTAATACTTTGAATTCTCTAAAGAGAATCTGTTAAAAAAAAATCACAGGACTTTAAAATGTTCTTTTCTTGTACTGCTGTAACCATATTTTATTTTATTGTATTTTAGTATACTGCACATGACTTTGTAAAATAAGAGGATTTATTATACTCTATTACTATATAGTAAAATACAGTATAATAAATCATGCAAGTCTCTCTTGTTCACTAAGTCTGATTAAAAACATTTTTTAAAAATACTGTAAAAGCAGAATATTGTGAAATATTATTACAACTTAATTTATTATAATTAAAAATATTATCTATAATTAATATATTTTAAGATTTATACCTGTGATGCTAAGTTGAATTTTCAGCATCATTACTCCAGGCTTCAGTGTCACATGATCCTTCGGAAGTCATTTTAATATATAATATTTCATATTTTTGTGGAAACCATGATAAATATTTTTTCAGGATTCTTTAATGAATAGAAAGTTCAAAACAACAAAACATTTATTTTTAATAGAAATTTTCTGTAACATTATAAATGTCTTTATTGTCAGTTTAATGCATCCTTGCTGAATGAAAGTATTCATTTTATTTTATTTTTTCAATTTTTCCCATATGTTTTTTTAGTTTAGTTTTAGTTCAGATATTTAGTTTTGTTTTTCTGCCTATAATAATTTAATTGAAAAAAGAAAAATCCTGTAAATTCAAAACTTTCAAGCGATGAATTTGACACATTCTATCCTCTATGCAGCGGAGATGAACCACTTCCATAGCAACCGTATCTATGACTACAACAGGGTGATGCAGCAGTACCTGGAGCAGCAAGTCAAATTCTATGAGATGGTAAAATGTCCAAACAATAATAAAAGTTAAAGAGTGTTTCATAATGTTTGGAGATGTTAAACCGTTGGAATTGTTTTTTATGTTTTGGCAGATTGCAGAGAAACTACGACATGCTCACAGTCAGTTCACTACTATGTAACGGCAGAGCGGCCGCCTCACTCGTTCTCTCTGTTCCTCTTACATGATTATTCTCATTCTGTGTTTCTATTCATGTTATCGGTGTCATGATGTCAGTGCCATAAAAATATCCTGTTGATCTCAGGCCAAAGATAGCATCAATCGGTGGCCAAGCTCAAGTGTTTTTAAAAAGCAGCTACAGATTCTGACTAAAAAATATCAGATTAAATGGGGGGCTTTAATCATTATAGTTATGTAGTTGTTGATTTGGATGTTCTAAGTTCTGTTATACACAAAGAGATGTAACATTACATACTTTTATACAAGTGATCTAAACATATTCTGGTGCATGTTTGAGGCCAAGCCAAGTTTGATTGTGCCTTGTTTTGTAGAGAAAAACATGCTTTTTATCCACTGCACTTTACTGTGGCCTTTCAGATGCATCATCCTGTTTGTTTGGTCACGGCCAAAAACAAGCCCAATCATTTTCTTTGGAGGCTTCTGGAGATGATAACAGGAGGGCTGGTCCTTTTTCCCCCATAAGAGACATTTTGATGTTATTTTCTCTCTCCCCAAAGCCAAATTACAAACAGAGATCGTGCTCAGCTTGATGCTTCCACCTCAGTGCAATTATCACCAATTTCTTATCCTGTAAAAATGAAATCATACTCCATCTGATGCATGTTGTTCGTATATTTTTTTATGTATAGCAGTGTTTGCAAGTCTTTTGCACACAGAATGACAAAACAATTGAGATTATGATTTAATAAATACTGATTTGTATGCTATGCAGTGGATTTGTTTCTCTGTACGAGTGTCTGAAAATGAATGCAGTCTGAATAACAAGCTTGAGATGGAGGCTGTGTCTCAAAACCTAGCACGCTGCCTACCTAAATGGTGACTCCGCTGTTAACAAAACAGCCTTCTTATACAAGCAAAGTTGGTTCTCAAGGTTTGGAAAAGGAGCCCGGTGAGTCAGCTGCGTGTTTATGGTGAATATGAATGAGGCCGTCTCAAAAGATGCGTTGTTTTATGTCTGAATGTGCTTCACGCACAAATTAGATCAATGCTTTGTGTGATTTTGTAGTTTATTAGTTTCACGTTGGAGCAGAAATCATTTGCAGGTAAATGTATAATAACATACAGAAATAAGTACGTATTTAAAATGACCAGTTCAACAAAGGTTGTAGCGTTTCCTGTTTATTTCACTCACTTTTGGCATTTCATAAACTATGTATTTTTTTGCTTTCAGTACAGTACTGTACATCATGAACCTACAATATTATTACAGGCATATTTCAAAAATGATTTTTTTTTTTTTTTGTGCTACAGTGTTTTTGGCTTTGGTTTTTGGCTTTTTTTTTTTTTCGTGAGGCGTACAGTCCCCTTAATCAGGGGGCTTTTTACCTCAAATACAACCCTTTTACATATTTTTGTATCGGTTCTCCACTTATTTAACCTTCATGAAAAACTAAAAATCACTAAGCTGAAGTCTTTTTCTCTCTGAAGTCTTAATGTCAGGGATTATACATAATTATACAAAAATTCAAAAATATATTTGAATATTTACAAATTTCTATTTTAGAAAAGTATATTCTACCAGTGAAAAGTTTGGTCAGTAAGATATTTATTTTTTCACTTTCCATTTATTAAAATATCCTGAAAAATGCATTGTTTCCAAAAATATTAAGCAGCACTATAACATTGATGAATGTTTCTTGAGCAGCAAATCAGCATATTAGAATGATTTCTGAAGGATCCTGTGACACTGAAGACTAAAGTAGTGATGCTGAAAATTCAGCTTTGCATCACAGGAATAAATTATATTTTAAAATAGAAAACTCTTATAAATTGTAATAGTATTTAAATTTTTACTGTATATTTGGTCAAATAAATGCAGCCTTAGTGAGCCTAAGAGACTTCTTTCAAAAATGTTAAAATGTTAAAATATCTTACTGATGGCAAATTTTGAACGATAGTGTATATTAGATTAAACGGTATCATTATTAATCACGCAATGATCCTATTTATCGGGGGGGTCAAAAGAGCCTTTGGTCACACTGTACGCTACAGAAATGAAATCTACTTTTAATACACATTTATAAAATAAGTCAACAAAATGTTTATTTAAATCTTAAAACCATGGGTATATAAAATATAGGCAAGTAACATACACATTAGAACTTACTGAATGGCAAACACTGACTTTTACTGTCTCAGCAGCAGTCCTTCTCTAGTCTTTGGTATACACCTAAAAAATGGTTTCACAGCCTCCTTGAAAACATTCAGTCCATGCACAGATTTTCCTCTGATTAACCATGGAAGAATCCATCCGTCCTGTGTCGCTGTGGCTCTGAGAACTGTGATTGGCTGGTTGACGTACGGGCCCAAGCTCATTGGTTGGGCCTGATTCAGGGTGACAGATGCTGTCTGAAGGTTTTGGGTCGAATCATCATGCTGACTTTCCTTAGAGAATAATAATCGGAATCTTTCCAGGTGTACCACACGATACCATCTGGACCAAGAGGGTTCTTCCCCTTCAGCGAGTAGCGGCCGCCCTGTCCATCAGGATCACAGAACATCACTTAGACATCATCAGAGATCCTTTTAGCTTCTGATTTGAGTATATCTTTACACTTTTTAAGTTTATGCATTTATTCATACAGAGAATGACTTGAACACACCTTTTATTATCAGTATGTTTTTCTAAATTAAAATTCATTTTGTTAATGTTGTGTGGTTAAAAACGTCTGGTTGATGTAACAGTAATGAACTTGAATGACAATAGATTTGCCATATGCCATAATTGTATTATTAATCTAGTTACACAAAAATGTCAGTGTAATATAACCAACTTGCAGAAACAATTGTGCTGTTCAAGTGGCAAGAAATTCATAAAACATCAAGTTATATCACAGAGAGGATTTGACCCTTTGAACTTTGAAAAATTAATTTGAATGATTTAAAGATGTCAAGCAGTAATTTTTCCTAAATCATAAAAACTGTTTTAAAAAGTAGTAAAAAATCAGGTTATCTCCAATAACCTAAGGCCAGAGCCATGAAATATATATATATATATATATATATATATATATATATATTTTTAGTACCTAAAATAAATGTTAACTGAAATAAAATAAATTAATAAAACTGAAATTTATTTTATATCATCTAGTTGCTGAGCCAACATTTCTCATTTCGTTTAACTTAATGAAGTACTAAAACAACTCAAATTAAATAAAACTAATAAATAAAATGAATAAAAAAAACTATATAGACTTTTTTTAAAGTAAAACAACAACAAAATCACTAAAGATAACTCCAATTAAAATGAAAGTCCAATTCAAAATATTAATAAAATTATGATAGTATCAGTGGTACTAAAATAACACTGCCAAAAACTCAAAAATAGCTACTTTAAATTAAAAAAAGAATAATAAAAAAATTAAGATTATGCTAAAATATTACACACTTGCAGGTTAAATGTCAATTTATGAAAAATTCTAATTTAGTTTATATATATATATATATATATATATACCAGGGGTTCAGTGCCTTACTCAAAAACAACAGTAACAGCTCATGATTCAACACTTCTGGGCCGTAAACCTTTGTGTCTATAACCAACAGGCAACATGATACCTTGTAGTAGATGCCATTGAGGTTTGCGTAGAAACACTGGTTGTACCACCAGCCAGCGTGGGAGATCTCGGCACAGATGTTGCCTGTGTCAGGTGTGCTGAAGCTCTGCTTGTCATGGTACCAGCTGAAGGAGTCCTCCACTGTCCCGCTGAAGCCCGACACATGCAGACGGTACTGAGTGCTCTCGTCCTCCACACTATAAACATACACAAATTAGAAGTGCTGATTTTCCTCAAAAAACACAGTGCTGATAGTTCATCAAGGGTTTAAAGTGTTTTCAATTAAAAGGCCAGATGTTTAATCACTATTTCCATTTGAAGTCCTTCCAGTCAGTCAGTGATGGATGTTCCTCACCTGAAACTCTGATAAACAGCGTGTTTGTGTTTCCCGCTCCAGTCCTCCAGGTCGATACGGAGGGCATAGTCTCCCTGACTGGTCAGGTCATGGATGTGTTCATTGCCCAGCCAGTATTCAGTGTGCAGGTCTCCAAATCCCTCTTTATACTCCTTCCAGCTGCGGTCAAAGTTCACGGAGCCATCTTGCCTACGCTGGATCACAGTCCAGCCGCCACCTGAGACGTACATTATGCATGGGCTCCAATTATGACCATGTTTTTATTAGGAAGGAAATGTAAAAAGAGTATATGTTCAAGCATTCAACAATCAAATCTCCTTTTATGAGTTTAATGCACATGCTAAGTCGTTTGGTTTTCATCTTATGACCACTGCAATTATACTTATGGTCAGGAAGTGTTTTGTAGGTCATCAAAATGATATTTGCACATCCTATTTTAAGCCTCAGAAGGTTCCTCATGTGCCCCAACGGTGCTATTTCAGCACAAACCCGAAGTCTTATTAGACATAAAAGAGAAGTAATTTAGATGTTCATATTCAGAGTTTCTTATGAAAGTCTCTACATTTTCCTATAAATAATATAAAAATAACCCAATGATTCATCCACAGCAAATTTCCAGCAAAACATTTCAAAATAGAGGACAGCAGGCCACAACAATAAGCATCGAACTTTCACTGACGACATTTTCACTGCCCCCCCCCCCCCCACACACACACACACAAAAATGGTAACACTTTAGCTTTGACTAATGTGAACTAATGAACCTTATTGTAAAGTGTTACCAAAAAAAAAACAAATTTCCAAAATTATAATTTAAAATAAATTAAGTTAATATGTTAAATTGAATATAAAAAAGAACCAATACATAATTACTAAACATTAATATTTAAATTAATTATAGTTAATTCATATATTTGAATTTGAACAATTTCTATATACATTTTATACAAATATATGGTAAAATAATTAAAATCTAAATCTAAATATCTGATAATTTAATAAATATATATGAACAAATTAATTTTAGCACTGGCATATTTTGTAGCAGATATGATATATAGCTGGATTTCATTCATAAATTAATGAAAAAAATAAATGTGTGTGTGCGTGCGCGAATGTGTGTAAATGTTTTAATAATATACATTTAAATATTATATTTAATTATAAGTATATTTACAAACAAGATAAAAAAATAATTAAAAAAAATACATTTTTTAGTAACATGCTTTGTAGATAGTTGGATTTAATATTAATATCTATAATTATTTTTATCATTATTATTATTAAACATCATCAAGATCGTCAGCTGACCCAAAACACCGGGTCTGTCTATCCTTATTGACGAGTCCTGGACAGTGATTACTGCATGTGTTGTGTGGTTTCTTACCGTCCGTGTCCATATCGCAGTAGACTTCCACAGGCATGGCCCCTAGTGAGGGCACTACGGTGTAGATCCCAGAGCGACGCACTCCGTTATAGTAGATGGAGGCACAGTCGATGGGGCAGTTCCTGACATGCTGCACCTCTGGAGTAAAAAAACATACAACTATATTAACATAATTCATATAAAACACATATATTGTATAAAGAGTAAGCAATTTCAGTTCTCATGAAACAACATGAGATGATGAAGAGGTCATAAATTTGGCTGTCTGGTAAACTGTGCTATGATTTGTCACCCTCTGTTGGCTCAGGCCAGTAACTAACCATAATTCAATACTAGCTAAAGACTTAAAGGGATAGTACATCCAAAAAAAGAAAATTCAGCAATCATTTACTCATTCTCATACCCATAAGACTTTGGTTAAACTTCGAAACACAAATTAACATATTTTAATGAATCCTTTTTATCCAAGATAGATGTGAATAAAAGCCTAAATTAAATCTGCTTGTCATATAAAGTGATTGTGTCTTCCTAATACTTAAATTAAATGCTCGTTTCATATGGATTCGTTTTAATGACACTTTTTATTACCTTTTTGAATTTCTAAAGTTTTGATTATTGGTATCTTAATTTGTGTTTGAAAGATTAACCAAAGTCTTATGGGTTTGGAATGTCATTTTGTGAGTAAATGATGAAAGGAACTTTAATTTCTGGGTGAACTATGCCTTTTATGCACCAAAAGAACATTGAAAGTTATGATAGAAAAGAAAAGCTCTGCCAAGTTCTACTAAAATCGTGTATACAATATATTGGGCTGGTTTCCCGGACAGGGTTTAAATTAAGCCAGGAGTAGGCTTAATCTAGAATAGTTAATCATGGTTTTAAAAATGGCTTTCTGAAAAAACACATTAAGTACAGATCACTAACTCCTGGACTATGGAGTCTTGAACTAAAATAAACTAGATTAATTTAAAACCAACTGTGCTAATCTGAATTAGCACGACAGAAGTTGCCTATAAAACATGGAATGAACCAAGAAAAACTGTATGTAACTGAGAAGCAAATCCAAGGAAAACAATAGCAGTGGAAAAAGACTGCAATCAAAAAAACAAACAAACAGAAAATGTTACTGAACAAGAAAAAACTTTTTTAAAGCAAGCCAAGTAAACTGCACATATCAGATAATATATCACATAACTGTCAAATAATGAAAAAGGAAAGCCTACAATGATTGCAATCAGCTGTTGTTGTCAGTTTTGCAACATTTTATTATTATGATTTATTATATTATGCATAAAGCAGCTGTTTGAGAGAGAGAGAGAGAGAGAGAGAGAGAGAGAGAGAGAGAGAGAGAGTCATGGTCAGAATTATATTGGCACCCTAAAAAATATGATCAAAAAGTAATTGTGAAAATTAATCTGTATTGTTTATCCTTCTGATCTTTCATTACAAAAAATTACAAAAATCTAACTTTTCAACAAAATCCTATTATGAAAATATATATTTTTTAATCTAATACTCATTAGCCACAATTATTTGTAGTCCTAGAAATTATTATGAGTAAAATCCCTGAAGATCTATATTCCCATTCATATTTTTTAGAACACCAAGGTGACCAGAACCATATAAATTATCCCGCCATGACTTCCTGTTTTTACAGGAATATAAATATAAAGAAAAACAAAGGCCAAAATTGATTATTCCGGTGTAATAATCAAGGAACTTTGCTGCCGTAACATGGCCGCAGCAGGCGCAGTGATATTACACAGCGCCTGAAAGTAGTCCCCAGCTAGGTAACTAGCTATAATATACCTGGGGACTACTTTCAGGCGCTGCGTAATATCACTGCGCCTGCTACTGCAGCAAAGTTCCTTGATTATTACACCGGAATGAGAGTATAGTTCCTAGCCAAATAGGACTAGAAAATCGCAACTTTTCATTTCGCGCCGGTCTTAATACACGATATAACTACAGAAGAGTCAAGTTTTAAATAGGAAAACTATCGAAACTCTTTGATCATTTTTGAACGCGATGCTACTGGTCTAATCGGATTCAATGATCTATGCTAAGCTATGCTAAAAGTGCTCTCGCCAGATCCAGAGATCGGCTGAATGGATTCAAAAACGGTAAAACTCAACTTATTAACTCTGGGGGAGTTGGAGAATGAGCCTATTTCCAAAAAAAGTGGAGTGTTCCTTTAATCATCCATCACAATGAGAAAAAAAAACAAAACAAAACAAAGAACATATTTCTGATGTGCAGCAACAGATTGTTAAGCTTTACAAAATATGAATTCAAGATTATACTATTTCAAGACTATTCAAAATAGCAAAAAAAAAAAGAGCTAAAGCATTGAATATTTTATTTCCACCATTAGGACAATAATAAAGGGGTTCTAATCAACAGAAAATGTTACAAATTTGCCTACAGTATATTGTCTGTGTCTATATTGTCCTAATGCAATGTGAGGAAGATAGTTTGAGCGGCCAAAGACTCTCCAAGGATCACAGCTGGAGAATTGAAGAAAATAGTTAAGTCTTGGGGTCAGAAAGCCTTATAATGGGCCGTGGTTGGATCTTCCAACAGGACAGTGATCCAAAAGGACCATTAAAATCAACACAAAACTGGTTCACTAAGCACAAAATGAAGGTTCTGCCATGGCCGTCCAGGTTCCCTGACCTGAACCCTGTAGTAAACTGAAGTGGAGAGAGTATCAGCATGGAGCTGGGAATCTGAAGGGTCTGGAGAGATTCTAGATGAAGGAATGGTCTCTGAACTCTTGTCAGGTGTCTCTAACCTCATCAGGCAAAATATCGGAGAGACTCAGAGCTGTTAAACTGGCAAAAGGAGGTTGCAAAAAGTATTGAAATAAAGGGTGCCATTTTTGTGGCCAATGTCTGTGTATTAGAGAAAAACACTTTGCGATTTCCCTTCCCTTCCATTTTACTTCTATGAAAGTTTAGGGTTTTGTGTGGTTTTTTTTTTTGGTTTTTTTTGCCTATTAAATTCTGGACTAGACTAAGTCTAAGACTATTTAAAAGCATGACAGAGAAAGCAGATTTCTGTTAATCTGGTTTAAAGGGCCATATTAGTCTGGGAATAGGCTTAATCTCTGTCCGCGAAACTGACCCATAGTGTTTAAAAAATAAATAGTAATTAAATATTATATTTTCATTAATTATGGTTAATATTATATATATATATATTAGAAATCGTTAAAAATATCTTTGAAGATTAATCAATGCTTGGAATGACATGAGGATGAGTGAATGATGAAAAATATCTCATTTTTGAGTAAACTAACCCTTTAAAGCATCACAAGAAAAATTGTCATGCTAGAAAAGAAATGCTATGCTTGTGCACTTTATGAGATTAGAAGGGGGTGTCCACACTCTTTTGACTGTGTATACAATATATATTCTGTTTTGGATGCTGGCAAGATGTTATCCCAACCAGGCCTCTAAACTAGCTGACAGGAACTGGCAAGTCCTGATTTTGGATATTGGTTAAGAAAAAAAAAATCATGCAGCTTTGAGATAAAGCTTTTCCAAATTTCCCAGAGGTGGCTTACCGGGATGCAGGGCTTCCTGTGCACTGAGCATTGGGCTGGTGCGGACTATGTTGATCATGCAGCCCGGGTTACGTCTGACTTTTTCCACCAGCAAGGAAAGGTTCTGAATCTGGGCCTGGAGGTCATAGATCAATGAGCCCTGGAGGTGCAACAAGGTCGTGGCCTCTGCGTAATGATCCTCCAGCTCATGCAAGCGCTGCTCAATAGATGAATTATTACGGTTCTTCTCTTCACTCTGTGAAAGGTCAAATAGACAAACATCACGACTCCCAATCAAAAAAGTGATGTGATGAACAATTCCTGTTAGCTTTTGCAAAATGAGACCTTCTCAAGTGGCTGCAGTGTATTGTGTGTGTTTGCATTAAAGGCCAGGAGAGGGAGAGGCAGACAGGATCTGTCCGTGTGAATCACCCCCTCGTTTAACAGCATGAAGAGCTTAAGGGTGCATACTAATGAAGGCACGTGGAGAGCGGTAAGGACTCCGGTGTTAATCTCGTTAACCCTCGGGTCAAGGAGACTTTAGGCTGAAAACCGTCAAGCCGAGTTGGCCGGAGCGACAAGGAATTTACAGAAGCGCTAGAAGGGAACACTTACTGTACAACAAAGCACTAGCGATGGCATCAGATATGGCAATACTATGGTACTGTGTACCACGGTATTTAGCGATTATGATATACCATGATATTTACATAGTACCCAAAGGTACAGTACTTTGAATAATACTATGGTACTACCACCCTTACAAAAAATTACTGTAGTGGTGCCATACTACACAACATGAGATGATGATACTATGGTATTGTGAAATATAACATGGTATTCAAATTAAATGGTGCTGTTATGGTAAATGTCCAAAATACCATGCTAAATCCAAGTCCAAAACATGGTAGTACTAAGATACCACGTCCAAAAAAAGGCATATGTAAAATATTAGTGCATAGTACTAAAACTAGTATTATGCAAGTCAACAAACCATGGTATTACCATAGTAAATGTCTAAAAACATGATAACCATGACCATAAAAAAACATGGTAGTATCATAGTACATATCCTATCTTAAACACAAAGGTAATCCCATGATACCATGCCCCAAAAAAACATGGTATATGTAAAATAGTAGTGTATAGTATATGTTTCCATGTATATCCTAAAACCGTAGTATTTTTATAACATGTCAACATACCAAAAACTGTATTATGTAAAGACCCAAAAATCATGGTACTAACTTGCTACTTCATATCATGTCCACAAACAATGGTATAACCATATGTCCAAATGGTACATCCATGGCATGCACAAAAACATAGTATCACCAAATTTTGCACGTGACAGAAATCAGTCAAATTACATCAATACATTTTTGTGAAAATAAAGTGATTTGATTGAATAGCCCCAAAACCAAGTACAAAAAATGCAATACCTTTGTTCACTTAGGTACATTTTTATTAGTGGATACTGGTAACTTTAAGTATTCATAATTACTGTATACAATGTGTCAAACTATCATTATTGATGCATCATTTATAAGGTGTTGGAGAAATGTTATAATTAGAAGAATAAGATAATTAGATTGAATAGATTATAAATAAATAATATTTGTAAGAAGAACAATTATAAATAGCTAATAATACATCAATAATTAATTTAATTATTCTACATTATATTTATAACAAATCAAGTGCATATGAGTCATATTTGTCCCTCTGGATGGGTCTGATATTGAGGATGTGGACTTGTGATTTCCCTTGAGTGTGTGAGGAGGACTGTGTTTATGTTGATGTTCAACCATGAAACTGATTCTCATGTATGTCTGTTCTTCATCTGTATTGACTCAACAGCCAATGTCAAACCTGTAGGTCAAGCTTTCTACTTACCTGATTAAGGTAGTACTTTCTGGCCAGAAGTTCTTTTTACGCGAATGTAGTATAAACTTCATCCTAAGATTGTTTTACAGACAAAACTCTACAGCCTATGCCTGCTAAAAAACAAAACAATAGAAGCCCAATAGAAACATCACAGAAATTCCAATGGTTTCCATTAAAATATCATTATAAACCATTAGGGAACAAAATTCCTTTATGTAGTGTGTTTTGGGCATTTTTCCAATAGGATTTAACATCCCACCAATAGAATCCATCACATACCAGTAGACACCATTATATTTTCCATTAAAACCAATACAATTTCCATTATAACCATTAAAACCATTACATTTTCTATTGTTTTGGGCACGGTTCTATTGCTTTTTTCAGCAGGGAGCACTTTTTCTCGTAGTTGGTAATGAAAGGTCTGAATCACTCTAATGGATCATTCAGTAGAAGTTTGAATCATTCTACTGAATTCGTTCGTAGAATGAAGTAGCGCCGGAAATCCAAACCATAGGTTCGTGCATTGAAAATTCGAACCTGAATCGATCGTTCATCCTAAATGGCCCTCTTTCTCATTAGTATAGTGTCAGAAATTCGAAACATTCGACTGAATCGGTTTGTCATAAACTATCCCTCTGGCATATCAAAATCAATTGTATCCTCTACTTCTGAACGTCTCTCTTTAGAATGCAGCATTTTAAATAATCCTGTCATTTTATTGATTTGTTGAGGCCTCAAGAACAGATTCAAAAAGATTTGTCAATACTCTACATGGCATATTTAGGTCTTACAGCAAGTTCATCACTATGTCTTCAAATTAGATGTAATAGGTTATACATTAGGGACGTTTCGCTGTAAATGTAGGGTACAGTTCACATTTATAATATATATATACTGTATATCCCAAAATTTTCATGCATTCTTGACTCACCTGCAGTTCTAAGACTTTGACTCGATGACGGTGGTTGCGAAGCTCTTCCTGAAGCTCGGACACTGTCTCCCGCAAGGCCAGAATCTGCTGTTTGCGTTCCTCGTTCTCATGAAGCCAGTATGACACCTCATCCGTACAGCGGAACATGTCCGGGCAGCGCTGGTCGTCCAGCTGGGGTAGTGTGGCCATGAGTCGACACATGCCGTCCTCCAGGACCTGATTGCTGTATTCTCCACACTGTGCCGTACTGACCTGATGCGTGTGCAGTGAGTGGTCATCATCGCTCGCACTTGTTGCCAGAAACAGTACGGCCAGCAAGAGGGGCGAGAGAGGCCTGCCCTCCATGTGATCGCTTCGGCTGACCCCCCTTCCCACCTTGTTGGAAGGACCCTGGGGGAGACGGCCAGGGTACAAGCTCTCTGACCTCCAGTCTCAAGTCTTGAGGAGAACTTGTCACACAGGAACACGGTCTAGGTGTTAGAGTCACTGTATAGACTCGCTTTCTGATGCAATTCTGAAAACAAAGCCAAAATCATTAAATAAATCTAAATAAAGAAATATTGTGTTGTATTAGCAGCAAAAGTAAACAAACAAACAAATAAATAAAAATTACTAAATAAATATGTTTTGCTGTATTACAATCTATTTATTTATTATAATTTATTTACTAATATTTATTATCATTTACATATAAATACTAGTGATTTTATTACATGTTTATTTTTTCTATCATATCTTTTTAATAATTTATTTATTATTAATTGATTTAGATATTTATTATATTTCTAAAATGTCTTGTATTTAAATGAATAAATATACAAATTATTTTATTTCATGTTTCTTCAAATTTTATTAGAATTGATTTATTATTTATTTATTTAGATATTTGTTAAATCTTTAAAATGTCTTATTTACATTTAATAAACTTAGTTATTTCATGATTGTTTAAATATCATATTTTATTTAAATGTGTTTAGTTAGATATTTACTGTTTTTAAATTTGTTTACTTATGTAAATATACTACTTATTTTTTAATAATTATTTACATTATTTTGATTATTTATTTATTTATTTTTTTACATATAATTGTATTTTATAATTATTCATATTATCATATTTTATTAGAATTTATGTATTTATGCAATTGCCTTCTGGATCAATATTGGCTGCTTATTGGATCAATAAAGGTAAAGACACAAGAATATCACAGAGCAAAAATTACGTGGACATCATGACAGAGAGTCTATGTGCAAGTACCACTTACACTTTCTTCTGAAAGTAAAAATCTAATTTAGAAGCCACTCTCTAATTCTTAATCAAAGTACCTTGCTCAAAGATGAATCATAGTGAATCAGCACTTCTGGGGCTCAAAGAAATATAACTGGGATATAAGCTGAGAATTTTATGCATTAGGTTCTGCAACCCACACACGTTATGACGTCATTAGAAAAAGTTTGGCGAGATTGTTCGTGGTCTATGATAATAACACTAGATCTTTTATTTCAAGCACTCGACGGTGTGACATTTCAGTGCGTTCGTGCCAGAGAACTATAGGTCAGCTGTCAAAAACCACACTGTACTGAAGATGCTCTCTTGGGTTTAGGCTTAAGGGGAAAATAACATGATCTGTCATAAAATCTCAATGTGATATTTGAAATAAATCCCACAAACACATCTTTAGGCATGTCCCTGCTCTTATTAGAATTCAGCCTGGTTGTCCTGATTAAGGCACAGGTTAAGGTGCTTTGGTGGCCCGTGTCACTTTTCTATGTGCTTATGCAGGTTCAAGAACACGGCAGCAGTGAAAGCACTTAACCTGGAAGAGGATGGGCATACTAAAAATAGTCAGTGTCATGTTTTAGGCAATAGCACTCTTATCCGGGCACATTTATTCAGGAAATACATCAAAATCTCACTGAAACAGCTTGAATGTGAGAGTGAAAGTGTGGAATAAATTAACTGCACAAAGCCCAGAGCTGAACCTTGAACTCCCAAATCACCTATCAGTCCACATTAGTGGCTGACCTCATTGACGCCCGTGTCTGAGACATGTTTTAACTAATGTTTTAATCTAAACCTTTCCTCCGAGAATGGAAGCTATTACCTATTAATGTCCATGGTTTTGAAATTAATTGCTCAACAAGAACATCTGTCCATATAACATACGGCTATTCCATACAGCAAGTCATTTGTTTTTTTTGTTTTTTTTGTTTTACCCCTCTAATTTCCTAGTTTCATTCTTTAATGTCTTATTTTACTATTTTCTATTAATGTAAAATAGAATTAATATTTATAGTCATTGATGATAATTAAATAATAATTAATATAATATTGTATGTAGTATGTATAATATAATAATATAAATTTAAAATATGTATATTTTTTAGTAATTTAATCAGTAGAATATATATATATATATATATATATATATATATATACACATACTGTTTAATATAATAAATTATATTTATATATTAAATATACATGCATTTTTAGTACATTTTACATTTTAGTACATACATAAAATCTAATTTATATACACACAATATAATATAATAATATAACCTACTTAAAATGATTAAATGATTAATATTATTATTCGTACAAATACACATATTACAAATTATTAATACATTAACATTTGTTTTATGTATATATCCAGCAGTATACAAATAAAATATATATAAAATGTAATTTTCTGCATTGTATTTGCAATAACATTTTGGTGTGGCTTTAAGTATACAAATACATTACAGGGCAACTGTTTATGCAAAATTATACCCATTGTTGGAAACAACCCTTTGTTTCACAGTCATTTATAGTCTGCATGCAGAAACAATCTCTCCTGTCAATCTAGTTCAGCAGGTGAACTCAGAAAGAAAAACGTGCAGGGAAAGCCTTGATCTGACCCGTACTTTGCCTTGAGTAGACCTTTTAATGCTTTAGTATCATGTCTACCAAAAGCACCTCGTGTCGCTGATCCAAGCCTAGTGCACTAGATCCATCAGAGAAATGCTGAATATGCCAAACCACATTACAGAGCAATGCCTGAGAGCCTTGAGTCCTGCAGCATGAATAAAAGAATAACACTGAGAATCAATCATATTGATAAAGCATCCCATGTCTTAGAAATGACATTTTGATTAGAAGTGTGAATATACATCGGTTTGTTTGGAGGGCTTTTGATTTACCCATGACTCCACACCTCATGCATCACACCATCTCACATGAGAGATTTCCCAAACTATTTACAAAGCTGTTGACGCACTGCTGATACGCTGTTACGTGCAGCGGTAACATTTCCCATAAGATGTCATCAGCAAGTAAGCTCTACAGGGAAACGGTGACAAGGCTTCATCTTTACCTGTTTCAGTGGTCGGAGACGTCCTGTTTGTCTTCTGGGGAAATACAGACGTATGCTGCCATCCTCGCTCGCTCTCTTTCTACACCTTAAGTGTTGCAGGATGGCTGATACGGTGGGCATCTTATCCTTGTAATCCTCTATAATTGGATTCCTGATTAGAAGAAAGAGAGGAGAGACAATCCAGACGCTCAACTACAGCCACTCAGACTATCCTTACAGTATATGTCTGAACAATCACACAGTTAATGTACCAAATTATGTTTATTTAGGAAAAAGCCTGCTGTATCATATTTAATAAAATATCCAAGGCCTTTAAATTATCAACATGATCAAAAATTTCCTTGTACGCATTACGCAATCTACTACATGTTTTCTGTCGTCTGATCAATAGTTAATGCTTTTTTAGTAAATAAAAGGCATTTCTGAAACTTCCACTTGTCTTTTTGAAATCTTAACTGATTTTTATCAAGTAAATTTAAAAATAACTTTTATATTGTTACACTGTAAAAAAAAAAAAAAAAGAAAAAAAAAGTTGAGCCAACTTAAAATTTTAAGGTAACCAGCTTCAGCAGATTTTTGAGTTTGCTCAACTTATTTTTGTGGGAGATTCTCATATTTTTGTTGTATAAACTTAAAACGACAAGTTGAGAAAACTCAAAAATCTGCTGAAGCTGGTTGCCTTAAAATTTACTTAAAATTTTAAGTTGGCTCGACTTTTTTTTTTTTTTTTTTTTTTACAGTGTAGTAATATTTCAAGATGAACACTTACTGGACTGAAGCAGCGTAGGTTTACGTGATTACCCATATATCCCCATATTTATAAAAATCATGTTAAAATGTATCAAATATGATCATCAGGCATTTGAGGAATGTTTATTTGTTTATATGTTTATAATGTTTATATCTCTCAATCATCATTGTATTACATTATATTATATGTTCTGCACCCACAATAAAAACTACAGAGCTTTGACTATTAAAATAAGAATTTAAATATCATATTAGATACAGAGTGACAAATCATATTTATGTGCATTTTATATAAGCAGTCTGATTTACAAGCTGTCAGAATTTCATCCATTTAAAATTTCAAAAATTCTAAATTGCACATTTTTGATTAGTTTGAATAAAATGGAAAAGGTCAGATTTTCACTTTTAAACACAAGATGCTCTTCGGAACATTATCAAATATGTACAAATATGTTTGTTGTTGTATTTGTAACATTGCTGGACTGAATATTTGAACCAAAAAAACGAATTTCAAAATATTTGAACATTTAGTTTAATTTGTAATGGGAAAAAAAATGCATTTTCTAGTGGTCTCTGACGTTTGGACTTTGCTGTATGATACTAAGTTAAAACTGTGAGTGAAGCGTGTTGCACATCACATAAGGTTTGTTGTGTTTGCATGGCCCTCTAGAGGCTCTGCCTCCACAGAGAGAGACGTTTCAGATCCTGTTATCTAATTATTCTGATCTTGTCAGCACATCTGATCTACAGTTCAGTTAAAATGCAGTATCTGCTTATCCAAAGCAAATTGCACTCAAGATATACATTTTATTAGTGCAGTGCATTCTCAGTGAATCAAACCCAACTTTGCTGTTGCTATAATTTTTGTTAATGCTTTTAAAGACATTTTATTTATATATTTTCTGTTTTGTTTTTTATTTTATTTTTATTTAAAGCTTCGGTAATTTTGTTGTGTATCTTTTCTTTTTTAAATTTGTTTTTATAATTTTTTATTTATTAGTTTTAGTTATATTTGTACTTCAAGTTAAAATAAACAAAATGAGAAATGTTGCCTCGAAAACTAGTTGAAATAAAGTTTTTCATATATTTATCATTTTATTTCATTTCAGTGTTACAAGCAATTAAAAAAAAAAAGTTTTTATAGTTTTACAACCCAAATTCCAGAAATGTTGGGACGTTTTTAAAATTTGAATAAAATGAACATAACATAAATGTTTAAACTGAGAAATTTTACAATTTTATGCAGAAAATGAGCTCATTTCAAATTTGATGCCTGCTACAGGTTTCAAATTAGTTGGGACGGGGCATGTTTACCATGGTGTAGCATCTCCTCTTCTTTTCAAAACAGTTTGAAGACATCTAGGCATCAAGGTTATGAGTTTCTGGAGTTTTGGTGTTGGAATTGGATCCCGTTCTTGCCTGATATAGGTTTCCAGCTGCTGAAGAGTTTGTGGTCATCTTTGACGTATTTTTCGTTTAAAGATGCGCCAAATGTTCTCTATAGGTGAAAGACCTGGACTGCAGGCAGGCCACTTCAGCACCCGGACTCTTCTACTACGAAGCCATGCTGTTGTAATAGCTGCAGTATGTGGTTTTGTATTGTCCTGCTGAAATACACAAGGTCTTCCCTGAAACAGACGTCATCTGGAGGGGAGCATATGATGCTCTAAAACCTTTATATACCTTTCAGCATTCATAATGCCTTCCAAAACATGCAAGCTGCCCATACCGTATGCACTTATGCACCCCCATACCATCAGAAATGCTAGCTTTTGAACTGAATACTAATGACACGCTGGAAGGTCTCCTTCCTCTTTAGCCCGGAGGACACGGCGTCCATGATTTCCAACAAGAATGTCAAATTTGGACCATAGAACACTTTCCCACTTTGAAACAGTCCATTTTAAATGAGCCTTGGCCCACAGGACATGACGACGCTTCTGGACCATGTTCACATATGGCTTCCTTTTTGGATGATAGAGCTTTAGTTGGCATCTGCAGATGGCACGACGGATTGTGTTTACCGACAGTGGTTTCTGGAAGTATTCCTGGGCCCATTTAGTAATATCAATGACAGAATCATGCTGATGAGTGATGCTGCGTCTTCTGAGGGCCCGAAGACCACGGACATCCAATAAAAGTCTTCGGCCTTGTCCCTTACGCACAGAGATTTCTCCAGTTTCTCTGAATCTTTTGATGTTATGTGCTGTAGATGATGAGATTTGCAAAGCCTTTGCAATTTGACGTTGAGGAACATTGTTTTTAAAATATTCCACAATCTTTTTACGCTCTCTTTGACAGATTGGAGAGCCTCTGCCCATCTTTATTTCTGAGAGACTCTGCCTCTCTAAGACATCCCTTTTATATCTAATCATGTTACAGACCTGATGTCAATTAACTTAATTAGTTGCTAGATATTCTCCCAGCTGAATCTTTTCAAAATTTCTTGCTTTTTCATCCCCCATGCTAACTTTTTTGAGACCTATAGCAGGCATCAAATTTAAAATGAGCTCATTTAGTGGATGAAAGTGTAAAATTTCTCCGTTTAAACATTTGTTATGTTCTATTGTGAATAAAATATTGGCTCACGTGATTTGAAAGTCTTTTAGATTTCATTTTATTCTAATTTAAAAAAACATCCCAGCATTTCCAGAATTCGGGTTGTAATTTTTGTTACTGCTGCTACACGCAAGCCATTATATTTCCAATGGACACTGTTACATTTGTGTTACAAAACCTCTTTATAATCACTTCAAATATACAGCAAGAGCATCACCAAACCTTGAGCAACTATGATGCTGTTTTTAATCACTTTCAAGTCTCAAGTGTTTTTTTCCCCTGAATGACTGAGAATTAAAGTCACTCTTTTCTTCTTTTTCAATATATTAATGTGAGTGAGAGTGAAATAAAAAAAGAGTAATTGATTTATCACAAGTTACCACGACAACACAACATTAGCTTTCCTCCATTGTTAGAAATTACATTTGCTGCTGATGAACCTTGGGGCATAAATGGGCTTCATTAAGAAAAGAAGAAACAAATAGAAGCGAAAGAATAATTGTTCAGCTTGAGCTAAGCACTTAAGGTAATGCACATCTGGTCAGTCTGATCGATTTGCACGCCGCTTGTACGCTGTTCCGATTGACAGGGAATATGTATAAAATTACGTCATTCCACCTCAATTTCCTGAGTTAATTTTTGAATTTAGTTTCCAGGTGTCTCAAATGACGAGTAACAGAACCACAGCATCCGATCCATAATTCACCTGCCGCGTCCTGTGGATGTTTAATGTGTCAAAAACAGAGGTATGAAGATGCCCAAAAAGTATGAACGGTTTGTTTTTTATTAGTAATTTCCCCAATGCAACCACCTCCCCCCACCCACCTCAGCAGAGACCCACCTGATCATCTTCCAGCCTTGAGGGGTTGCCATGCACCTGTGAGTATATAAGAGAGCAGAGCTCATTCAGAAAATAAGAGAGAACAAGAGAGAGAGATCCATTCACACACGCCAGGAAAAAAAGTGCAAACCCAGAGCAGTGGAGGTGAGCTTGATAAGAGCTGGAGACCCAAAGAAGAGTCAAAAGAGGAGATTCAGAACCATAGAACTCATCTATAAATTCAGAAAGGTAAGAATATAGAATTTCTATATTTACATATATACATAGAAATAATAGAATGTATATATATACACATATACACACACATATATGTATATACATACATACATACATACATACATATATATATATATATATATATATATTTTTTTTTTTTTTTAACAAAAAAAACATTATAAAGTTAATTAAACAGCATGTATGACTCAGAATTCAACTTCAGAATTAAAGACAAAAACTATAGCTATTGATTAGCTTGAAAATTGCTTATTTTATTGGAAACAACTTCATTACTATTATGTATTATAACTGAATTTTATGGTAAGCAAAGCTATAGCTTTATAAACTTCCTCACTGAATTACATTGACAAAAATAAAAATTGTCATTTGAATTAATACATTTAAATAATAGATTTAACTAATGATTATTATTAATTCTAATTATTATTTCTATTTTAATTATTAGATTTTATTTTTAATTCATTAAATATTTTTGTTGTATTTTAAACAAAACATATATACTTGTATTTTTAAAAAAAAAGATACAATTATTAAAATTAATTTGAGAAGGATCTCAAAAAAGCTGATCTAAAAAATGTAATATGTGAAATAATAGATTTTAAATTTTTGTTTTTATTATTAGTATTATTTATTAAATGATCAAATATAAATGTGTTGTATTTAATATACATTTTTTTGTATTTTTAAATTTAAATGTAATATTTAAATTACTATTATTTACAATTATTAATACTATTTACTATTACTATCTTAATGATTAAATAATTTTTGATGAATTTAAATTAAAACATACATTTTGTATTTTTATTTTCGTTTCGTTTTTAAAAGCATATGTTTATGCATGTTTCTATAATAATATGCATTATTCTATATTAAATTACTGGGGGGAAACTAAAAGAAAAAGAAACTAAAAGAAAAATGAAGAAAAAAAAAATCTTGATCCACTTGATCTGATTTATAAAGAATAAAATATGAATAGACCTTTTTTCCCCTGTGAAATGGTGTAATATCTAACAGGATCATCAAAGGCTTTTGACTAATTCTGAGTTACTCATCATCATCCATACAAAAAACAATTGTTGTGGACTTTCACTGACAATCTTACTAATGAGTCTCAAACCTGCAAGACTACAGAGTCTGTTAACTGCAGCTGATTTATTTCATCGCTGACGCAACACTGCGGCTGACGTCGTGCTGTGATATTAATGGACCTCACAGATCTGTGCATGTCATGACATCATCATAAAAACCATAAAAGGTCACATACGAATGAATGAAGAGAGTAGATAAAAGTCTCTAAGTTCACTTCCCTTCTTTTAAGCATCCTGAACAGTCAAAGTCACCAATTAGAGAACGTCCAAATATCAATGCCCTAATATAAAGAAGCTTTTGGAAGAGACATCCGTCTCTCGTAACCGTACGTGACCTGCCCACACGCCGTGATTGTGTGAGGACAGTCTGAGTGACTCTGATCCATTCAGCAAAATCAAATCAAAGGTGACTCAAGTAAAATACCTGAGCAATAAAACTCGTCCTCGACTTTATATATAGCTCAGTATCAGCCGTTTTCTTTTCAGCTTTCCATTCTGAGTCATACGAATGATACCTGAGGGATGATCTTGTCTTGTTTCTTGTTTTCAGATGCTCTGTCCTTCCTGGCTTTTGGCTGCAGCAGTCTTGTGTTTTCACGGTCCATATGTAGACGGCCGCTGCTTGGATTTGATAGACTGCATGGGCCTTAAAACTAATGAACAAAAATGGGTAAGATTTGTTTTAAGCCATTAATAACATGAATTAATAGATAATATTAAAGATGCACACTACAATTTCAAAGTTTGAGGTCTGCTGAAAGAAGCTCACCAAAGCTGCATTTATTTGATTAAAATAGAGTTATTAGTTATATTGTGAAATATCATTACAATTTTAAATTTTAAAATGCAGTCCTTAAATATAAAAATGTTCTTATATGCTGATTTGGTGCTTAAGAAACATTATGTTGACAACAGTTGTGTTGCTTAATATTTTTGTGGAAACTGATAGAATTTTATTTTTAGGAATCTTTGATGAATAGAAAGTTCAAAAGAAAAGCATTTATATGAAACAGAAATATTTTGCATCATAAATGAATTTAATGTCAATTTTAGCAATTTAATGCATCCTTGTTGAATAAATGTATTCATTTCTTAAAAAAAAAAATCTTACATCAAACTTTTGAATGGTACTAAGTTGTTAAATTATAGTGGTTTGTCTATGCAGTCATATGCAGATACATTTATATAATTAGCAATCAAACAGATCACAAACCTAACAATAATTTGATGTCATTAAAATCTAATTAAAAAGCAATTAAATCTAATTAAAAAGCAATTAAATCTAAAAAAAGAAAAAAGTCATTGGGGAAAAAAAGAAATAATATTTTGCACACGTAAAATAAAGAAACAATATTTTTAGAAGCTTTATTTCCTAAGATAATTAAGCACATTTAAAAATACTACTAATAAATTAAGGTAAAAAAAAAAAAGTGCATTACTACATTTCAGATAAATTAGTATGAAATTTTTCTTTCTTTTGTTTATATTATAATACATATTCTTAACAAATGTTATAAGATTCACCCAATTATGGTGTAATCAATACACCATATCAAATCAAACTATCTGAATGCACCATAAACAAATGCTCTGTTAAGCTTTGTACAATTATGAACATCTGCATCCTCTCTCGTTCTCTGTCCTGACTCTACAGCAGTGTATCAGGCAGTGCAGATCTGCGCAAGAGTCTTCCAATTATGGGAGAGTTTCTTCATCTGAACAGCAGAACAGTGAAGAAGAGCTTGAGGAAGAGAGCCTGAGTTTGGGTTTGCTCTTATCAGCTCTGTCTCCTGATTCAACCGGGCTCCGAGACGCCACTGGAGAAGCCCCTCACAACGACGAGAGGAGGTCTTACTCCATGGAGCACTTCCGCTGGGGCAAACCCATGGGGCGCAAACGCCGACCCGTCAAAGTCTTCACCAGCAGCGCTCTGGAGGAGGAGCCCGAGGAGTCGACGGAAAGCGTCCGTGTGGAGCGAGGGCAGAGCAGCACGCTGGACGTTCAGCAGAGGAACAATGCCAAGAGCAACGGGAAGTATCGCATGACTCATTTCCGCTGGAACGCCCCACCTGACAAGCGCTATGGAGGCTTCATGAGGCCGTATTCGGATCAATCCCATAAGCCCCTGCTCAAGCTCATACGAAATGTCATTGTTAAAGACGCGCAGCAGTTCAGAGATTAAGAGAGAAGAGAATGGACAGAATGTTTGGTGTCAAAACATTTTAAATGTGTAACATGCAACCTTAATTTAAAAAAACAAAAAAAGCAAAACATGCTGAACCAAAAAGACTGTCCAATGTAGAAAAAAAAAAGAAATGAAGAGAAACAAACTAGCCAAATCACTTATATATTAAAGTCAAGGGATATCACATGACTACGAAAGGCCCATTACTTGACATTTACAATTAATTTATATGCTCGACACCATAACTATCACCTCTGGGATTTAAAAAGTAAGCATATTCAGGAATGCCAGCTGAGATAGTTTTACTGTAATATACTGTACATGAAATACATTAAAATGAATTTGCAATGTTGCCAGCTGTGGATTTCTGTGTTTGGATGGTGAGTTTATCCTCGAGTCCAACAACTGCCAGTTTGTGGACTGATCTGGATTGATTCATGTTGGAAGCAGATAGAAGTTCAGACAAAAGTGACAATTCTGTCATTGTTTCATTTCCAAACCTCTATGAGTTTCTTTTTTCAGCTGAACATGAATGAAGATATTTTAAATAATGTTGGTAACCAAACAGTTGATGCTAAACATTGTCTTCAATAGAATTTTTTTTTAATATTATGGTCATTGTATGAAAGTCAACGGCTACCGTCAACTGTTTGTTACCAACATTCCTCAAAATATCTTCTTTTGACAGAAGAAAGAAACTCTTGTCTATAATTTTTACTGCTTATTATAACATTTTGATGTCTAATATAATTTTTTTTTTAATCTGGAGCTAAAAGGAAATACAAGCAGAACCATATAATTTTATAATAACTTATAAAGCATAAAGTAATTCTTGGCTTTTGGTATCTGAGCATTTATACCAAAGACCAGCAAAAATAACTCGAGTATTCTAAAAATTCAATATTTAGTATTTCACTAAATACAATTTAAATTAAGAAGAAAAGAAGAAAATTTTAGAGATATTTCTTAAAAATGATATTGTCTACAGCAGTGAGACTAAATGGACATCAAACAGAGAAAAACTTTTGCTTAAATTTTCTGCTTCTCAGATGTTTCTCCTGAAAAAAAGAAAAGAAAGGGAATTGGGAATTTGCCTGTCAGAAATCAAAAGAAAGTCAAAGATCTCATTACAAGCTCAAAAATTTCTCATTAAACTCTTCCAAGACCAAATCATCAGATCAATTCTGCTATACTAAACCTATGAGCATTAAAATTGTCCTCTGGATTGTTTCAGCACCCCTAACTTTAAACATTAAAACAGTCTAAAAAACTGTCCCATTTCAAAGCTTTTAGAGTTTTGTGGCAAAAATGTCAAATGTGCACACTGCGTTGTATCGAAAATGTTTTATTGTCTATTTGCAGTTTAACCACAAACAAATCATGGGGAAAACTTTCATCCAGACAGAACGTTAAAGAAATGGAGACACTGGTACTGATATTTCATCAATGCTACACATGAAAAGAGCTCTCCATTTCAAGACTCCAGATACACCAGAAATGACACTTGATTTGCAGAGAGGTTATAATTAATGACTATTTTTGACAAGTCACAGCCCAGAAATGAATTCTCACAAATATTAAATTCATTACTAAACTACAATGCTGAAGAAATGTGAGATGCATTTACAGAACTACTGAGCATTTATATCAGTCATATTATCAGGGCAAGAGCTATACTTCAGATTCATTTCAAGGGAATAATTATATTTAAATAGCAAATGCATTTAATACTAATAATACTGAGAACAGCAACTGTCTACTACTTCTGTGATAAAGACACTACTGACTATAGGCATTATAGCATTTACTGCTTAGGTGTCTGGTCATTTTCGTTGGAGCGCTATAATATCTATGCTCTATCTGTGTAATACAAATTAATATTTAATCTGATGTCATACTTGGCCTCCTGTTATATGGTCTTAAAAAACATGTAAAGTAGCACTTAAAACATATACTGTATGCAGTCACCAACTGATGACATAAATAATAGTTGCATGAATCTTCCAGTTAAAGCACAGCAGTTCAGTTCATGGCACTGTAAAAATCCACAGCCATACAAAAACATTCCACACAAAAAATGGGACCAAATGCATACAACATAAATGTCTGTTAGCCAAACATGAACAAATAAATCTCACCATTTACACCACCTCAATACAAAAGCCAAAAAAAAAGGCTTGAAGTATTTCAACAAATGATGAAAAATACAACTATTATTCTTAATTTATTAATAGGTTCTTGACTGTTGGCCAATTGGTGCAATTTTGCATAATGGACTAAAACTGTCTATCTATTTTTTTTTAATTACTTTATTTTTTTAAACATTCCACAGAAGGTAGCTCAGGAGCCTCCAGTTTAAGCAAAATGAAAATGAATTAAAAAATTTAAAGAACTATGAACTGGTTGAGAAAGAAATTAAAATAGTGGAAGACTTGTTAAATATGTTAGCTAACTAGTCCGAAAAAAAAAGAAAAACTTGGATTGCAGATTAAAAATAATATATAAATTAATATTGCAATATTGTTGCACTGCTTATCTTGTTGCTATATGCAGACTGTTTTCTATGTTATAATGGACTATTTCGCTAAGTAAGCTAATCAACAAATAAGATGAATAATTTCAACGTAAGATTAAAGTGTTATGTCCACACTGTAAAAAAGAAAAGAAAAGTTGAGCCAACTTAAAATTTTAAGGCAACCAGCTTCAGGAGCTTTTTTTTTCAAATTATTTTTGTGGGAGATTCTCAAATTTTTGTTGTATAAACTAAAAAAGGCAAGTTGAGCAAACTCAAAAATCTGCTGAAGCTGGTTGCTTTAAAATTTTAAGTTGGCTCAACTTTTTTTTCTTTTTACAGTGCATATATTTACTGATTTGGTAAGCAGCCGTGTACTAAGCTGGATAACGTACAGTCAGATGGTCAAAACTTCGAAATAAACCCCTGGCTGTATATTATCCTTTAAATATTCTACTGTATTTAGACACACAGATCAGCACTGAAATAACTGTCTCTGCATGATCTGGAATATTGTAGAGCATCGTGTAATTCAAACGACACCAGCCGGGACTTAAAAATTGTGATGCATGGCAATGCTGCCGTTCCTGATGGACTGTTTTTTCTTCGTTTGTCTCTGAACCCTGAAGCTAGCAGTCAATCACAAAAACAAATCTGCCATTATGAGTTTTGCAAACTCTTTTAAAATGGAGACATCATGCTGCTTAGTTCTTCATGGGGAAATGCACACACATACGCACTGAGTTAAACCAGAGCAATCTAAAACAAATAAACAATTATTTACATATATTTATAGATCTTATAGATCTTGTCTGCAACCTTATATACACACACAATAAAAAATGATGCTTGTGCTTACAAAATAAAAATAATAAAAAAAATAGTCTAATGCCACAAGACTAAGCACAATGTAGTAGGCTACAGATGCTAAGCAAATGAGTATGGTTAGACAAATAAAAAAGTGCTAATTAAACAGTTCCTTCAGCACTAGAGCTCCTTAAAACACTTAGCATGTAAACACAAGCAGAAGACAGACATCACCTCCAGCGATCTGAATGCCAGATATCTACAGAACACAGATTGCTGTGATAAGCATAAACTACCAATGAAAAGTTCATTTACTAAAGACTCAAACTACTAGGAACAGAAATTAGCACCAAGTAAAAATCATTTGAGAGACATTTTGTGCAACAAATGAGCCTCATTGATACTGATTGCACTTAGGTAGAAAGGTAAATTGTTTGATTTGTCAAAAAATGACAGTTTCCCCTTTTCCTCAATATAGAACTATGAAACTTTAAAAAGAATAAAGTTGAATCTAACAGAAACACGGTCAAATTAATGACCATATTAACGTGAAACTTATTTATGAGCATTCATTTTTTGACATTATCACATTATTTTTTATGACAATTCAAAACTATCTTCAAAGTCTTAATATTGTAATACGTTTTTTTTTTATTTAATACAAATTTAATTTTGTCATTTGTACTGTAAAAATGTGCAATTACTGTAGTTTTATTAACTGTAATGCAATGATTTTTAAGTGAAATCAGCATTACAATAAGCATAAATAAAGACATGAAAATTCCTAATGTGTAAATAATTTACAATTTAACTATTTTTATTTTCACATTAAATGTGTTTGACTGTCATGAAAATAATGTCACAATGTAAAAAAAACCCTTTTGTTTATTAAAAATATATTATTTCTTTCTTTTGATTTTAAAGGTGAAATATGACCCAGTTATGCTCAGGTCTTACACCTCTGTCCATTTGGGTGTTTGCTGCAATTACATATTTATGTTAGCTGATTTTATTATAGAAGTGCAGAGTATCAAAGAATATGTGGAAAATATTTGTCAATAGGGAAAACTCTGTGTACTGAACCTAAATCAGGAATCCAAATGTTCAAAATCCTTTCAGTAGTAGTTCAATTGTGAACTGTCTACAGTCACCTTGTAGACAGGGAACAGGGGACAATACAGCGATGAGGTTTATAGTATAAAGGAGGGCTGACCTCTTAGTATTACTGTATTAAAAACATCAAAATATAATTTAATACTTAAAACCCTCCAGCTCTCTGCACCACTGGCTGCTACTGAAGGTTCCTGAATCCTGAGTTGAGCTGCACTAGTAAACGCACAAGTCTGGGAACTTCATCTCATAAACGGGGACCGAGCGACTCTGGGTTTGGCCGTAACTTGATGTGATGGTTCCAGATGGACTCGGAGGAGGCCTGCAAGCCAGAAAGAGTGAAAAGATAAGATTTATCAGCACAAACATCTTTCCGGGAGATAGCTGACGTTTAAAATGAGCCGTGCTGCAACCTACCTGATCGTGATTTCAAAGATTTGATTAAGTTTACTCTGCAGCATCGTAGCCTGGGAGGAAACAGAAGAACAAGTATTAGCCCTAAATTACAATATTGAGCTGATCAGTGTGGGAGAAGACAACAACGGCACACACGTTCATGAAATAAAAGGAAAAGTGCTACAAGTTAACTTACTCTGGCACCACAGTGGGCAGCTATTTCCTCAAAGGGGGCCTTCTGGAACTTCTCAACAACCTGTCTCCTGCGTTCCTTCTCCTGTTCCTCTACGCCTACACTATCCACTGGAGAATACACACATACTTTAACACCGTTCAGCTAGCAGAGAAGTTAACAAAGCAATAATGATGGAAACGATTGCATGCGGGTTCTGAAAATATCTGCAGGGACAATTTGGAAAAAATTCAATTCTCATTAAATCAACCTACCGATGGCGTTTTTTAGTGTTTCAAACGTGATTTCTTCAGCTGGTGTTCTCTGTAGGGAAAGAAAACAAACATCAGAACAATACTGTTGCCATAATTCAACTATATCTGATAAAACCTTACTGTGGAGACATCCATAAAAGTAAAAAAAGAAAAAAATACTGTAAATATTTTATTATATAACATTCTAATATATATATATATATATATATATATATATATATATATATATATATAATTAATATAAATCTATAATCAAATGTAAACACATACATTTCCATCTTTAAACCAAGTCCTGTAGTAAAATGTTAGTCCTCACCAGTAAAAAATGTTTATAAATGTGCCTGTTATGTCTTCATTAAAATTTAAACACACCAAATGTGGGTTGTAAGGATTGTATATTTTCATGTTTTCATTTACCTCCTCTTTCTCTGGACTGTTTCTGGACTCTACCTCCACCTGCAGAGATATTGTTTCTCCAATGCTCTTTCTTTTTGACAGCCGGTCCTCATCTAAGGGAAGAGGGTGGAATTAATCAACTGTTTATGCGATCCATCTCTGTCAGTCGGCTAATAAGCAGAAACAACTTTAGACTAAAGCTAATCAGACTAAAGCTAATCAGTTAATCTGCAATGCAAATGCCTTGATTGCATTGGCTACAGCTGGAGTAGCTGCTTATCTACAATACGAATTGCATTGTTTTCTGGAAAACAACATCAAAGGCACACGTAACGCATTAGGAGTGTGCCATGTGAGGTTTTCAAGTCAAAAAGAATATTCAGCGGGAAGCAATGAAGAGCAGTTATCCACTGGGATTTGATTGGTGTATGATAATTATGCACAATTGAGACCAAAGAAAATAAAGATTTTCTTCATAAAGAAAATCAACTTTGATTTTACATGGTATAAGATGTGGCACCAAATGCTCATCTATGCACCTGTGAACTGTGGGACATAAGGTGTAGCTAGTCGCTCAGTGTTGTAGCCGCTTCCTCCAAGAACCTCCGTTATCTTGGCCTGTTGGAACAAAAGCTCTCCTTCCAGCTTCTCCAGTGTCTTAGGAATCCTGGGAAATCAACAGATGACAGGCAATTTATAATATTGGGAAATATTAATTAATCAATTAAAAAACTGTTTGAAAATGTTCCATTTGAAAATGTCATTGAAGATTATGGCAAAGCTGAATTTTCAGCATCCTTACTCCAGCCTTCATTGTCATATGACCCTTCAGAAATCATTCTAATATGCTGATTCGCTACTCAAGAGACGTTTCTCATGACACTGAAAAACTGTTATCCTGCTTAAAATATTTTTGTGGAAATTGTGATATTTTTTCAGGATTCTTTGATGAATAGAATAAACATGATAGATGAATAGCATTCATTTGAAATATGAATCTTTTGAAATGTTATAAATATCATTATTGTCACTTCTGGTCAATTTAATGCATCCTTGCTGAATAATATTGAACAATATATATAAATAAAACAACTCCGATGACTCATAGTTTGTCTTACTTTGGGTTTTCAATGAAGACATCCTCAGGTAACAGGTAAGTACTTTCTTTTTGTCTCATTTCAATCACCTGCAAAAAGGTTTGTATGCTTTATTCATGTAAAATTTTACTTCAATACAGTTGCCAATAACTGTTAGTGACAGAGAGACTCCAGAGTGACACTGACCTCATGAACGTGCTGGCAGAACGCTGGCACTGTGGTGAGCTGACTGATGAGATTGAGGTAAGCAGAGGACAGAGCATGAACGGCACAGCGGTTATACACCGGTAACGCCTCCTCACTGCTCAGAGCCAAGTCCTGGACAGAAAGCGACACAGGAAGATGTGAAAAAATACTGAAATGCATCACCACTGAACCATGTGGCTTATAACGAATCAAAAAACTACATGTTGAACATTCAAAAACTTTCTAATTTAAAAACTTAAATTTCAGTGTCACTTTGAAAGAAACCCTTGTGTCAGATTTGGTGACCCTGCTGTATATCCGCAGCTGTTATTTAAGACCCTAATGCTTTATAGGATATCAAACAGAGGTGAATTTGGGTAACATTAAAGCCAATGTGTGTAATACAGGGTGAGGTAACAGATTTAGGTAATATCTTATGCTGCCTTGTCAGATTTGGTAAGACTGCTATATATCTGCAGCTGTTCATATCAGAACAAAATTATTTATTAAATTTGGGTAACATTAAAGCCACTGTGTGTGAAACAGATTTTGGTAATGGTTTTTGGTGTCCTCTAATGTTACCTTGTCAGATTTGGTGACCCTGCTGTATATATTCACAGCTGTTAATTTAAGACCAAAATGTAAAATAGAGAGGGTTAAACAGCACCAGAATGAATTTGTGTAACATTAAAGCCACTGTGTTTGAAATAGAGGGAGGTAACAGATTTTGGTAACCTCAAATGCTGCCTTGTCAGAATTGGTGACCCTCTGTCCAGCTGTTTCTATCAGATCAAAAAGTTTTCTAGGATTTGACACTGTAAATTGTGAATTTTACAATACCAATACATAACCTTAAGGGTAACATATTCATACTAAAAACCACAAAACCTAAAATTTGATTTCAGGGGGACTTTAAGAGCGTAAACACAATGAGGGCACACCTGTAGAGCGAGCGCCACACGGATCAGGTCCACCACCACCTCTTCGTTGGCCAGCTCCATGCTGATGAGGGCCAGGAGTGAGTACAGCTTCTCAAAGTGAGGCTGCACGCTGCTCTGTTCCTTACTGCACAGGTAGATGTGTCTATACAGGTGCTGGGCATGCTAAAATCAGAGAGATACCACTGTCAACACACTTAAAACCCTTTGGACAAGCATGCATTCTCTCATGCAGACCCAACAGAAGCACTGACTTCAGATCAGAATGATAAAAGCAGGAAGTTAAACGATGATTAGAGAGTTGTTGTACCTTTTTCATGAAGAGGTTGTCTTGACGTGAGCACTTGTCCACTTTGAGTTTAAGCACAGAGATATCAGAGATGATACTGCATGGGGAAAAAAAGTGATACATGAAACCATAGTAGAGCTCAGTTTATTGTATGAAGAGGAATTCTGATTTTCTTACTGACAGTCAAATAACCTGAAAATATATTGGAAGGAATTTACCTTATTTGTGACACATCAAATTCAAAAACTGAATATTCAATTCATGTAGAGCAGGGCTTGATTTTATCCAGTAGGTTTTGATCAGATAATGAAAGGTTATTAGAGTTGGTTAATTCTACTTTTTCCCCACCTGCTTCGTCTTGGTTATATCCATTTTATTTTATTACTTACAACTTTAAAAGTTTCATATTTCATATATATTTCATATATGTAAATCCAATAAAGATACCAACCTGATGGTAGAGAACTTGGGGAGGTTGTCATGGCGATCGATAAGGCTGACCAGTATTTCCAGCACCAATAGTCGAATTTCTGCATCTTCCAGCAGAGCAAATGAGAGTAGAGGGTCCAGAAAGGAGTTGGGAAGAGCTGTCAGCATGTTGGTCGTCCGGAAACCACATGTGACCTAAAAAGAAAGAGAGAAACATTATCTTTACAACATAAAATCTATGCTTCGATGCAATTCTCTTTCATGAGGTATCAAGTAGGTAGAGTTTACCTGTCTCAAGGACTTCAACAGCATGACTTGGATCATTCGGTTGCCCTCAGGCCTGCAGTAAAGACAGAAATAAATACAGTATGTTCACCTCATGAATCATTTAAAGTCATTTAATTAGTTTTGAAGGTAAAACAGTAATTTTGCAACTGAATTATTTTGTTTGAGTCAGTTTTTTAGAGAATTTTCATTGACAACCATAAAAAACATTAGGGACACAATAGTGGCTGCAGTACTCACCCTGAGCCTGTAGAGGGCAGTGTGAAATGCATGCCTGGAATGGGGATCTTTCCCATGATGAAGAGCATCACCTCAGAACGCTGGTATGTGGGTAATGTGTTTGCAAATGAGCCTGATTTCAAAACACACAGACCATAGTAATGAAAAATCAGAAAAATTAAATAGGATTGAAATGTGGGTCATGTTATGCTCACACACACACACCGATAGTCCTGATGACAGCTTCCTGTAGCTGTCTCTCCTCATGCTCCTTGATGATTTTGGTGCCAATGTTGGTGCAGTCGTAGGATCCTGTGAGCTCATAGTCCACACTGAGCCTCAGATGCCGGAGCAGCGTGTTGAAAACCTCCAACACTGTGGGGCCTAAAATAAGCAACAAACACACATTTATAATATATGCAGACATGGTGTCCAATTTGTGAACATATTTGCTGAATGAAATCCATTACTGTTTCTTACTAATTTTGAGGTGCTGGTTTTGCAAGTAACACTTTCTCACAAAATATATTGTGCATTTCATAGCATTTTTGCTTCTGACAGCCATTTGCAAGGTGAAGAAGTCTTGTATTAATCACCAGAAAATCTGACGCAAAAACAAGAGTCCCATCTTCCTCTGAGCCAGGTTACAACTATTTATTCAATTCACAGATGATTTTAACATGTATGAATGATCCTAAAGATATTATATAATGCCCAATTCTATACTTTCAAGTTTAGGATTATGGCCAGTGACAGAAGAAAATGCAAACATGATCCAAATGTTCTCTGGTATGTGTTCTCTGGTTCTCTGTTTTACTACATCCAAACAGCGAATTTTGTAAAAGCCTGTTTTTATGTAAAGTTCTGTGACAATAAAGGGAGTATTTGAACATTTGTCAATACAATACAATATTATATTGCATACAACAGAAATTCTTGCTACAACTTTATAAAATTTTTCAGTTTAAAATTGGATGGTAACTCTAATATTTTTAAAAACACCTACCATTGAAATTTCTAAACAGTAAACACCATTCAACATTCAAAGCAAGACAGTCCATCAAACTATAGTCACATTTTGCTTCTCAACTAAATTTTTCTTAAATATGTTCTGATGGGGGTTTTTTTTACAAGAAAACAAGACAATCACAGAATAAGGAAAAGCTTGTATAATTTAGAAGCCTAAAAGTCTAAAATTAAAAATAATACAAAATAATAATACTGCATACAATCAAACCTTGTATTACAATTACAAAATTGCAACTACATAAAATCTTAATAAATAAATAAACATACATACATAATTCATAAATTCACAAAATTACACACACACACACACACACACACACACACACACACACACACACACACACACACACACACACACACATATTGGTATTTGTGGTTTACGGGGACTCTCCATAGGGGTAATGGTTTTTATACTGTACAAACTGTATGTGCTATTCCCCTACACCTAAACCTACCCCTTACAGGAAGCTTTGTGCATTTTTAGATTTTCAAAAAAAAACACCATTTAGTATGTTTTTAAGCCTTTTGAATTACGGGGACATAGGCAGTGTCCTCATAAACCACCTTCAAATTGTAATACCTCTGTCATACCCATATCATTAAACAAATCTGTGTCCCCATAAATCAAAAATACCAACACACACACACACACACACACACACACACAAAGTGCATTTTTTTAACTAGACCATTTAAATCTCCAAATGGTCCAAATGACCTGAAAATGAATCAGTTTTCATAGTTCCAGTTTAAAGCTGCAGGTGGCGTCGCCCCCCTTGGGTCAGCAGCAGTACTGCAAGAGGAGGTGTGAAGGGCTTTCACAAGAGATATAAGGCATGAGCACTGACTTGACGTCAGAGAGTAGAGTCGGGCTGTGAAATGTATATTTTTGGCTGAAATCTAGATTGGGTCAGATGCAATGTCACAGTTCTTTTCTCCCAGAAGAAAGGCTTAACGTCTGGGGGAGAGTGACCCAGATATTGAGCACAGGCGTAAAATATGTGATTTGCGTTACAGCATGTGCAAAAAGACACCAGTCTGCTCGTGTCCAATGAGACACCGGCTACACTACTTAATGTTTTGTATATTCATGGTAGTGATTCACATTAATCAGGCTGTAAATCAATACTCACCAACAGAGCCACTGGCAGCGATGGCAGCCGCCTCCAGAAGGACCTCCACTATCCCAGCACGCACTGTGGCTGAGCTCTTACTGTTGGCATCCAAATGGCCCAAGAGCTGCTGGATGACCAGATGAGAATGCTGGGACTGGAGGGAGAGAAAGAAAGATAGACAAAGAAGAGAGAATAAATAACATGGTAAAAAAAAATGCTAATAAAAAAACCAAACGTATATATAGTATATACTTGCATATTTAAAATATAAATTTTTGCCTCACTACCGTAACCAATGCAAAAATACTAATATATTATTAAAATATAAAAAAGGTTAAATAAAGCTTTAAATATGTTCAGACAAAATGATTTATTATAAATTTAAAATAATACAAAAATATTAAATACTTAAATAAAATTAACAAAATAAATACAAATCAAATGGCATGCATTTCAAGTATTTTTCTTTAAGTTTTTTATTTTTAAATTAAGTAAACATCAGTACACGTTTCAATAAATCATTCAATTATCCTTTTTTTCTTCCATTTATTCTTTTTTAATAATAACATCAAGCAAGCTAAGATTCTGAACCCACCTGAATGGAGTACATGATGATCTTAAAGCAGCGCACTGCAAATGTTTTGCCTTCCCACAGCGAGTGATTATCAAGATGCCTGCAGTGAGAGAACAGACCTTGAGCTTGAGAAATGGAGCCAAAAGTGACTGAAAAATGAGATTCACTCCACCCGCAGTGAGATTAATTAAAAAGTCATACATACTCGATAACTGAACACGTGTATTAAGTATTCTGAATTACTCTTAGTCCCTTATTGAAATGCCAACATTAAGAGACTAGAATTACAAGATAAATTCACTTAATCTTAAGTGGCATACAGCTATAACTTAAAAACTGAAGCAATACTATTGTGTAATTTTACTTATTTTACTTATTTTTACTCTATATTATGATATTTACTGAATATGGTATTATCTTACTTAAAATATGATGTATGATCATGAAAGCAATTTGTATACTGACTAATATGCTGAATTATTCCAATACTAGATGTCTTAATACAGATTGTGAAGAAGCCATCCATTGTGCAGTACTGGTGTGGGAACAGAACCATAAGGGGAAAATTTTCAAGGTTAAAAGTAATACAAAACAACACCACTGTTTCTTGAGAAAGCACAGAGAGAGTCTATCCCATAGGCTTTTGAATACTGGTGTTTTTCCATTTTCGTGTAAACTAATTAAATGTTGCAGATTTGATGTAACCATTTTGGTGTAGCCATTTTGATGTAGCCATTCTTAAACAATGGTGGATCTGTCCAAATCCCACCAATAAAAATAGGCCAAGTGGGCTGGTAATAAACTGTAGCAAAACCAGACAAATTTGGTTAGTAAAAAGGTATAAAAAAGATGTATGGACAGACATAGAATTAGAGGCAGTGGATGAGGCGGCTGTCTTCTCGGCTTTGTTACTTTGTTTAATAAAGTCTTATTTTGGCATCTGAAACTCTGCTTTTTGAGCTTCTCTGACTCCATTGAAGAAATCTACTCTCTCGAGCCACGACAATACCCACATAGGTTTACAAAATGAAATTCTCAACCTTTCATAAACTAAGCTGACAGGCGTGATATGTGGTGGGTCTCTTACATAAGCACAGGGGTGACTGCGTTCTTGATGTTGCCATAGGCGGCACGGCCCAGCAGTTCCCGAAAGCAGCGCTCCGTCAGCTCGGCTGGGCTTTCTCTCTCCTTCTCACTGGCCTGCAGCGGGGAGGGAGAGCGACTGCAGGGGAAAACAGAAAGAGAGGGAGGCTTTTTGTTTTCAGCTCTTCTCAACTGAAGATTTAAACATAGCTTTGGTTTCTGAGAAGAAGCTGAATAAAACATACTGACAAATGAGTGTTTACAAGTAAAAAACAAATAAATAAAAAAAACACCTGTAAGCCCATTTTTAGCAGTCCGTTTCTAATGGTAGACAAAGATTCTTGCACTAAAAATGTTAGCATTTAGATAAATTTAGAAAAACAGTTTTCCTGCTACTGCAACTTTAAGATTTTAAGATGCAACTTTGATATTACATCTGTTATAATTGGCTAATCTCCACTTAATCCAAGTTTAGTTCAAAATGTAAATCAAGATTTTATCATACATATTTTAAATTTATGTATCTTAAATATGTTCTGATGGTCTTTTAACAAGAAAACAGGACAGAATGGTTTAAAAAAAAACACTTTTTTACAAGTTTTTTACAAGAAAACAAGACAATTACAGAATAAGTAAAAGCTTGTTGTGTAATTTTGAAGCCTAAAATGCATACAAAATAATAATACTGCATACAATTAAACCTTCTATTACAACTACAACATTACATATACATAAAATCTATCAGTTTTATATTTGATAGCAATTCTAACATTGTTACTATTGAAAGTTCTTAAAACCCTTCCCTAGTAACATTAAAAGCAAGACGGTCCTGTAAAATATGCTCCAGCAACTACAGATTCATTAGTCTAGTCAAGCACTTAAACACATTTTGCCTTAAGTATATTAGGAATCTTAGGAATGTTCTGATGTTTTTACAATAAAACAAGACAAAACTGATTAAGAAAATGAGTTTTGTGTAATTGATTGAAAGTCTGAAATTAAAAATAATACAACATAAACATTGTACACTAAACTTCTCAGAACTGAATAAACTTTCAGCTTCTTAAACGTTTTTAAATACTTGTGACAGCAATTATAGTCACTTGAGTCTTATCAATACTGATTATCATGCATACTTTGCTTCTCAAGTACATTTAATCTGATTATCAAACATATTTTGGTTCAAGTAAATTTTTAAAAGAAAACATCAAACAAAACAGAGATTATGAAAATGCTTTTTTGTATAACGTAGGAGCCTGAAAGTCTGACATCATGTCTTCCTGTGTGAGCTTCACTGTGTGTGTGTGCGCGTGTCACAAAAAGAGCTGAGGGTCTCTCAGGGTTTATCTCATCATTAATTAATCACACTGTTCCTCTGCCCTCACACACCCTGCTGTCAGTCAGCCTGCTGCTCCGCTCACGGTCCCTCGGTTATATAACCACATGACGCTGGGCTAAATCTGCAGAAACTCTTCTCACCTCAGCTAAAAGCCTCCTGCCACACGTCCAGAAGGATGCTGGACTGTTTAGTTGACCAGAAATAAAAGTACATTGTGTTTTAGTCCACTGCTGTGGTTGCACTAAACCGGCCTTGCTGTCCTGCCCATCTGAAATGTGCACATCTCACAGGATGAGTTAATTATCAGCTGCCCTTTACATCAAACGCCAATTAGCACGTACCAAACAGCAGAAAGGGGTAATTAACATCTCCACCCGTGGTGTAATTATGGCTGCATAGGGGGGCGCATCCACAAGGAGCCAGCTTTGTTGATTATAATGGAAGCGATTCATAGGTCAATTTCAACTTTTTGTACTAATACTAAAATTTAAAAGATGTGCAGGTGCATAAATCAGCTGTAGCCATAACCCTAACTCGTCATATATATATATATATATATGTATACTGTATATAGTGAAAAAAAATTTCACTGTTGCCAGGCTTATTAATTTGTGATGAATAATCTTGACTTGTTATTTGATTAAAAAAACTACCAATCAGTTTGGGGTCAAAAAGTTTTTTTTTTGTTTTTTTTTCCAAAAGTCACAGTAAAGACTTGGTTCGATATTGTCAACTTTCAATTTATCAAAGAATCCTGACAAAATGTATCAGGGTTTAAAATATTAAACAGCACAATTGTTTTCAACACTGATAATAATAAATTTATCTTCAGCAGCAAATCAGCATATCAGAATGAAAACTGGAGTACACTGAAGACTGGAGTAATGATGCTGAAAATTCGGCTTTGCCACCACATTTATTTTAAATTGTATCAATTTTTCAGAATATTACTGTTTTAATGTATTTTTAATTAAATAAATGGGGTCTTGGTGAGCAAAGGAGATGACTTCTTAAAAAATCTCAATATTTGACAGAAATTATCATTTTTGTTTTCAATTTTTTTTTCTAATCTACTATTGAAATTTCTTAATAAAACCTAGTAACATTAAAAGCAGTAAAGTCCAGTAAAATATGCCTAACAGTCAAAGGAAAATACATGAGGAAACTCAAAGGAAAGTCACATGATCACTGCAGTTATCCTGGTGTGATTATGACCTCAGGCCTAGCGTGATCTTCCACTTGGCTCTGAGTTGTCAGCAGGGACATTATCTCAAACTATTTCCCTTGCAGGCATCTGACTGTAGGTGCAAAGACAGTGCGTAGCTGATTTTCACCCACACAAATAGAATAAGCAGGCAGAATGGCAGTTGAAATGCATGAAATGGTAGGGTCTACAAATCTAGAAAAGAATGGGGCTTAATGGCTGAACCAATCACAACTGCTTGTAGTTAACTAGATAATCAGACAGATAATATTACTTGGATTTCCATTTGTATACACGTAATTAGTAAATGTAAATGATGTGACTCAATGGAAGATTCAGCCGTGAGAGCTGCCAAGCATCCCTGGAGGAAGACAAGTTTGTGTCCCATATGAGACAATTATCAGCCAGTTTAAGCCCAACACTCTCACCTCTCTGTGCCTTCACCAGACTGCAGATTGAAGAGCAGTGAGGGGACGATCTTGTCCATGTGCTGAGGGTCCCAGATGTTTGCCTGCAACTCATCGTTTACGGTCTTCCTCACTACTCCCTGTAGACCTTTGATGCCAGCCATTCGGATTCTGAGATGAGGAAGTGTTCAATTAGATGTGAAAAATGTGTGTATAGCGTGTATATAGTGCATATTCTCTTTAATGTTCTCAATCTATCATCTATCTATCCATCCATTATCCATCTACCGATTCATCTATCTATCTGTCCATTGTCAATCAATCAATCAATCAATCAATCAATCAATCAATCAATCAATCAATCAATCAATCAGTCTATCTGTCTGTCTATCTGTGTCTATCTATCTATTTATCAGGGGTGTAACGGTACACAAATATGACGGTTCGGCACATATCTCGGGTTTGACGTCACTGTTTGGTATGGTTTCGGTTCAGCAGGGGGAAAAACTGAACATTTTTATTATTGTTTTTTTTTTATTAAACAGTTTACTGAACAAATTGCTCTTTCTTTAAATAAATGTAATTAATTATAATTTTCTTAGGGATAAAAATCTACCTCAGTTTCTATTCTAAACTATAAAGAGGCCTTTTACATTACAATAAGGTTATAATTTATAGTAATTTTAATTATTTATTTTTAAATATAATAATTAACACAACTTAAAAAAAAAAATTGTATGAAAACATACATTGCATATGCCATTTTTAAATGAACTTCTAAATTACAAAATTTCTACTTGTTGAAATATATTCATCTACACAGTGGCCGTCGTAACTTGTTTCGTAAGAGATTTTTTTCAACACAATAATTAAGACATCTCTAACAGGTAATGTAAAATATGAGTATATAGTCTAATATTTCGCGAAATGCTCTTCTCTAGATTTTATTTCTCTATAGCGAACTAACGAGCTGTGGACACTGATGACTTGCGTGAGGTAAAAAAAAAAAATGGAACGTGACATTTAGTTTACAAGCTGGTTTATTCATGTCTTTCCACGGTTGAAACACTGAGCGATTACAAGGCATGATTTGTTCATTCATGTTTATTTCACTTTAAAATGAGTAGTAAAGAGGAAGGGATGATCGCGCTCCATGCTGCCGTTTAAAGTGAGGCGTTTTATAAAACTGAATTTACTGTTTGAATTTCCTGGGGAAAAAATGGACATAATTTGAAAGATAAAACTTTGTTTCTTATCAAAAGTAACATTATATAAAACTGGACATTTCCAATGAAGTTCCACTCATGCAGTGGTTAAAACAATGCTGTATTTGTTCAGTACACATGCGCACCGAACCAAAAAAGACCTGTACTGAAAATTTTAGGCATGGATACGTGTACCATTACACCCCTACTAACTAACTAACTAACCATCTATCTATCTATCTATCTATCCATCTATAATGACTGCACAGATGTGTGCATGTGTGTTTGCTCACTTGGTGCGGATGTCGGGGTCCTCATAGTTGGAATGGCACATCTCACTGAACCGTGACACAAAGAAATCGTAGCTGCGATGATACGAGGGGGTGTCCTCCTCGATGTTAGCAAACTTCACAAACTGTAAAATGAGAGCAATTCAATATAAATAAATTAATTACATACCTAGACAAACTAAAGACAAATCAGGTTAAAAACCCATTTCCTTGAAAAGACTGCAAATGCTGCTCCACCGAGGGCCAGTGAGCGAGTGATTATAAGATTAAATGTTTATGTGATGTTGTTTTGTTCTACATTAACCCCAATCGACAGCACTGTCACCTCATCATAATTATTAGACATTAAAAGCTTTTCTGACACCTACAAGCAATAATAAATATCCATATACTGTAGAGGAACAGGCTTCACATGCATGGAAGTTAATTAAACTAATAAGATTAATACATTATTTTAAGATTAGGACAGTTTCATTCTAATCAGTTTCATTTCATTTGAATAGTTAGAAATGTTATTAAACTCATGTATCATAAGCTGGGTTTCCATCACCCTGTTTTAATGTGCATTTTGAAGTATCGCATGAGAAACGAGTGATGGAAATAAAAATCCCTTAATTCCCAAAAACGTTTTTATGCTCGCTTGAGGTGGTTTTTGACTTGTGCGAAAAAGGGTTAATGCGAATAATGGGAGATGGAAATGCATATTGCGAATAAATTCCTCCAAGCGTATTAAAAAAGGTCATGTGACTTTGCGCTATGAGACGGAATAACTTGACTAGCAGCGCGGACAGCATCTGAAATGTTGTTATGGTTGTTCTGAAATGCATCAGCAAAGTCTGTCATCAAAGTGTTTCCATATAATTGTATACACGACTGTGTTCCCAAACAGCAGCATTCACTTACGAAAGCAATGACAGCATTTATTGTGTTTCGTCTGCTCGCTCTGAGGCACAAGTAATTTTTCATATACGAAAATTATCATATTCAGTAGCTTATCCTAGTTTTCTATAGGCTATGTAGTGCCAGTTTACCAGGAAGTGACGATTTTGCTCTCTTTGACTCGTTGGATGGAAACAGTGCTTGTTCGCACATGTTTTATGCGATATTCCAATATTCACATATTTGCATGTATATTAATATTTCAATGTACATGAACTACAAAATCCGTTATATACAGTCTTACCGAATTTGTTTCAGTCTAAAAAGGAACCCAATCTTTTATAATTTGACAGCTTATTTATAGATTTCAGCTATTTTAGATCAAGATCACCAAGGTCATGAATAAAATAAAAATAAAATGCCTTAATATAGAAATGGTAGAGAACTGATAGATGAGACCCTGTCACCTAGATGATTTAATGACTCATTTTAAACTAGTGCCTGCATATGAAATCGGTAATTAATTAATAATTGCATCGCAAACTCTGGACCTACATTTCCTTCCTATTATGCAATTTGGCTTTTTGCAAACCTTCAGAGAACAGATGTGAGTGCAGTTATGACTAACACATCTCTGTCCTAGCATTTCCAAGTAAATAAGGTCATTGTGAAACACCACTGAGAAATAAATCAATTTAAAAGGTTTTTTTTATATGTGACTGATATCTGCAGCATGCAGTAGCCAAGGTGGTTCTGGATGATACAGAATAAAATAAAACGGGTTAGTCACTCTCAGTTTAAGCATTGCATTTTATATGTTTAATGTGGGTGCATGTTCAACGCCCTAGATTACTCATTTTGATCTATAATTGAGTTTGATTTTGTTTCCATGTCCTGATTGCATTTAGATGGATGCACTGCAGTGTGTGTGCTTGTGCTGCTGTGTGTGCGCTCATCTGCAACGTTCATCAGCAAATGTATTATATAAAACAAACCTACACTGCACATGGGGTCCAAAATACAGAGCATTAAAAGGGCCATATTGCACACATTTACAATCAGAATGTGACACAAAAAAGTGGCAATTTAGTTGATGGATTTGTTTCTTACAAACTAATTTTCATTTTTGGGTAAACTATTCCTTTAAGTTTCTTAACTATCCCATCCATTTGTGATTATTGGATAAAGATTTTGTGAATACATTTTATAGAAATTGCACTCATGAAGAATGGAGTTCAGTGCACTACAGTCAACAGTGTGTACACACCGAGTTTGTTCCCAGAATTTGCAGGTTGGGTTTGTCTGCCTCCAGGAGTTTCCGCACCATCTTCAGGAAACTCTCCACGAACAGGTTGATACTCTGACAGTGGCAGGCCATTAGCAGCTGGTCGAGGGCTTCCATCGCAATACACACATACCTGAAGAGACAAACACACACTGAATATGGGCAAGAGGAACAGGAGAAAGAAAAATGTGTGCATTACAAATCACAAGATGGGTATATCAGATCAGGCTTGTCATGAAGTTCAGTACCCATAACGGTGTCTAGCTACATCACGAGACAGTCTCTCAGACAGGTACGCCCCAATCCGATCCAATTTCTCTGGAGCTGACAGGGCATAAAAAGTCAGCTTCTCCATGTTGGCCTTTACCAACCCATCCTACAGACACACAAAAACAGAGATAGAGAGAAAGCATAAATATCTAACTTTTGAATGGTAGTGCATCACTGTCAAAATTCACATCTAATCACAGGGGAATTCAAGTATCAAAATTCTAATGAAAGAAAAAAGATATTAATTTTGAGATTTGCTAAAGATCACATTTAACAGCATTGTTTATTAGACCTTTACAATTTAAAAAAAGGGGAATTAAGCATGCATAAATAAACATCCATAATCAACCCAGATCAGGCAGTAACCAATATGGTACCAATATATTCTGTATTCCTACATGGGAAGCATATTTGCATTAAAACAGGGTGACAAAACTACAGTCCTTACAGAAGAAAACTTATGCATTCTGTATAGTAACGGGAATATTGCACACAGCTGGTGACCTACGGTAGCAACAGTAACTGTCTTGAAATAATGACAGTGAAGTCTTTATTTACATTAAAAACAACGAAAGTGTTGCTTAGATAGCCGCAGCACTTTAAAAGTGATGAATTTAGAAATACAAGTTCGAAGGGACTGTCATCTTGCTAAACTCATCTATTCATTTGTTCCCCACATTTATTCATTTGCATCACTATATTCATTTGTTCAACCCTTCTGGTTTTAACCCACACTGAAGACTAATTTACTGAACTACTGCAGCGCATCAGGCTCCCAAATATGAACTTAAGAAGGCATTTCAAATATCTCAGCTTTCAGGTGAATAGTTTTTTAGAAAATAACATGAAATGGTGTTGAGTCTCAGCAAAGACTGTGAGTCGCTTGCATCCTCAGACACCTGCTTAGGTAATTGCCTCTTACACACTAATGCACTTTAATGCTTCTTTTAAGTGGTCTCGCAAAAGCAAGCATCTGTCAAGAACATGAATGCAATTGCAAATAAATGATTTGAGAGGCAAACAAGGGCTGTTTGACTGTAAATAGACTCTCTTTGATGGATGGAGTTGAGAGAGAGGGAATGCTATCACCTCTGGGTCTTCAGGGAAGATGTTGTCCACCAGTCTCTTGTAGCGCGGCCTCAGCGCTCCACAACAACCACACACCCCTGCAGAGAGAAAAATCAAGAGGAAATGTGTTTAAGGATTCATTTCTGTAAGCAAAGTGGCATTGATTTTAGGAAGACAGCTCATTTCCGCCCACAAAAGGCATCATAAAAAGGGTTCTGGGCTGTCATCAACACCAGTGATCTCAAGACATTGACAAAGTGTCATATTCCTCACGAGCCTGCCATCTTATAAACATATAACATTTCTTGAAATGGGAGACGAGCCTTTTCTAATCTATAATGTTATTGACCAAGACAATATTCAAAACATTTTTAGCTCAAAATATTCACTTTTCCAGAAATAGAGGCCATGACCTTGGATTATTAGTATAGTGTGACAACAAGAGGGGAAAACAAGAGGACATCAAGCCATTAGTGGAAATCAGAGGAACGTTCACAAGGCAATGTGTGGGCTTGTGGACAGTTCCTCATGCAGGTCAGAAATGGTATAATCTGTCAAACACAGACAACCTTGAGGAGAATCATGCAACATATAACACATCGTCTGCCAATATGCAGAGGGAAATCTGTGATCCGATTGGCCCACGCATCTCAGCAGTGATGAGTCACACGTGTCCCACTGAACAGCGTGATGGCGAAACAATGAACTTCTGGTGGCAAGCATAACTTGTGTTTTCGTCCACAGTACGGAAAACTGAAACTGAAAACTATGGTAAGATAAAATCCCTTTCTAAAGTCACAAAACAGATTTCATGGAGATCTTGCTCATGTTGAGAACAGAAAGAGCTTAATCTCTGAATGACGTCAGCAGGGGGAAAATCTTCCGATCTGTGAATAGTTTTTCCGATCTGTTCCGCTAAAATGGTTGTTTGAGGAAAAAGAGCCAAGGCGCCTCTATTTTTAGCTTCTGCTCCATTTTGACTTCAAAGAGAAGCTTTACCCCGCTGCTCAACTCGTCTATTGCCTTCAATGTCCCCGTTTATGTTGAACCCATTTGTGTTACATCCTCATGTCATTCCAAACCTTGGCTTCCTTTCATCCATGAAACACAAAAGGAAAAGTAGAATACTCAGGCTGCTCTTTTGTATAAGTGACTCATTATTCACTGAAAATAGCTCTCCTATATTATTACTTTAGCATATTCAAATTATATGTAATACAGGACAACAAATGCCACTGGGCATTATTAAGTCAGTCTTCGCCATTTTCAAAATCTTGAAGCAAACAAGAATATAAAGGAAATGCAATTTTAAAGATGTGACAGAGTAAAAGACTGCAAACAATGACTGAAATTTTTATATATTTTCTGAAACAAAGCTATCACGTGACTTTAGAAGACTTGGAATATAGTGTAATTATAAGTAAAACATTATCGTACTGCCTTTTATGCTCACCAAGGCAGCATTTATTTGATCAAAAATACAGTAAAACATTAACATAGTGAAATATTCCATTTACAACCCGAATTCCGGAAATGTTGGGACTTTTTTCAATTTGAATAAAATGAAAACTAAAAGAATTTCAAATCACATGAGCCAATATTTTATTCACAATAGAACATAGGTAACAAATGTTTAAACTGAGAAATTTTGCAATTTTATGCACAAAATTTAAAATTTGATGCCTGCTACAGGTCTCAAAATAGTTGGGACGGAGGCATGTTTACCATGGTGTAGCATCTAGACTCTTCTACTACGAAGCCATGCTGTTGTAATAGCTGCAGTATGTGGTTTTGCATTGTCCTGCTGAAATACACAAGGCCTTCCCTGAAATAGATGTCATCTGGAGGGGAGCATATGTTGCTCTAAAATAACTTTCACTTTATATAACTTTCAGCATTCATAGTGCCTTCCAAAACATGCAAGCTGCCCATACTGTATGCACTTATGCAGCCCCATACCATCAGAGATGCTGGCTTTTGAACTGAACGCTGATAACACGCTGGCCTCCCTCCTCTTTTAAAGTATTCCACAATCTTTTTATGCACTCTTTCACAGATTGGAGAGCCTCTGTCCATCTTTACTTCTGAGAGACTCTGCCTCTATAAGACATTCCTTTCATAGCTAATCATGTTAAAGACCTGATGTCAATTAACTTAATTAGTTGCTAGATGTTATCCCAGCTGAATCTTTTCAAAATGTCTTCCTTTTTCAGCCCTTTTTTTGCCCCCGTGCCAACTTTTTTGAGACCTGTAGCAGACATCAAATTTGAAATGAGCTCATTTAATGGATAAAAGTGTAAAATTTCCCAATTTAAACATTTGTTATGTTCTCTATGTTCTATTGTGAATAAAATATTGGCTCATGCGAGTCTTTTAGTTTTCATTTTATTCAAATTTAAAAAAACGTCCCAACATTTCCGGAATTCGGGTTGTAAAACAACTGTTTCTATTTGAATATGTTAAAATGTAATTTATTTCTGTGGCTGAATTTTCAGCATCATCACTCCAGTCTTCAGAGTCACATGATCCTTCAGAAATCATGCATTTATTTGAAATAGGAATCATTTGTAAAATTATAAATGACTATCACTTCTATTCTAATTATAATGCACATTCCATCCAACATGCATTTTGAGGTGCAGCTGTTCATATTAATGGAGTGTTTTCACAAAATTATTCACTCTTTCGAAGCGTTCCAATCGGATTGCATATTGTGAATAATTTAAGTCAGATGGAGACTTCAAAGAGCGTATTGCGAATCATTTGATTTAGATCGGGACTTCAGAGCAGGTTCGTGAATCATTTAATTTAGCAAATTTAATTTATTTGATTTAGGTCTTAACTTCAGAGTGGGTTTGTGAATCTTTTGATTCAGATCGGAACTTAGGAGCGTAATTTGTAATTTGAATGATTCGCGATTTGCGAACCTGCTCCGAAGTCATGATCTAAATTAAATGATTGATTGGGACTGTGTGTCACAAATCATTGTTCAGATCGAGACTACGGAGGGCAAATCGTTTGATTTAGATCAGAACTTTGGAGTGGAGATTATAAAGCCATTGATTCAGTTTGGGATTTCGGGAATTATTTGATTTAGATCAGAACTTCGGAGTGGGTTCGTGAATATTTTGATTCAGATCGGGACTTCGGAATGCGTATCTTGAATCATTTGATTTAGACCGGGACTTCAGAGAGGGATCGCGAATATCCAGTGACTACTAAATTGTCCCAAGCAATAATTCTGATCAAACAATTAAATGTCCGTTGTCTGCCATTATGTCAAACCTACACCCTTGCCACAAACAACTCTATCTAAGGCTACAGAGGACTTATGGACTGATACCTTTATGGTGCTTTAGTTCTTTTCTGCAGCTTGAAAGCCCCCAGTCCCCAGCCACCTTCACTTTACGCAATAGAGCACCTCTGAGATTCTGCAAAACTCTCTTGTGAATCATAAGCGATTGGAAAGACATGAAGGTGAGTAAATGACAGAATTTCCATTGTTGGCTTAACTACTCCTTTAGGGTTTATAGGTTTTATGATAATGCTGCTGCCACGTGAGTGAAGGAGAGCTGCTGCACTGCACCGTGACTCTGTACCCACATGAACAGACAGAGATGGCACCACACTGACAGCCAGTGCTACCACCCCCACACAAACAGCTGTGTTTCCTTCTTGTGTCTCTCTCCAACTCATTAAATCTCCATCTAGCAGATAAAGATACCGAGAGATGGTCTTTAATGCAGAAAACTTTATTTTTGCATCTTTTGTTATACATTGTCTGAGGCTAGTTTGATAAAGCACATGCAGTGTTATCTGTCACGCCAATGAAGCCAATAAAGCACACAAACTTTAACCTTTGTTGTGATAGGCACTGGCACACATGCTTGACTAGTCAAGGCTGAGGCTGCTCTGTTTTCACTGAAACTAGATCGTATGGTGACCCACCACATGACCAGCTCAACATCTTAAGCAAACAAACTGGCACACTCTCTACATATGAATATAAAACTACACAGCTGGCTTTTCCTTGACATAAAATGAAACCAATACACATGGTTTATACTTCTGTTTATATTGCACCTGTTCAGAGTCTGTTCAGTTTTTTTTCACCAACATCACAATTTGGTGTAAAATCTATATGTGTTTTTGCTGTATTTAAAAAAAAAAAAAGTAATAAATAAAATAAAATAAAAAACAAAACAAAACAATCTAGGCTTAACAGGGAGGATGTTTTCTGCCGGTCAGTCATTGACTAAATGACAAAATATGCTATTGTTTGGGTCAAGATTTTTTTAAACGGATACATTTATTCAAGGATAAACATGAATTATTTTTTTATTTTCAACATGTATATTATTATTTTCAAGAAAAAGTTTTTTATACATTATTCATCACAAAAAAAAAACTCTTTACAAAAAATGTTTTAAAGACATTTTCTTCGCAAAACAACTATAACAAGCTGAAAATTATACAGCCAACTCAATTTATAAAGAAACCTTTGCTGGAAAACTATGGCACACAATGCAAAGCATACATGATTAACTAGTTTCCTCATCTATTTTAGCCTTGCTAGTGATAAAACAAGCAGAATTAACAACAATCACATCACAAAAAACCAAACATATATGTTTGCAAGACATAAAAACATGATGCACAAGATCAATGAATGTGAGATTTTCAATGTCACCGCAGCAGTGGCCAGAAAGGCCGAATTACATATCTGAAAACTGGTCAGAAACCCGTTTTCACTGGTCCCGAAGCTGTGTCTATAGTTAATCTAGTGAATAATGACTAATTAGTGTTCATCACTTCATGTGGTCACTGGTGTACCCTAGTTGGGTGTTTCCTGGCTACATACAGTTTCTCCTTCCCTTTTTAATGTCTGGCAGGTTTTTTTTCACACTGACAAATGATGCTTTTCACATACTGCACAGCAGAACACTACACTAACATCACTTATACTCTCAGACAGCAGAACAGCTCATATTCTGTCATTTAACAAGCAGTCTATAGCAAGAGTTTAGCCACAGATGGGAATGAGTGAACTCTCTGTGTCCTTTTCTTGCACCAGAATCTGTGATGTTGACAGAACTGTCACCATCGATTAATCTGTGGTGTCAACAGGCCAACCAAACTGTGTCACAGGGGCAAAACTGTGGGGGAAATCAATACATACAAACACATTCTCTACAGACTGATACTGAGAGAAGAAAATGCTTATTAAAAACAGACAGACGGAAGGAGATTAGAGAGGGAGGGAAGGAAGGAAGGAAGGAGACGATGCTAATGACGGTCACTCAAACAGCGGGAAGCATCTCCAACTGTTTCCTCCATCAGAAACAAATCTGCTCCTCTTTCTCATGCCGTGTGGCTTCGAGCAAAAGCATACATGCACCACCCTTTACCCAAATAAACAGGCTTTTAAAGCAAAAGACAAATGTATAGATTCAGTGCTTTTAAAAGCATCTAATCTTCAGGGCTAAAAATATATTCTGGGATCTGATCTGTTCAGGCATCAGGTTCATCAACTAATCCTGATTTATCACAATGTCAGACTATCAGCATGCCATTCATATGAAATAGTCAATAACATTCATTACAACCAGGGTTCAATATTGCTTTTCTGCAACACCTGCCAACATTAAGAGTAGAAATGAGCAGTTATAAAGAACCTAAAACAGAAGAAGACATATTACATTGTAGATAAATAAGTCTAAAGAAAAAAATAACATGAATTGCAGATTTATAGTAATGAAAAAACATATATATTGTTACAGTGTTCACCCTTGTCTCAAGGCCAATAGTTTAGACTAATAAACTAATCCAAAAAGTGAAAGTAAGACAGTAAAATATTAATGTTACAAGTCCAAGTTGTTAAGTAGCCAAATAGCCTTCACTTTAGCCACAATAACACAGAGCAGCTATCAAGATAAGAGGGTACATGAGGATTAAATGCAGTTTTTCTATCACACACTCACTCACAGACTGTCAGTCAATGAGCAATCAGTGCTGCTCACAAGGCATTTTTAGGGCTGAGTTTCAAGGCTGAATCCAGAAACTGTCTGCTTCCTCTCTCAGACACCTGCATAAATTCACAATCAGCAAAGCATTCCCAGCTCCAAGCAAGCCTTGATTATGTAGAGAAGGTTCCTTGATTACAGAAGAAGAATGTGTTCGCTGAGATTACTCAGGGTACATTCCAAACACTCACCAGAGCCCTATGACAAAGTGCACTTTAGAGGGTATTCAACCTATTACAATGCAAAATTCTGGGATTACAAATCATAAGGGCTGTGTTTGCTCAGCCCAACTGCAAATAACCTAGGAAAGAAATGTACATCTGTATATCAACTCAGTTTGGCAAAAATATATTTTAGATAGACAGATGGATAGAGAGATGGAGAGATAGAGAGTAAAATAGATAGATATTGAAGTATGGTGATTTATATTTATTTCCCTTTCTGAGAGCAGAGCATAGCGTGAATCATCTGCCACTGGCCTTAGCCTTACACATCACTGTTTTAAAGACACTGAGAATCAGTTGTTTCTACATATTAATTTCACTATAGTGAAATCTAACTACAAGTACAGAGGTACATCTGCACAAACACAAGGGCAAACACACACACAAACAGCAATGTGAAGAGCTCAATGGGTCAGCATTAGGAGATGCTGTCCTGCCCTTCAGTGATGTTATATAACACGCAGCTAGAGCCCACATTCTTCTATTTTTACATGCAAGGAGAGAGGGCCGCCTCAGTAGACATCTCCAGTATACACACACACACACACCTCTACCTTAAACCATCAGATGCCCATCAGAGACAATCGCATGATTTCAAATGTCTAAATCCAACAACAATATATGAGTAATGATGAAAAATCTTTCCATTTCTACAATGATCATTAGATGAGATTAGACTGTCATTGTGCAGAGTACAATCACAGAGCCAATGTAGTGAATAATATGTAAGTGTTATAAAGTGTTATAAAAATCCATCCCATGTGTTGAGGAGAACAAATGGTAATTTCCTGGGAAACGGGTGGAAAATATCTGTAATATAAATGGAAGTTGCTGCAATCAGGAAAGAAACTCTTTCTATTGGTGTGTATCTTGATGTGCATCTTAGCATTTCCATCTTGCATTTTTTATGCGATATTTGCATAAAAATACAATATAAAGTTTCAGGAGAGATCTCAACTATCTTAACAAACCGCTTACTGAAACTGTACTTCCCCAACTTTCTGACGTCACACAGGTAAGATTATTTTTGTGAAACTGGAAACTTTCTATGCATTTTTCGAAAAGCTGCTTTGAATGATTGCAAGTGTCAAAAAATCACGAAGAAAATGGTTTAAACTATGACTATGTTTTAGCGCAAAAGCTTTAGCTCGTTAAAACCTTACGAGATTTATAACAAGAAATCCATTAAGTCTCCCGAGCTATAAAAGAGCAAGAGTGAGTTGAAAATCAGAGTTTAAGCAATAGTGACCATCTATGGTTGCATTAACACTTCTCTTGTGACATGATCAATTGACATGCCATGCTAACTTGTCATCACGAGGAGAATTGTGTCCTGATCGATAAACATCCAGTCGTAATGTGATTTGTTAACACCACAATCAGTAACCGCACTGAAGGGTTATCAAACGTGCTGTATTGTCAATGACCTATCGTCTAAAACCTCCAAGACAATCAAACAAATACACACTTAGAAAACTTAACAACATAAGAAACCCTGCAATCAATCAAACCTACCATAAAGCAATCTCATGACAGCGTCTTTTTGGCAGCATTAACTCTTGGGTTTATCAGGAGTTACTGAATGTACTAAACAGAAGTCATGCCTGAGTGCTCAAGGAATGCAGTCAGGGAAGATTCTGGTTTGCTTTCATTACGCACAAACCCTTGCAGAATCCACACACACAAGCTCAGCGCTTACCATACATTGCTCTTGATGTCAGTGAAGCTGCTCTCTCTTCTCAATCCTTCCCTGCAGCGTCTTAGATGCAGATGCAGAGAGATTTTTGGAGACACTGAGCCTACACGCTCACACACATGTGGTCTGCTGCTCTGACGGCTGAAAGTGATGCGATACACAACGGGAGCGATCACACATGCTAGTGGACAGTGATGGGGAAGCTATGCTGCTGGGATGACCTTGGCTATTGCGCCAGCCTGCGCATGCAGGTCTCAAAAGAATAACGCTCATTTTGCACGCACGAGTGTACACCTTCTGCTCGCCAATCACCACTCAAAGAGGGAGGGGCTAGAGAGAGAGAGTGGAGCGAGTGGGATGTGCTCACATACTAGTGTACTGCTTATACAATGTATACTGCTGATTTTTAATACATGAAACTTGGGAAAATTTGAAATCTAAATATGCATTTTTTTAAGAAACATCACTAGTGTCTTGAAAGTAAAAAGCAGTGTGTCTTGTCTAGTCAGTATTGTCATGTATTTCTGAAAATACAAAAAAAAAAAAAAAAAGTTGTTGTTTATGCTTATGTTTATGCAAAGCTGAATTTTCAGCATCATTACTCCAGTCTTCATAGTCACATGATCCTTCAGAAATCATTCTAATATGACGATTTGTTTCTCAAGAAACATTTCTTATTAGAATCGACATTAAAAAAAGTCAATATAATTAATTTATATAAATCAAAAATATTGATTCAGAGAGGGATTAAATTCCTACATGACCCTGGAGTTTGTCTAAAGGCTATAGTTAATTCAGCCAGGAATTTTCAGGGACATCAGAGAATAACACTGTCATTTCTACCTGTAAAAGCTGAAATTACATTATATCCCCCTGAGAAATAATTACTGCCAGAATAGGGCTTTAGAGCAGTATGGTAGTATGCTACTCCAGACATAGCCTTTGTCTCTCTCAAACAGCATGGTTTTCCTCCTGCAATCCATCTTCTCCTCCTACACTCTCTCTCACATATATATGTACGCTGTGGAAAACATGCGACACACAAACAGTACAGCTAATGTGTAGGCTTTCACACATGCTAAAAATCCTGCTGGAAATGGCACTAGATTGCAAGAGATATGCATAATAAACAATGACAGACATCACGTTATCTAAACATTTCTTTTAAATAAAGCTAAAATAAAATAATAGATCAAAACAAACTTGCCCTGTCAAGTAATTGAAATACAATAAGTTTGAGTAATTAAATGAAATAAAAATGAATATATACAGATGCATCTCAAAAAATTAGACTATCGTGAAAGTTTTTTTTTCTGTAACTTATTTCAAAAAGTGAAACTTTCATATATTCTAGATTCATTACATGTAAAGTAACATTTTAATTTTTTGTTTTAATTTTGATGATTAGAGCTTACAGCTCATGAAAATCAAAATTCCAGTATCTCAAAATATTAGAATATTTCCTAAGATCAATCAAACCAAGTATTTGCAAAACAGAAAAGTTCAAGTTCTTTAAAGTATGCTCATTTATGCACTCAATACTTGGTCGGGGCTCCTTTAGCACAAACTCCAGCATCAGTGAGGTGTAGCATGGAAGTGATCAGCCTGTGGCACTGCTGAGGCACTATTGAGCCTTCAGCTTGTCTGTATTGTTAGATCGACTGTTTCTCATCTTTCTCTTGAAAATATCACCTAGATTCTCTATGGGGTTCAGGTCAGGCATGTTGGCTGGCCAATCAAGCACAGTAATATCATGGTCAGCAAACCACTTGGAAGTGGTTTTGGTACTGTGGGCAGGTTTGTTACTCATGATGCACTGACTCCAGTTTCAGTCCACTCCTTGTGAAGCTCTCCCAAGTGTTTGAATTGGCTTTGCTTGACAGTATTCTCAAGCTTGTGATCATCCCTGTTGCTTGAGTACTTTTTCCTACCCAATTTATTTCTTCCAGTCAACTTTGCATTTAATATGCTTTGATACAGCACTCTGTGAACAGCCACCCCTTTCAGTAATGACCTTCTGTGACGTACCCTCTTTCTGGAGGGTGTCAATGATTGTCTTCTGGACCATTGCCAAGTTAGCAGTCTTCACCGTTACTGTGGTTTCAAAGAACAAGAGATACCCGGAATTTATACTGTAGTGATGGTCATTTAATGAAACTCAAATGTAAATATTCTAATATTTTGAGATTCATGCTTTTTGACTTTCATGAACTGTAAGCTCTAATCATAAAAATTCAAACAAAACAAAACAACTTTTGAAATGTTTTACTTTACACGTAATGAATCTAGAATATATGAAAGTTTCGCTTTCTGAAATAAGTTACAGAAAAAACTTTTTCGCGATATTCGAATTTTTTTAGATGCACCTGTATATATAAAATGTATTTTATTTCATTTTTGTTCAGTACATTTAATATGTATATAAACAAACAAAAAAGAAGGACAAAAAACAACAAAATTGTTGAAATCTAAATTAAAAGTTAAATGATAATTGAAAATATAAAAATAAAAGCTAATTCAAAATACTAAAATATGGCATATTATTATTATGGTTATTAATAATAATAATAATAATACATATTAATAAATACTATAGTAATATATAAGTAACACTAAAAGTCAAAAAGGAAACTTAAGATTCAGTCCCTGGTAAAAATAGCAATCTATGTTTTTAAAATATCAAAGCAAATCTGACATTTTGGCAGATGTCAAACAAACAAAAAAAGAGAAAATACTCAGACACCAGTTGTTGTGGAGCTGGACCAATTGTGTATGTACATAATTTTAGCAGACTTTTGATAAAAAATATGACATTAACCTGTCAGAATGGTTAGATCTTAAAAAGATATTAATCCACTAACAGCCGAGTGACATTTACAAAGGAATTTGGCTTGGCTAATTAGCAACTAAACATGATTAATTAAAACCATCTAGAGCACAGATGCCAAGTGTCAGTCACAGATGGGGTTTCCATGACAACGCAATAAATATATCTGCCATGATTTCAGCATCCAGGTACCTCTGTACTGTCATCATTTACAATGAATTTCATTAGAGGTACTTTTGACTTAGGACTAGTAAAAATTCACTTAGCAGCCACCCAGAATATCCTGGCAACCCGCTCACAATGACCCAGAACAACTGCATAGCAACACCCTGGCAACCACCCACAACAAATTTCTTGCATCATGGCATCATGTCGAATCGGCAGACGACACTTTTAAGTTTTGCACTTGTCTTCTCACCCAAAATCATACAATATTTACCTCAAAAGATTAAATCAATCAAGTTGGAAATTCTTAACCTAAGCATCTGTACTTAAAAACTGTGCAATGACATTATTCTACAGTTGCATCATAAGCACAATACCATTCAACTGAGTGAATCTGATTCTGTGAGAAGAATACATCAGTATCCTGGCAGAGACAGGACCTCTTACCACGACTCGGGCGGTGATCCAGCAGGGTACGACAGTCCAGTGCCAACCTCCGGGTGGCAATAGGTTCAGGGACAGCCATGGGCATAAGAATACCAGCTCCAACACTCACAAACAACTCTTAAAATCACCAAAATATCGTCCTTTGGTTATCTAAATAAACCCATGGATGAAAGTAATCAATGTAAAAGCAGCCTGCTCTCTTGCAACATAATCCTCTAATGTGCTAAAATACAAAATGCAGACAGCAAATTAGCAAATTGATCCAATGCTGAGCATTCACCTGAATTAGAAATTCTCAGAAAAACCTTAACCCATCAAACACTACAGGAGTTTCTGAAATAATATTATCAAATCCTTCAAAATCTTGATTTTTAATCGAGCAAACAAAACTCCTGTAAAGCCTGGTTCTTGCTGTCTCTCAGACTTGAAGGTCTCTCTTTTAAAAGTTAAATCACAGGGTCTTTTGCAAGCTGTTCAGCTCATGGCATCCCTTCAGCTCTGGGCAGATTCCTGTGCCTTGCCACTGACAGCGTCTCCTCGGTCCGACAAACTCCCACACTCTCTTTCTCTCTGGAGTTTACTGGGACAATGACGGAGGAGGAATAGTGGAACTCATTGTGTAAGTGAGATGTTTATTAATGAGAGAGAGAGAGAGAGAGAGAGAGAGAGAGAGAGAGAGAGAGAGAGAGAGAGAGAGAGAGAGAGAGAGAGAGAGAGAGAGAGAGAGAGAGAGAGAGAGAGAGAGAGAGACAGAGAGAAAGAGAGATGCCAACCAGCCAAATCCCAGGGCTGTCCTTGCAAACAGGACTATAAGTAGGCCCAAAAGGAATCTGTGCCCACAAAAAAACCCTCCACCAAATCCTGCAGAATGGGAATAACTGTCATTTACAAATGCTTACAGCTACAATTAATAGCACAGCACAGGTACATCTCATAAATTAGAATAGCATGAAAACTAAATGCTAAAATACTCATGCTATATATGAGAAACAGTCGATCCAACAATACAGACGAGCTGAAGGCTCAATAGCGCCTCAGCAGTGCCACAGGCTGATCGCTTCCATGCTACACCTCACTGATGCTGGAGTTTGTGCTAAAGGAGCCTCGACCAAGTATTGAGTGAGTTCTTTAAAGAACTTGAACTTTTCTGTTTTGCAAATCCTTTTTTTGATTGATCTTAGGAAATATTCTAATATTTTGAGATACTGGAATTTTGACTTTCATGAGCTGTAAGCTCTAATCATCAAAATTAAAACAAAAAACTTTTGAAATGTTTTACTTTACATGCAATGAATCTAGAATATATGAAAGTTTCACTTTTTTAAATAAGAAAATAACTTTTTCACGATATTGAAATTTTTTGAGACGCACCTGTATGTTTGCATTCAAGCCTGACGATAGGAAACAGAATCTTAAAGATGCAATGTGACTGAAGTAGCAGCAGCTCCTTTCTTGTGTATTGTGTGATGTACATCCTGTTTATTAAAAAGAAAAGAATAAAGCAGGGAATTGGTTCTATCCATCAGTTGTTGATTGGATGGAGGCAAATCTGAATGCAGCTTGCAGTTGACAGTTCATAAGGACAGTGTTCAGACAAAACGGAAAGGTTCAGATAAAGGCACATTAGCTAAATTTTGTGAGAAAAAAAGTCCATTGTCTGTCAAGAAATGTATAATGCACAGCTCACAACTAAGTCACTTTCAAACCAAGCAGCTTTCTGTTGGTCAGTGTAACAAGTTTGCATGCTTAATGTTTCATTCAAAAATCCCCATTGCACAGGCTCCTACTGAAATAACTGGATTCAGCCCTGCAAAATTTCACAGAGCAACAGTAAATGTGACTACACCTTAAATGCTTTTAATGTTCTGCTGTTTGCGCTGCATGTGCTGATCTAAAGATGATCACCGGTAAACTGAAGCGCTCTATATTGCCTTAACCAAATGCATTCTATATGAGATAAATCACATATCCATTAAAATAAACACAATATTACAAAGTACAATTGCACAAAAGGCTACAAATGCACAAGCGAACTGAGCTGTCGTGAAAGTGTAGCTCCGTTGTGGTGCTGCTGTGGTTGTGTGCTCAATGCACACACAAAACACAGGTGCACAAAGATTCAACAACATTATTTACAGTAATGTCCACACTTCACATTAAAATTTTATGTAGCCTTTATGACAGACTTGCCCTGCACATGTTGCACTTGTCCTTTTTGAAGTGATTCCAGTTACATTTCAAGCATTTCAAAACCATCATGGCAAACCGCATGCATCTGAAGTGTCTCTGAAGGAAATAATGCATTATTTATCGGCTTTAAGATATCAGCCAAATTTTCTTACCGGGCTGATACTGATAACAGAAAAAAATTAGCATTTATCGGCCGATACCAATATGGTGGCCGATATATCGTACATCCCTACTTAAAACCAATACATCACCAGAAAATCTAACATTTTACCAGAAGATTGATTAATAAATGATTCATTCTAAATAATGCTAAATGATTAAATGTGAATGTAATTGAAAAAATTATAAGGTCAAAAAAGAAAAAAAAGGCATCTATATGCATGGATAAATTGTTCATAGTAAGACAATAAAGAAACATTAGATTAGAAAATTGATGCATTTCCATTTCATGCTGACTTTAAAAGATCTGCTAAAATTTTTCAGGAAAGTTTTAAGTTGTGGTGTTTATGCATTGACAATTTAAACTGGGAAACTGACCATAAATGCTTCCATCAGACACACTGACGTGGACAGTTAAACACAATCGCATAACCTACTCGGCATGCCAACAAGCTATTTAAAAGTTTTTCATGTAACTCTTAAATAAAGCCAACATTTTATACCAGCAAACCTTCTCCAACAGCACAGCCAAACCTGGACCAGTATTCAAACCAAAATCACTGTAACCAGTTTCGAATATAAATAATGTAGTAACTAGTTTACCATGGTAATTGCAGCGATTCGTTACACGTTATTCGATTAAAAATTATAGCGAACAAATACATGTATGTACTTCACATGAATTGGACCCTGAATAATGTAGAATCATTGAAGCTCATACCTGTCATGATGACTTTTTACGCCAGACGTCGCTCTTGCACTCAAGCAGTTACTACGGCGCACCGGCGTCCAGCGGTCCAAAGCAGGACTTCACGCCAAACTAAGACGCTCTTTTCGGTTCACTCACAGTAGGAAAGCCGCAGGATGGTGTAGGGCCTACCGCTGGAACACATTGGTGAGATTCAAAACAGATCCCGCTGCACTTGGGCACTGCGTTTACAGGCACAACTAACAAAAATGTTTCAGTCTTTGTGGGATTCATGATACCAGATAGGTTTGTGAAAAAAAAATTGTTTTTCATTATCTTTCAAGTCAGTTGGGTTACTATGAGCGATTTCTAAGAAAAACACAAATGTAAACATTTTAGTAGATAATCACGTTTAACAGCGTCTTTTCTTTTCATTTATTTTATAAACCAATTTATTAATATACAAATAATCTGAAGCACCTCTTTAGAAATTAACGTTACCGGTCTAGACAGGGTGTGTAATATTTACACTTTACTAAAACAATTGTCTGAACATGCTCTTTTGATATATTAACTCTATCATAACCGTACGGAATGTAATTTCATATTTTAATTTCCTCACCGCTTGTTTTCAGCTGCATAGTCTGGTAAATGGTGCTCTCATGCTCCGTCAGTGAGCCAAAATAAACATGATAACTGACTCGTATTCACTCACTGCTTCTTCTGTGAATGACGGTGTTTCCACACACAGTGATTCAGACTCACACACTTCCTCTGAGATCCTGCTGCACTGTTACAGCACAACTGCAGTGATGAACTCAACATTTCCAGATTAATTCATCAAGCATTTTGTGTCGGTATGTCATTTTAATAATAATAATAATAATAATAATAATATGAATTAATATTAATAGATGGTCACTTGAGATTAATTAATAATACATTAAGTGTCAGCAAATAATTTTTAAATAATGATAATAATAATAATAATAATAATAATTATTATTATTATTATTATTTTGATAGAGGAAAACTTAACTACACTGTAAAAAAAAATGCCGTAAAAAAACGGCAGCTGTGGTTACCGGAATTATACTGTAAAATATACGATAGCAACGTTTTAGGTTTTACGGTTTTACCTTAAATTTACAGTTAAATACCGTAAACTGATATAATGTTAAAGGAACACTCCACTTTTTTTGGAAATAGGCTCATTCTCCAACTCCCCCAGAGTTAATAAGTTGAGTTTTACCGTTTTTGAATCCATTCAGCCGATCTCCGGATCTGGCGATAGCACTTTTAGCATAGCTTAGCATAGATCATTGAATCCGATTAGACCAGTAGCATCGCGTTCAAAAACGTTCAAAGAGTTTCGATATTTGTCCTATTTAAAACTTACTATTTAAAACTGTACTAAGATCGGCGGAAAATGAAAAGTTGCGATTTTCTAGGCTGATATGATTAGGAACTACTCTCATTCCGGCGTAATAATCAAGGAACTTTGCTCCCGTAACATGGCCGCAGCAGGCGCAGTGATATTACGCAGCGCCTGAAAGTACTTTCAGGCGCTGCGGCAGCAAAGGCCATGTTACGGCAGCAAAGTTCCTTGATTATTACGCCGGAATGAGAGTAGTTCCTAATCATATCAGCCTAGAAAATCGCAACTTTTCATTTTCCGCCGATCTTAGTACACAATATAACTACAGAAGAATCAAGTTTTAAATAGGACAAATATCGAAACTCTTTGATCGTTTTTGAATGCGATCTATGCTAAGCTATGCTAAAAGTGCTCTCGCCAGATCCGGAGATCGGCTGAATGGATTCAAAAACGGTAAAACTCAACTTATTAACTCTGGGGGAGTTGGAGAATGAGCCTATTTCCAAAAAAAGTGGAGTGTTCCTTTAATATAACAACCTATTGAAATATTGAAATCTGTTTTGTACCTTTGAAATACACTGATAACCACCAAATGCAGGTGGTGATGAGAGTCACATGATGAATGAAAGCCCATCACAAGTAGCTTTTAAATAATAACAAATGTAGAAGGTGCACAGTGTCATTCACACAAGCACTAAACACCATCATGGTGAGACTCATTAAACTGAAGTATGCTATAAACATTAATTTAACAACATTAGATGTAACATACAACCCTAATAAACATAACTGATAAGAAAAAACTAAGAAGAAACCTAGTTATTTCAAAGAAAAAACATCAAATTCAAACAAAATTTGAAATGCAACGCAGGGAATTCTGGGAATGTCAATTTACGTTTTTTCCCTGTAAATTTTACATTCTTTTTCACTTCCAAAAGCGGTATTTCACCGTAAAATTGTCTGAAATGTCTATTACAGTTTATCACCATATATATTAGGGGAACTTACCGTTAACCATTTAAGCTACGTTTTTACCGTAGCTTTTTCACAGTTTTTTACAGTTAAAATCACGGTCATTTTTTACAGTGTAGATTAATTCATCATGCATTGAAAGAAAGAAAAAACATGGTTACACTTTTACTATAGGCTAACAAAACCTATAAGGGGTTCGTATTTGTGTAGTCTTTCTTTCTTTTTCTTTTTATAACTGTACTTTGATGTTTTGTACTGTTTAATAAAAAAAAACTGAAATCAGAAAAAAAGTTTCGCAATACCTGCTCCTAAATCCCGAATCAAATGATTCGCAATACGCAGCTCCATAGTCCCGATCTAAATTAAATGATTCGTGCTCTGCGCTCAGTAGTCCCAATATGAGTAATTATTCGTGACATGAGAAGTCCCAATCAATCATTTGATTTAAATCGGATCTTTGGAGCAGATTCGCAAATAATTTCCCGAATTGAATGATTCGCGAAGCAGCTCCAAAGTTCCAATCAAATGACTGATCGGGACTTAACATGTCACGAATCCTTATTCAGATCGGGACTACGGAGCACAGAGCATGAATCATTTGATTCAGATCAGAACTTTGGACCAGGTTCGCGAATCTATTTACTTTTAACTTCTCAGGTAATATCAGTGGCATGATCTATTTCAGATGCAGCCGAAATTACAACAACATGCACATATATTTAATAGTTTGAACTAAATTATTGGTAGGGACAATTTAGTAGCTAGCCACTGGATATTAATAGGGACATGTCTCTAGCATCAATACTAAATTCTGCTTTGTTTTAAATGTTTTTAACCCATAAGAACTCACGGTGACGCGGGTGTCACAAACACTGATGATTATCTGGAAAGGTCTTTTTAAAGCATTATCCCTCACTTTCAACTCAGGAAGTCCCTAAGTGACATATAACGAACACCCAGGTTCAGTCATGTGACAATGTGTCCATTTTTTTGTTGCCATGACAACATTTCCAAAATGGTGTCCTGTCTGGTTAGCAAAAAAAAAAAAAATCTAAAAATTAATTTCTGGTAAAACCATATGGCTGAAAATTTAGAATTTTTATATGTTACAAAAGAGTTGTAAAATTTAATGGTCACAGTTAAGTGGTTTTGAAATATGTTGGCAAAGCAAATAAAATGCAAAAAATATATTACCTCTGTAAAAGGATTTTGTTTTATCTTCCCAGAAAAGTAATCATTTTGATATATGTTGTGGAAATGCAAATAAACAGAAAAAAAAACTTATTTAGCAAAAAAAAAAATATATATATTATATATATATATATATATATATATAAAATGTGTTTTTTTCAATTGAGAAATAAACGCCCAATGTAACATATATGTAACATGAAAAGATTATCATAAACGCCCAATGCCATATATATGTAACATTACAGATCTTTCACAAGGAGGGGTTGTATTTCAAATACAACTGCAGAAACATATAGTTATAAACATATAATTGGTCAATTTGGTCTGTTTTATATGCCCCATAATTTTCCTATAAGGAGAAATTGGTCTGGGTTCTTATATTAGTTGTTGTTTTATTGAAATGAGACTTTTCTCCTCTTTAGGTTTCTGGAATCAATGGCAAAGTCTTCCATTAAACTTTAAATTCCATCAAAGCTAGATGAAGATATATGCTGATGAAGACACTCTCTTAATTGATGCCAGGCAGTTATGTGATGCATTGTAAAGCACAGCTGATACAACCACATGATGGCAGCATGTTGTATCTGGGCTGGACTATAGAAAGTGTGCAAGTGATGCAGATATATCCTCAGTCTATCTTCCTTAATCAATAGATTTGAAACAAAATTAAATCAATATCATTTATATAACAGTTTCAATTGTGTGATGATTGTAAATGCTTCAGTTAAATTGAAGTTAACCAAAATAAATATAATATACAAATTCACCTAAACTGGCTTGGCTACATCATGTTTCTAAATTAATTTTGTGTTTACTTTGGCCAGGAGCCAAAGAATAGAGATTCTTTTCAGATGTTTTCGGCAGAGCTAATACTCTCCTTCACCTTAAGTCACCCTCACCCAGTTTAACCTCTCTGCTACTTGAGTATGTTATCTTCTTTCTACTGTATATTCCCATCCACTGTGTCCAAGAATTTTAAGATGTATGCTATTCCACCATGATATAATGCTTACCATGTTTTAGCAAACAAGGTAAAAATCAGTGAAACACATCCCTGTCCTGGTTACATATCATCTTCTCAGTTTGCACTTCATGGCAGGCAAAGATGGAATTGATCTACTACTGCTTAATAATTCATCATTTATGATGCTTCTTTTAAAAAGTCACAACTGCATAAATGGATCCCGCTTCCATAAATGAAGCTGTTTTCAATCGATTAAAAATCTTTTAGGAAAGATAAGGTGCATCTCTAGCCTACGTTTTGCATAATTCATTTGGCAAGTTTGCCAAAACCGTTGTGGTTTGACCTCCTTGTGCACAAGAAAAGTAACTTCTAAGTTTAACACACATGGGCTTTGGCCAGGATCAGAAATAGCAGTTTTGAAGCCTTAGCAGGGTGCCTGGCTGCACGTAGGGCTCAGGATAGATCTGCTGCTGTTTAAAGAGGACTGGATTGAATCATGTGTGTATTAACTGATTAGTGAGCTCTGGGAATCCCATTAGAGCCAAGCTACCATTGCTAATGCTGATTAAGTCCCTCTAGAGCCCACCATAGACCACAGTCCATGGCAAAATCTCATCTTCTCTCAATAATGAAGCTCCCATGAAAAGCACTCATCTTTTTTTATTTTTTATTTTCCCTAATGTGATGCAGTATTTTCATTGAAAAAGACTATGGCTTTGTATAACTTTATTAATTATGACAATAGGAAGCCTACATATTATCTCAACCATGGTGACCATATGTGTTCAAAAAGTCCAGCCATATTATTCTTTCTAGTGTTTCCTCGTTTTCCTTATGCGAAGCTTCATTTGTGGTGCTTGCTTAGGCAAGCATTTCATATACTTAGGTTTAAGTGTTTAATGAAATCCCTAACCCAAATATTTAACTAATTTTTCTAAGCAATCAGACCACTTTTTCTTAGTGGATGAATCATCAGATCGCACTAGCCAAAGCCTAGCAATTTGCAGCAACCACTAACAAACCCCTAATATCATGGCAAGTTTAGTGCAGGACGTACAACAACGTACAAAAAATCAAATTATAATTGAGAATGTGCACTAATTTAAGAAGGATTCAGAACGATGGTTATGGACAAACGTCTTCAAAAGAGTACAGTGGTACTACCAAATTGTGTTATTTTGGATTTTCACCATGATAATATCATGCTATTCAATGCATCTCAGTAAACATGTCTATATAAGTATGCCTATACGCATTTAAATAAATTCTATTTAAAAAAAAAAAAAAGTATACTGAAGTATAATGTAAATGGCATTATGTATGATGGAATCAAATGACAACAATACTGTATCAAGGTATAACAACAGTACTTATTTGTCTGACTTTTATTTGGCATTTGTGAGATCCCAAGACTTGCCCCTCATCAGGTCACTGTCCGAGGTCTTGTGCATAGTGCACAATTAGTAAATTCTATCTCAAGTACTTTATCCAGCTTATAGCCAACATTACCTGATCCTACTGACCTGCCTAGCTCAGTTCAGCCAATCAGATACTTTCTTTTGGTATCGTTTACTCCTCTGCCCAGCCTCTATATTTAATCTCTCTATTCTTTTAAATATAAACGCAGTGTCTAAGTTGAATGTGCCATTACATGGATTTCCATCCCATCTGCAATTATTTTGCATTCTTTGCATACAAATCATTACTAATTTACATTTTTTACTTCTTATAACAACGTATCATATTTCATGAGAGAGCTATTTACTGAAATATCCCAGAAGTGTTGATAAGGTACTGACCTCTGACCCTGGAAGGCTCTTGTTAGCTCAGGTCTTCTCTACTGTGCATCATGTGACGTCAGTGATGGATGGTTTGAGTAGCCAGGGCATGAGTGCTGAGTAAGTAATCCTATTTGCGCAACTTGAGCTTCTGTCTCGCTTTCGGCGTGGCAATCTGTTGATCACTTCTCAGCTCAATGAATCAGAAAAACGTGTTCTTCCATCTGCTCTCCTTCATTGCCACGTTGGAATATAGATTGTGTAGGTATTTTGTCCATGACTTTCCTTTGCTGCATACTTTGAAGATGCATAACAATAATACGTAGGATGAAGAGAATCAAAGGAAAGACGCCTTGATGGAGCTGAACAAGTGGATTTCTCAAAGAGCAGCAAAATGTACAAAGAAGCGTTGGGAAGTTTATTATCTAACAGGTAAGCAAAATAATTTTTATTTCCATTCTGCTACATGATGATGTATAAACCTCTTTTGTATATTTATGTATTTTACTGTTTTTTTTCTCCTAATATGTAAGTTATAATATTTTCCAGCCAATTCCTTTATTAGTGTAGAATTATGTTTGATCAAATTACTGTATTTAGAATTTTATATAAGCATTTCGCTTTTGTCTATCCAAATCTATTATCTAGTTTTAGAAACAAGTTAGCAAAATATTTACTATGATATTCAGCTTTAAGAAATCTGTAAACTGATCTATGCTTTCTGAGGAAGAGATGGTTTAAGTTGGGATCTCAGGTGTGGGTGGGATGGGTTGTGTATGTTGTTGAGATGGAGCCATACAGAAAGGGATTGTTTATAGCAGGTAACAGTATTATGTAGCTCAGTGCTAAATCTGGCACCCTCTTTTAGAGCACATGGTGACATCACAGGTCCAGTTTAACAGTCTGATGGTGTCAACAATGGGATAAAATGTAACTTATTTAACTAATACAGTAAGCAACAACAATTCTAATTTAAAGTTTTTATTTTTCATTTAAGAAGCAGAAATGGAGTGCTTTCAGCTTCATAGAAAATACATATGATGTGATGTAATTCCCTTTTTTATCTTTTCAGACGTGGATGACCCTTAATGGGCCACCTAAACTCTGAAGGGAGATTCAGCGAGTCCTTAACTCTTGGGTAATGGTGGCAAGATAAACCTGTAAATGCCATGGTAACATTCAGCGACACGACTGACATCCACAAGATGCAGCCACCATCTTGTATCCCTACTCCACTGTCGCCAGGTTTGCGGCGCAAACAACTGCTGTGGCAAAATGCTGTGAAACATATCATCAGCCAGCGGGGGATGAGACAGCAGTTTGGTGTTGAGCCAGCCCGGAAAATTCATGTCACTGATGCCTATATCGAGGAAATCAACCAACAGATACGCAGCAAAGCATCACGGGGTATGACTAAACGCCGTTCCTCGGTTGCCAGAGTTCATCCATCGTTTTTCGGGGAACGTAGCAGTGCATCCAGTACTCAAACTGGAACATCTGCGGACTATGTCAGTGATGCTGACTTTTTTGTGCACTGGGGCCATATCATCCACGGGGTGTATGTGCCAACATTGAGACACATCTTCAAATCCAAAGACCTTGAGAAACTCTACCAGCGCCATTCCTCACATACTAGAAGAACCTCATTAGTTGTCACAAACATTATTGATGCAGCTGCCAAACTGCACCTGCTTTTGCTCTACCTGGCCCTGGTGCCGGACAGTTCAGACATACTGCTAGGCTGGTTTACGGGATTTTTCATGGCTTGTGCAATTGCCCTGTGTGTTTTAGTACTCACCTGTAAACGCTCACACTCCCCAAGATGGTTGCATTACGCAGGTATGGCTAGCTGGCTGTCGCAGACTACTCAAGTGTTGGGTGGGCTGGCATACGGGTTGGAAAAAGACCAGTCCTGGTATGTACTTTTCACCCTGTTTGCCACATACACTCTATTGCCATTGCCACTGCTCTGGGCTATCGGAGCTGGCACACTCACCTCCATACTTCACCTCACTGCAGAGACAATACGTCACATCAGCGAAGTGGGACTGCTAAGAAAGGTAGAGATGGATGGGTGGATGGATGATAGATATATGGATGGGTCAATGACCAATTATATGGTGATGGATGTATGAGTTCCTTGGCTTATCAAGCGTATCATCTGTCGGTCTAGTTCTTTCAGTCACATCCATTTCCTTTGTAAGAGATTAGTTCTCAATGGCCCTCTTGGTTTTTCTTTAGATTCTCGCCAAGGCTTTACTATACACAAGCATGAATGTGGCAGGTCTGTTCATTCATTACCTGACTGACCGGTCCCAAAGACAAGCCTTTCTTGAAACACGCCGCTGCATTGAAGGCCGCATGAAACTAGAAACAGAAAACCAGAGACAGGTAAAAGGACTTGAGGGCTATATATTGTGCTGAGATTCCAGTATCCTTTGTCCATTAACAAATTAGTGTTAATACAAACGACTGAAAGAAGATATCTCATATGTGTAAACTTGGTTTAATGAAAATACCTGAGGTCAGATTTTGTGTCCTCCTCAGGAGCGTTTGGTGCTGTCGATCCTGCCCCGCTTTGTTGCCTTGGAGATGATTGCCGATATGACTTCTATGGATGATGATCTTGATCCACAGCAATTTCATAAAATATATATCCATCAGTACAAAGATGTCAGGTATCTCATAGCTTCTAACAAGGAATGTTTCAGTGATAGTATTTTCTAGGAGAGATCATTTGGTTTTCAAAAGCAAAACCTTAATGCCACTGAAAATATGCAATAGTTGCAGTTTTGATACTCATGAAAAGATGCAATTCATGACTGATTGGTTTAGATAAGAAAAACTGTTAAAAATAATAAGCCTTTACACTGAATTTTGTTAGCAGTTTCGCTTATAATGAAAAATATTACTCAATTCTTAGTGTTCATTTCTACACTCATTATCTTTCCTTCCCAGTATCCTCTTTGCTGATTTAAAGGGCTTCACACTGTTATCCATGAACATGTCTGCTCAGGAGTTAGTGCGCTTACTCAATGAGCTCTTTGGACGTTTCGACCGTCTAGCCGAGGTAAGCATTCAATTTATATGATTTTTTCAAGTTAGTGCTTCCAATAGAAATTCATCATTTAAGATCACTGACAAACACCACATTACATTTTAAAATTCACCTAAGTCTTGTTCAACTGATGATTCCAGTGTTTGTATTTTTAGGAATATGACTGCTTGAGAATAAAAATCTTAGGGGACTGTTACTACTGTGTATCTGGGGTACCAGAGCCTCAGCGAGCACATGCCCGTTGCTGTGTGGAGATGGGACTAGCTATGATCAGCACCATTCGGTACAGCACAGTCCCATTCCTATATTCCCTGTATAACCAAAGGAGTTCAGGGTATTAACATACAAATATTGTGTGCTTTAGAAGATAGGAGTGCATGTCCTGAACAACTGGAGTGCTAGATAAACTGAACTTCATGTTGGTTGCCTAATTCTGGAAAACTGAATTAATGGTTACACATATATTTTTGTACTTAAATTAATATTAGTTTACTATCCTTCTGAACTTATTTGTATAGTAAGTCATCAAGAATCGTTATCTGTATATTCTTAGATCTGTAAGGAAACAACTGAACTTTGATATGGATATGCGAATTGGGATCCACTCTGGCTCTGTTCTTTGTGGGGTTCTGGGTCTACAAAAATGGCAGTTTGATGTGTGGTCTTGGGATGTAGGCATTGCCAACATGCTGGAAGCAGGGGGGATCCCTGGGTGAGTGACCAAAACGTCATAAACGAGATTTACCACAAGAAACATCATATAAACACATCCCAATGTTACATTGCCTCAAACTGCTCTATGCTTAAACAAACTAGTTACCAATGCTTGTACAGTTTGACTCGGCTTTTACAAAGAACTGCAATTGTGTGTAACACTCTCTTTTGATTGTCTACATTGTCAACAGACGCATCCACATTTCACGTGCTACTTTGAACTGCCTGGATGGAAGCTACCAAACAGAGGACGGGCATGGATATGAGCGCAATGAGTTCCTACGAAAACACAAGATTGACACTTTCCTTATCTGCCACAAGGAGGAGGATCTAGAAGAAATGGAAGCAGATCATTTAAAAACTCAGCAAAACCACCGCCCCTGGAACAAAGAGGTTCTATTTAGCAACATCATTAATTTAACATCTGGCTCTGTCAACAGAAGAAAGATATACACTGATGATGATTTACAATTTTTGTAAAATGGGTCTACATCTCTGGTGAACTTTAACCTTACAGATCTTGGCCTCCTTCTCCCAAGGCTCTTACACACAACTTCCTACATCCTCAGCGTGCAGGTCTACATCCAAGGAGATCAACAAACGGATAGAGCATGCTATCGATCTTCGCAGCAGTGAGCGCATGCGTCAGGAGCACATCACTTCAGCCACGTTGGTGTTTAAAGATACACACATTGAGGAGAAGGTATAAGGGGCAGGATGTGACCTGTCTGTTATGTGGAAACAGTTGATTAGCTGTTAAGTTTAAATGTCAAACTTAAAAAAAAAAAGAGTATTTACATTTTTACTGTTCGGATCAGTGTTGCAGTTGAGACCAACTCATTCGGGTCTGAGTCAAGACTAAGGCTAAGGCTAAAAGAGGATAGAAGTCAAGACCGAGTCCACGACAAGTTCAAAGACCAGAAAAATATGTCATGGACGCAGGAGCATGTGGACTTGACCCTCTTCTGGTCTTGACTTGGACATGAATGAGTTTGTCTCGACCAGTGTTGGGGGTAACGCATTACAAGTAACTACAGTAGGAGTTTCTTTTTCAAATAAGTAACACCAGTTACTTTGTTAACCATGTCTTGACTAACAGCTCTCCTGTCACTGTGCTGAGCCGTTGTGTGTGCTGTGTGAACATGACGCTTACTGTAGTTCTAGACTAAATGTCAACATGCATTTACTCATCTCACTTGCACAAAAACAGATTTAGGATACCTCAAAATTAATAAAAACAGGGAAATGCAAACTCAGAATATGACGCAAACCTGCAAAAATTAAATCTGTTACTAATTGAATTTACATTTCCTTCAGCCTGAGGCTTATTCATTTCACTTTTGGTGTGAAAGGGCTTTTAAATTTGCCAAAAATTATATTAAAAACATACAACCAAGCCCAGCCCAGATGAGAAAAAGTAACATAACGCATTACTTTCCATAAAAAGTAACTAAGTAATGCAATTAGTTACTTTTTAGGGAGTAACTCAATATTGTAATGCATTACTTTTAAAAGTAACTTTCCCCAACACTGTTCTCGACTACAACATTGCTTCAGGTAGGCTATCAGATCATGTAAACTGTTTAGCAATTCAATTGATCAAAACATATGAAGTTTCTGACTTGATATTTTGCTTCATGGTTCAGTTCTCTCAGGTAAGGGATGAGATGTTTAAGACCAATCTAGTATGCTCCTTCATCATGTTTCTTCTTCTCATGGCCGTCCAAGCCCTCATTCCTGTACCCAGGTAAAGAGTCTAGTCAATCGAAGTTCAGCACCTGAAAAAATTGTATTCCTGTCACTTTTACAAACCATTGAGATTAGTTATGTTAAACTGCCATTCCCTTTTTTCTTCATTGTCTTACCTACAGGTTGTATTACTGGACAGCACTGCAGTTCTGTCTTTTCTTGTTGGGATATCTCTTATTGCTTATGATGGTCTTGGCTGAAGAGTTTAAACATTCTCCCAGTGCCCTTCAGCAGTTCTGCTGCTGGATCCATGAAAACAACAGTATGCGAAACCTTCTCACTGTCACAGCTATAGCCATCAACTTTGGCATGGCTCTGTTTGACATGGTGAGACTTGCAAGAATTATTTTTGTGCAACTTGGAACACTGAGCCCATAAAAGTTTATGCTTTTTTGATCTACCAGTTTAAATGTCATCAGTTTGCCTCTATAGCGTGCATACCCAAACGTAATACATGTAGTTATTTTGGGTGGTGTGGCATAGTGGATAAAGTTCAGGACTATATCTGTAAAGTTGCTGATTCAAACACCATTTGGAATTCATTGTAATTCTTCATCTTGTGATTATCCAGATGTGGTGTAACTCTACTGAGACAAGAGAAAGAAGCACCAGTGAAACCAGCCAGAAGCCACTTACTGCCTGCACATATCCAGAGGTGTGACTTCTGTCTAAACAGTTCTGTTGCGAAGACTCCATCTATCTGTTTTTGCATTTCATGTCTATTATATCTATGCATACAGCTCTTCGTTCTAAGTGGGGTGGTTTCTATGGTGACCTGTGCTGTGTTCCTGAGGCTGAGATCTCTCTTAAAGTGGGCTATTCTGTTGTTGGTGGTGGTGATCTATACTTACTTCATTGAAGTGTCCTTCCACATGCTGTATGTACATTATCCAGAGCAGGAACAGTCAGGCAGGTGAGTGACTATGCTAGATCTCTAACATACTGTCTTTAAAATGGCTTTAAAATACATTCATATGGATAAAATTTATTTGCATTTTATACTTACAAGGTCTCAATACCTCAGAAGAAAGGGAGTCTCAATTCTGTTGATGGCAATGTTTGTCATAGCTGTGTTCTACAATGGTCGACGGGTATGAGTGTTCAGTTTTGACTACACATTGCCCTGAAGCACTGCATTCTCCATAGCATAACTGGCAAGGAATGGGAAAATGTACAAAAAAATGGAATATACATCCTTATTCTGTGGGTCTTGCTTATTCCCTGATTCAGTGGGAAGCAACAACACGCCTAGACTTCCTGTGGCGTTTGCAAGCTCAGCAGGAAGTGCAGGAGATGAGAGATCTGAGGGAACACAATGAGTGTCTGCTGCATAACATCCTGCCTGCACACGTTGCTCGTCATTTCCTTGAAAGGAACAGAAATGATCAGGTACATCAGAATCATATGTAAACCACTATCAGTGATTATGTTAATTATAAAAGTGAGTGGTGCTTGCTTTTGTAAAAATTGCTCCCATGATGGGGTGGTCTTATAATCCGCCAGGTGATAAAGAGAGAAAGTCTGATAGCTTAGATGAGAAATATCACGCCTTAAAGCAGTTTTAAGGGGTCATCGGATGCAAAATTCACTTTACATGTTGTTTGAACATAAATGTGTGTTGGAAGTGTGTGTACACATCCACCCTATAATGATAAAAATCCACCCAGTGTTTTTTCTTTTTTATTTTAAAATCCCCTTTCTCAAATCAGGCTGTTCTGAGATTCCTATCAGAATGACGTAGTTCTGCGCAGGCCGCTCCCACGATAGTTGCTTGACAAGACCGTCTTACCTTAGACCCGCCCTGAGTGAGCTGAGAGCTGTCCGCCATTATGTCGACTCTGGTGCAGGGGAAGACAAGAATGTCTCCAATTAAGCAATTGAGGTGTTTTGTTGTTGGATGCAATAATGAACATAGCAATTGTTATTTACTCCCGACATCTGAGCCACTGAAGACGCAGAGGATTAACATTACTTTCGTTTTTGAAAGGAATGCGATGATCCCCGATCTGCCTAAATGTGTTTATGTTCACATGAATCATTTGTTATCCAGCTTCATCTACAGAAGACATGAGTATGAGAGTTTATTATGAATCTTTGCAAATCGCCTTTCCTAATATATGCTAGTTACCAAGTTTCATGGCTGAAGTTCACAGTCTGCTCATCAACCCACGGAAGAGAGGGGCGGGGTCTTCTTCTTTGACGTTTAATGGCGGTTGGCAAACCAACTTTGGTGCATATTCCGCCACCTACTGGGATGGAGTGTGAGGCATTGATATCAGAAAGAGAGGGGCGGGGTCAGCAGAGCTCATTAGCATTTAAAGCAACATGGACTAGAATGGCTTGCTGAAAACAGAACTGATTTTGACACCTTTTGACAGGTGTTTTTTACACTACCATTGAGAAATTTTAACCAAAGTATGTTATAGACTTTTCATTAAGACCCTAAAGAATCATATCAACTTGTGGAAAATGAGTATCCGATGACCCCTTTAAGGTATCATTAACTTCTATAGCAATTTAAAGGGTTACTCCACCACAAAATGAAAATTTTGTCATTAATCACTTACCCCCATGTTGTTCCAAACCTGTAAAAGCTTCGTTCATATTCAGAACACAATTTAAGAAATTTTGGATGAAAGGCTTGTGACTGTCCCATTGACTGCCAAGTAAATAACACTGTCAAGGCCCAGAAAAGTATGAAAGACAATGCCAAAACAGTCCATCTGCCATCAGTAGTTCAATCTGAACGTTATGAAGCGATGAGAATACTTTTTGTATGCAAAGAAAACAAAAACAACGACTTTATTCAACAATTCATCGCAGCACCACATGGATACGCTGTTTTCGTTCAAATCAAAGTGTAAATAAACATAGAAAACGTATCCGTGTGGTGCGGCTGACACAGATCAGCATATGCAGTTTGCGTTTAGTGGATACTCTCCAAAATGGCGCTACGGTGACGCGGAGGAGACAAATTGTTGAATAAAGTCATTATTTTTGTTTTCTTTGCAGACAAAAAGTATTCTAGTCGCTTCATAACATTCAGATTGAACCACTGATGGCAGATGGACTACTTTGACGATGTCTTTCATACTTTTCTGGGCCTTGACAGTGTTATTTACTTGGCAGTCAATGGGACAGTCACAAGCCTCCCGGGTTTTCATCCAAAATATCTTAAATTGTGTTCCGAAGACAATCAAAGCTTTTACGGGTTTGGAACGACATGGGGGGTAAGTGATTAATGACAAAATTTTCATTTTGGTGTGGAGTAACCCTTTAAGGTATCATTTAGATCCCTAGACCTTTAAGCTATAGTAATAATGATGCACCACTAATAACTAAAAATCAGAATCAGAATGAGCTTTATTGCCAGGTATGTTTACACATACGAGGAATTTGTTTTAGTGACAGAAGCTCCATAGTGCAACAGAATAACAGCGACAAGACACAGATAATAAAAAGAATAATATACAAATATACAAAATAGACAATGTACAAATAGCAAAAAACACAATATATAATATAGACTATTATGTATGTACAGTTATGATATGTGCAAATTTGAAATGTAAATAAGTATGTGTGTTAAATAAATAATGTATTATAGTGTTGTGTGTTCCACAATTCTTGTCAAGTGTTCATGCGATGGATTGCCTGAGGGAAGAAACTGTTCCTGTGCCTGGTCGTTCTGGTGCTCAGAGCTCTGTAGCGTCGACCAGACGGCAACAGTTCAAAGAAGGAGTGTGCTGGATGTGAGGGGTCCAGAGTGATTTTCTTAGCCCTTTCATCAAAAAGACCAAATAAAGGCCCAAACTTCATGTTGTCTTTGTCCAGGAGCTGTATTCTCATTCCTATGATGAGGTGGGAGTAATGTTTGCCTCCATCGCTGGCTTTAACGAATACTACGAGCAGAAGGAGATCTATCATGGGGGAGTTGAGTGTCTCAGACTGCTCAATGAGATCATTGCAGACTTTGACGAGGTAGGACTTTGATGAAAGGTTGTATTTTTTGCTGTTGTTTTTCTCTTATAAAGCATCATTGTTTTTGGTTCTCTCTTTAAAAGCTGTTGGAGGAGACATATTTTTTTGACATTGAGAAAATCAAAACCATTGGGAGTTGCTACATGGCAGCGTCTGGTCTATCACCTGATAAACAGGTAAACCATGTTTTAAAAAAAAATTGATTAGCCTACTTCATTGATTTATATACATTTGGAATTTCCCATCAACTCTCTATGCACCAAAATTGTTCTGTTTTATCCTGACAGTCTCGTGTTGTAAATGACTGGCATCATCTCAGTGAGTTGGTTCTGTTCGCTCTGGCTATGCAAGAGACCCTGAAAGAGATCAACAAAAGACATTCCTCAAACAATTTCCAGCTCCGCGTTGGTAATGGGTCAATTAATAGACCTCAGAGTATATGCCATATTCAATGTGATGATTTCTGTGTAAATAGAAATAGAAGTAAAGATTTTGTACTGTTGTTGTGCACCTATAGGTGTTGGTCACAATACGTTTCCACAAAAGATGTGTAGTATGACAGAGTGAGAAGACTGTGTACTTATGTTTCTTACAGCCTTGTTTTGTTTCTTGTCACGTTCAGCAAGATTTTTAGCAAATACCAACTTCAATTTCAGTATATTCCTATAGCATTGAATGCCTTGCCATTTTGGACCTTGACAGACCGTGTTCGCTAAACACTTTTATTGTAAAATAATGTTGTTGTTTTTTTTCCCATCTCCTTAAATATGTCAGCTACTCTGATTATGAAGTTTATACAGTTACCTGTAATTTATGGCAATAACAATGAGTATATATGAGTAACTTCAATGTACCTCCTAGGAATTGCCCACGGTCCTGTTGTTGCTGGAGTCATCGGTGCCACCAAACCCCAGTATGATATCTGGGGCATGACAGTGAATTTGGCAAGTCGAATGGACAGTACTGGAGTCAGTGGAAAGATTCAGGTCCCTGAGGCCACACGTAATATTCTAGCGGACTGGGGATTTGTGCTAGAGTTGCGTGGTGAGATATACATAAAGGGCGTCAGTGAGAGAAAGGGACATGTCCGAACATACTTCATCAGCACTCAAAGGCGGCAGCTGTCAAGCAATGGGATTGCAGACAGAGGAAAGAACGGACGGAGTGGAAGGACCACTCTCGCCGCTGTGGTCTTTGGCCTTTTACAGGCCATTCACAGAGAGAAACAGAGAGGTACCAATGGAGGTTTCACTCTGCCAAACAACAACTTTAACAACTTCAAATTATGATATGAAACCCCAAACCACTATTTACCATAACTTAATTGACACTCAGTTGAAACACTGCCTTCATCTTCAAAAGGATACCTCAAATATCTTATAAAATCCTTATGTGGACGTCTATAGAACACAAGTAGAATAATGACTATTTTTTTGTACCAATTTCATAATTACTGTATATTTTCATAAACTTCACTTGGGCCACACGTTTGTGACCCTGGACCACAAAACCAGTCTTAAGTGTCAATTTTTAGAAATTGAGATTTATACATCATCTGAAAGCTGAATAAATAAATTTCCATTGATGTGTGCTTTGTTAGGATCGGACAATATTTGGCCGAGATACAACTATTTGAAAATCTGGAATCTGAGGGTGCAAAAACATCCAAATACTGAGAAAATCGCCTTTAAATTTGTCCAAATGAATTCTTAGCAATGCATATTACTAATCAAAAATGACGTTTTGATATATTTACAGTAGTACATTTACAAAATATCTTCATGGAATATGATCTTTACTTAATATACTAATGATTTTTGGCATAAAAGAAAAATCTATAATTTTGACCCATACAGTGTATTTTTGGCTATTGCTACAAATATACCTGTGCGACTTAAGGCTGGTTTTGTGGTCCAGGGTCACATTTAGTAAGGTTCTTGATACACTACAAGCTTATATATATTTTACTCTACTACAGCCATGTTCAGATAATCATGTGAAAAATACAGTTTACAAAAATTTTTCCTCATCCATGCCATGATAGCATAAAAATACCTCATATGTATCATAGTTATAAACTGTGCACAAACTGTTACTTCTTTGTGAGTTCTATGATCTCTAAAATTATTTTGTATCTCATAGGATTAATAAAGAAGATTCAGAAAATTTTTACATTTTTTAATGCCTATTTGTTTTTAAGGGTAAAATATAGTTTTATAATATAGTATAATAATAATTTTTACTTTTTCTGAATATCAAAGGGTTTTTTCTGATTTTCATCTATATTAATATACATTTTAATGCCATTACAATGTAAAAATACATGTGTAACAGCCATTTTATGTTGCCTTTATACTGAACTATACTGTTTTATCTACCAAAATATCTACCACCTTTACCAAAATCCACTTATTAATAATCAGAGTGTTGTATTGAAAACATAAAATGTCATACTTAACACCCACACAGATTAACTGGTTTTGTAGTCTTTTGTAGCAATTGTTTTATATTTCACTGTAATGTACCTTGATAACACCATGGTATTCTTTCTTCTAGTACTTTGCATCTATTTACATGCATTTGTATAATGAAACAATTTGCATATATTAAAATGTATGAATGAAAATAAATTAATGCATTTGCCTTTTGTCTGTTCTTTTCTTTATGCTAGAAATCCAGTTGTGCTGTCAGTAGAGTTCTTATTACATAAAGTTGAGTCAAGTAGCCCATCCCATTCTTTACAAAAGCTTTACCATGGTAACCACTGTTCCCGCCAAAAATATAGTTATTGACCACAGTTGTTGTTTTTTTTAATGAAGACAAAACGGTTTAAAATAAGACAAAAGTTTTTTTGGATGTTTGTTTTGTTTTTTTACTTAGGTGACGCACGTAGCATGTATGGCTACCATCATGGTATTTTATTTTTGTAACGAACATCTACTAGTGAACAGGTTATTAAGTTTCGAAGTGATAAGTTGTTAAAGTTATAATTAAAAACACACCGCCTCTGTTTCTTACCAATGTGGACGTACAAGTCTTGTGTTGTTTAAGGTTATAAAATAACACTCTTAAACACTATTCACTAGTGGCGAGGAAGCGTAGCTCTGAGTTCGATTAACTCCACCTGCGCATATTCTCTACTCTAGAGGAATGTAGACTCGATTAGTTTGGGCTGGTATTCTGCGCGGGTGCTTCTGCACGCGGGCTGAGTGCTGTTACTCATTGCATTGTAGTTGTTGGCCTTTCTGACCACAATAAGATTGCAAACTTGTGCTTTTCAAAATTATAAACGGAGAAATGGCTGATTCACAGGATGACAAACTCTACAAAGCCGAATACGCGAAAAGTGGACGCGCCTCTTGCAAGAAATGCAAAGAAAACATTGCTAAAGACTCGCTGAGAATGGCCATCATGGTGCAGGTGAAGAATTATGTGCAACTTTGATTCCGTTATACTGATAGAATAACGTATATATTTTTGGAAAGGCTTTTGGTTTTGCATTTATGCTCATAAATGCATAGTGTAATCAATGCGATTGCATATACACGTATGAATGAACGTGCCTCAGGCCCAGGATGAGTTTAAGTGGTTCCCAGTCACGGAATGAAAGGAATCAGCAGTGATTTCCTGTGGCCAGTTGTTTACTCTGGCATTTAGTGATGCTTTGGGCAACATGAGCAAGAAATAAATGTAAAAAGATGCATTTTTTCTTTTTTGTTTTGGTTTTGTGGGAACAAAACAAAACAAAAACAAAGCTGTGTTATTGCAATGCATTGATAATACAATAGAAACAGTTTGTTTAAAGTGGCCAAATCCTATATATTTTTAATTAGAATTCAATGCACACTGTCTTATTAAACTCAATGTTTACATTTGGTTGTGATAGGCTACTGTAGCACCATTGACAAGCAAGAATGCTTTAAAATACATTTTCAGCTATTACATGAACAAAAATTACCATTTTTCTGGCTGCAGTGATGTTGTGTTTTTACGTGCTTTCAGTTTCACTTTGCAGGCTTTTCATTCATTGTTGCATAATATTTGTGCTATATCGAGTTTGATATTTTTTTATCTAGTTGTATTTTACTCATCTGGCACCTGTCTGTCTTTCACAGTCTCCCATGTTTGATGGCAAAGTGCCTCACTGGCACCATTTTTCCTGCTTTTGGCTCCGCGCTTCAGTACAGTCACCCTCTGACATATCTGGATTCACTGACCTCCGCTGGGGTGACCAGGAAAAAGTGAAGAAAGCCATTGAGAGTGGAGGTGCTACCGGAGGTGATTTGTTAATATTCCTTTTGACCTAATCACTGATTTTGCTTTGTTGAGTTTGCCATATGGGCTGCAAAGCAGTTAGGCCTAAGCCATTAAGTCTTAAATTAATTAATTAATCCTCATTGCTTTGCAGGGAAAGGAGAGCAGAAGGGAGCAGCTCAAGGGGAGAAGACACTGAATGACTTTGCAGTGGAGTACGCCAAATCCAACAGAAGCACCTGCAAGGGGTGTGATCAAAAAATCGAAAAGGTACATATTCCATTACCTTATGTTAAAGAAATGATGCTTTTTGAACTCAAGAAGTTAATCTGTTCTTCCCTGCTGGTGTTCAGGACCACATACGTGTGTCAAAGAAGACAGTGGACCCAGAGAAACCTCAGCTTGGTCTAATAGATCGTTGGTACCACACTGGCTGCTTTGTGAGCCGCCGTGAGGAGCTATTGTTTAAACCAGAGTACAGTGCCACCCGGCTCAAAGGTTTCGCAGCTCTACGAGATGAAGACAAAGAGGAGCTGAAGAAAAGGCTTCCTGCAGTGAAGAATGAAGGGTGAGATTTTGATTTCTTATTTAGGTTGCTGTCATGCATTAAACTGTATGCTTTTTGCTTCTTTATTTAGACTTACCAAAAAATATATAGTATATAAGTATTTATTTGGACAGGTTTGTGTAGCAAATTCTGCTTGAAAGATTTTGCATGGATCTGTCATACATTTCAAAACATGAGCAAAGTATTATCTACAGAAGTCTATCGCAAGTAGGGTTACACTCTTAATTGAAGTAAAACAGAAAACTGCAATATGACTTCACAATAAGTGTGATTTATCAAATCGTAAAGACTGTGGTTTAATTAAATAAATAAATGCACTCCAGTGAAATGTGTTCTTTTACATGCACGTCATTCAGTATTTTCAGTGTCTCAGAGTGGCTCATTTCTGGATGTCTTGTGAGTTTGGGTCACTTATAACATTTATTTGGGTACACAACATGCACCAAACTTTTTCCCAAATATTGTCAACAAAACAAAAGAAAGGCTCCCTATGGTTTTCAGCCAAAAAGATTTGATTTGTAATGTTTGAAAATTACTAAATTAATACAGCCATACATATTACTATTATACTTTAAAATAAAAATTATATTATTTGTCTTAAATACTCCTTTTTTATTATTATTATTATTATTTTACAGTGATATATATAAATCTGGAAGTTTCCAATGAAGTTCCACTCGTGCGGTGGTTAAAACAATGCTGTATTTGTTTGATACACATGCATACCGAAACGAAAGACCCGTATGGAAAATTTGTGTACTATTACACCCCTATACAGTAGTATTTTATTCTTTTTAATAGCCTATTTGAATTTAGCAATAGTAATAATCATTATAAAAATATATTGTTATAACATTGATATATAATCACAGAATTTTGGGCAAAATAGTGCAGCCCCAACAACAAGCACAGCAAACCAGGAGCTTTTTTTTATTGCTATATTTATCAGAAAAAACACAATTAGATCCCCCCCCCCCCCAAATCCTGCATCCATAATCTTAAGTCGTAATTAAAAATAGTATTTTCTCTCTCAAATTAAAGAATGCTTTTCAGAAATATAAAGCACATACAGTGCACATACAAAATACAGGTCTGGTTTTGCACATTAAACCATCTTAGAATTATGTTTTCAATCCTATTGATTCTTTTCAGTTTTATCATTGGGACTAGACTAAGTGTTATTGTTCAGATTCATCTTTGAGTGTTATTGCCGCCTCCATTGTCATGCTGTTCATCGCCATCACCGATGCCCTTGCAGCACAGGAAGATGGCCTTGAACGCATTTCTGAAGGTTTTCATCTTGTAAGCGTAGAGGAAAGGGTTAACCGCCGAGTTTGCATGGGAGAGAATGATAGCCGTTAGTAACAGCGGTAGAGGCACAGGACATGACGGACACAGCAGCAGGAAGCAGTTGATGATATGTAGCGGAATCCAGCAGGAGGTGAAAAGGAAGAGGACCAGGAAGAGCGAAGTGGCCATCTTCATCTCTTTCTTCATCTTTGCTGTTCCCTCTGTGTTGGCCGCGCCGCCTCGCTCTGCCGCGATCCTCCTCATCTGACGTTTGACCGTGACGAAGATCTGCGCGTAGATGAGGAACATCACCACCAGCGGGGTCAGAACACAGGCGAAGAAGTTGAAGTAGACCATGTAGGTCATATCCACCACAAAGACGAAGAAACAGTAGCCAGACTCGGGCGGAGGCTTGTGCCAACCCATCAGCGGCACCAGACCGATCAGGAAGGCCAGCGTCCAAGTGAAACACAAGACCAGCACTGCGTTGCGAGGTGTCATGAGCCGGTGGTACTGGAAGGGCATGAAGATGGCAATGTAACGCTCAATGGCGATCGCCAGCAGGCTAAAAATGGAGCTCTGGGTTAACATGATGAGTACAGATAACATTAGCAAACACAGATACAGATTGTGCCGTGGAATGCCCAGGTCTGTCATGATGGCGCAAGGGATCGCCAGTGAACCCACGCAGATATCCGCCACCGCTAATGACACCAGAAAGTAGTTAGTAACTGTTTGGAGCTTCCTGTTTAGTCCCACTGCAACACAAACTAGCAGGTTACCCACAGTGGAGAGAAGGGCTATGACAAGCTCGGCTATCATGTAAGGCAGATTTATGGATGCTAGGATGCTTGGCGCTGCTGCTGTTGTAGTAGTAGTAGTAGAAGTAGTTGTAGTGGTGGTGGTGGTGGTGGTGGTGGCGGCTTGGGTTAGTTTACCTTGCGTAAGTGTCGACATGGTGGATGTGGCAAACTGCAAAAAGGTGTTATTTTCATAAGAGGTGACATTCATGAAAGTCGTGTTGGTGTAGAGGAGAGTCGGCAGGAATGTGAAGTTGGCAATAGACTGATTCATTTTGACCTGTAAACATAAAAGCAAAAAAGAAAGAATTGTGATTTGTCTGTTCACTTCTATTATGCCTTTAATTTTCACCGTCTGAAATAATGTCTTCCAGTGTTAGAGTAAACAAACAGATAACCTGTATGCTTTTAACTAATGTTCTTTTATTATTTATCACTTCAATTTCCAAAATTGATAATGCGTCAGCTTACATTAATACATGTAACAATAATGGTAACACTTAACAATAAGGTTCATTAGTTAACAACTTTAGTTAACATGAACTAATAAATGCTGTAGAAGTATTGTTCATTCTTAATCTGTTAATTTCAGCATTTACTAATGCATTATTAAAATCACAAGTTGTGTTTGTTAACATTAGTTAATGCACTGCGAACTAACATGAACAACTGTATTTTCATTAACTAACATTAACAAAGATTAATACATAGTGTAATAAATGCATTGTTCACTGTTCAATACATTAACTCATGTTAACAAATGACACCTTTATTGTAAAGTGTTACCATATAATTCTGTTTTTATTGAAATTGTAATAATATACAGCATTAATGTAACATTAATATTATAAAATATTACAATTTAAAATAACTTTATTTTAAAATATTTAAAAATGATCTTTCAGAAATCATTATATGCTGACTTCTTATTTTTATCAATTTTGAAAACAGTACTGCTTAATATTTTTGTGGAAACATACATTTTTTTCAGAGTCAGAGTCTTTGATTTTCAAAAGAACAGCGATTATTTGGAAAAACAATCTTTTGAATTAGTAAAAATTCTTAAATATTCTTTAAAAAAAAAGTCTTAATATATCAATTTAAAGCATCCTTGCTGAATAAAAGTATTAATCTAAACAAATATACTTTAGTATATCAAAGAAATAAAGTAGTTTACTTTTTTTTTTTTTTTTTTAAATACCATGAAATTATGAAACATCTATATAAAAAGTAAATGTTAATGTACCTACCAGGTCTCTGTCATTTGTTTCGTATATTATTGCTTTGAGAAGTCACTCGTCGCTTGATGTTGTTTGCCTATGATCTGCCAATGCATTTGACTTCTTTGGATCTACTTGAAGAAGTTCTTGCATCCATTAGCAAAAGATGCCACATCTATATTCATTTATTTTCTCTCTCCCCGTGTCGCTTTTCACCCATAGCTGTGATATGGGCTTTTATAAGCCTTTCATTCTAATGGGAAGAATGGTCTTGTTTGTGTTTTTCCCTCTATGGGTCATCGATTTGACCTCTGGTGCCCATTATCGTCACCCAAATGGGCGTTAATTACATTCTGGAGGGGAAATAGGCACAGCGGCGATGTTGAGATCAGCTTAAATGTGATTAATTAATGATCGGCATTATGATGGCTGCCGGATGGAGGATCCTGTCCAGACATGACTGTGACTCAGGAGACTGATAATCTTCTAATGAGGTCCACTGATAGAGGAGCCTCTGGGTTATAACACACACTCACGGGTGACTAGATTCTCTCTGTAGGATTAACTCAAATCCACGAGGTGGAAAGGTTTTCACCATTCGGATCAGGTGATAAGATCTTGGATCATGGATCAAGTTTTTTTTTTTTTTAGTTTATAATGCTCCTTTTTGTTTGATGTAAAGGCATAAAATAAAGTCAGTTTTTCACTATTATGTCCGGCTGTACATTGTACATCTATGTACACCTGATCACTCTGAAAGGGTTTATGTGATAACTATACATTTAACCTGCTTATTACATGACTACTTACAGATACAGACTCAATTATTTCAGTGTTATTTTAGTATAATTTATATAATATTAAAGACAGTATATATTATCATTTTTTAAAATATTAGTTAGCATTCACTTTTATATTTGTGGTTTTCATTTTAATTTTAGTTTAGTTAATTGTCTTGTTTTGTTTTTATTTTATTTTTTAATTAGTTGGCAAGCATTTCTAATTAATATTTTAGGTAATAGTTAATCTAATATTAGTATTTTATTTTATTCAAGCTTTATTTGAATAAATGTAAAGTGATTTGTAATAGCTTTTGTTAACAAAAACAATGCTGTGTAGGTTATTAATTGCGTGGGTAAGTTTAGCAACATGATACAGAAGAAATAATTAAATGTCACAACTGACCATTTGGAATGAAGAGAAAATTTTGAATTGAAATAATTTGGTTTTTATAAAGCATATTTAAGTAATGTCTTTAGGATATAAATGCAATATATTGTGTTTTCATAAAGTGTTGTATGCTCAAGCGTTTGGTTGTCTGTTTAAAAAAAAAATTCTTTCTCAGGAAGAGAAAGATAGATGATGTAGATGGAGGAGTCTCCAAGAAACAGAAGAAAGAAGATGAAAAACTGGAGCTGAAACTGAAGGTATGAGTTGTTTCTGATATCACATGGCTTGGATTATTGTGGATGATTTTTACCTAGTAACAAATTAATTTGCATCGATATAATGTAGAGATTTTGATGCACGCTTTTTCTTATTATCTTCCATCATTCAGTGTTTATTATCTTAAAATGATTATGTGGTATTATTATTTTTTATATATACTGTATATATACATTTTATTATTTGCATTGTGTTCTTTTTCTGTTACCGAAACAGACCTAAGAATTTTATTACATTAGTTGTGCTGTCTGTAGAAATGAGACTAGTGTTTTCTTGCAACATTTAAATGATTGCTCTTTGCTTTTTCTGTAAATTAGAAAGTGCTTTTGTCTTGTTCTTGATGTATTCTAGGAGCAAAGCCAACTGATCTGGGGAATTAAGGACAAGCTGAAGAAATTCTGCTCCATCAATGACATGAAGGAACTGCTTATTGCCAACAATCAGGAAGTTCCCTCTGGGGAGTCAAATGTAAGTGTGCAATACAGGAAATGATTTGACCTGAAGCTCATTATCTGACTAGCAATTTCAATAGTAGCATCAAAAGTCAGATACCAAAGAGAATCTTTGTCTGTTTTCATTATTTTATTTTATGACTCTGTGTATCATTTCTCTAATGAAACTATTTGTGGCTGTTTAATTGACAGATCATAGACCGCCTTTCTGATTGCATGGCGTTTGGGTCCTTGAAGCCTTGTGAGACTTGCAAAGGGCAGCTTGTATTTAAGAGCGATGCATACTACTGTACTGGAGACATCTCTGCATGGACCAAATGTGTATTCAAGACTCAGGTGCCTGATCGTAAAGACTGGGTCACTCCTAAGGTAAGTGCTGTAGATCTGTGGTAGTTGCATATTCACACCTGCGTGCACGTGAATTTCAGCACCTAACGTGTCCTGCAATTGTTATTCTTCCTTAGGAATTCAGTGAGATTCCATTCTTGAAGAAGTTTAAGTTTCAACGACAGGACCGCATGTTTCCCAAAGACGCCCCTCCTGCAGCCCCCACCCCCTCGTCTGCTGCTGCTACTGTGACCTCAGCCGCCCCGAGCGCATCTACTGCCGCCCGTAATAACCTCACTGAGGTGCCTGCAGGTCAGTGACTGACAGAAACCTTGAGGAATACTCAGGTTTATTTAGTGGTGAGTCATTTTAAGTTTTTTCAACAGCAGTTACCCACGCAAATAACGATTACTTCAGATCTACACAGAATTGCTGAAATTAAGAAAATTATTTTGTTATTTAGTTAGAATTCACTACAAAAATATTTGTCATTAGATATTGCATATTTTATATGTATTAGGGGTGTAACGGTACACAAACATGACGGCTCGGTACGTATCACGGTTCGGTGTGGTTTTGGTACAGCAGGAGGAAATAAACTTTTTTTTTTTTATTAAAAACAAATTGTTTTTTCTTTAAAGAAATTCAATTACAATTAAAATTTTCTTAGGGATAAAAATCTACATCAGCTTCTCCTCTAAACTATAGGGAGTCCTTTTACATTACTGTAAGGTTACAGTTAACAACAAAGCCCAAAATTCAATTACTATTTATTTTTAACTGTAATAATCAACACTCAAATTAAAAATTTGTATGCAAACTAGGGCTGTCAATCGATTTAAAATATTTAATCATGATTAATCGCATGATTGTCATGAGTTAACTCGCAATTAATCACAGCTTAATCGCACATTTTTATTTGTTGTAAATGTACCTTCAATTAATACTTTTTAATATATTTGACTGTTTTTGTTATGAAATATATATGAAATAGTGATTGAAACGTGACACATTAAGACTACATTAAAAAAACCACTCCCTTCCAAGATGTTAATCTGCACAAAAATCCTGATTTATAATTAAGCCGTCGTCTGATGAAATCAAATACACAAAAGATAAAGGCAATAGCTGTGCTGTGATTTCGGCTATACTCACATGTAAAATTGTAAAATTAGAGAAGCAACGTATTATCTATGTTTAACTGAAAGCACAGCTCCTTTCTGCCGCTTGGTGAACAATGCAGATGCACAGAGAGAGAGAGGTGTGTGCGCACGCTGGGAAAGCAAGACCTCGCGTGACGAGTCTCACAAACTAAATAAGGTTTGGGTGCTTTTTTGAAGGGAAAAAGTCGCTAAAGGGGTCTGCAGTGTTGCTAAGTTGGCAACACTGTACATCTCCATTTCTCCAACTAGGGGTTAGGCCTCGCTCCTCACTGCCATTAGAACTGAGGCCTCTAAACAGCGATCTGTCTCATTACATCGAAGAGCGCCAAAACAGCATTTATTGTCTGAATTTCCTGAAAAAGTGGAATGATTTGTTCGACCATTATGAAGTGTACCATTACATACCTTTTATATATATATATATATATATATATATATATATATATATATATATATATATATATATATATATATATATATATATATATATATATATATATAAATATGTATGTATGTGTATATATCATTTTACTTACTTTTATATACGTTTTCATTTTAGTTTGTTAGGAAATGTTTTTTTTTTTAATTATTATTATTATTTCAATTCAGCTTTATTAAGTTTACTTTAATATTAGTTAGTTGCTAAAGCAGCATTTCTCATTTTCTTTTAAGTTTCTAATATATAATATTTATATTGTATTTCAGCTATATTCTATTTAACAAAATTAGAAAATAGTTCAATATTTTAATAATTTGTGACCCTGGTCCGCAAAACCAGTCTTAAAGGGATAGTTTACCCAAAAATGAAAATTCTGTCATTATTTACTCATCCTCCAGTAGTTCTAAACCTGTATGAATGTCTTTGTTCTGCCAAACATAAAGGAAAATATTCTGAAGAATGTGGGTAACAGAGCAATTCTGGGGCACCATTGACTTCCATAGTATTTCTTTTTCCTACTATGGAAGTCAATGGTGCCCCAAAACAGCCTGGTTACAAACTTTCTTCAAAAAAAATCTTCCTTTGTGTTCGGCACAACAAAGAAATTCATACAGGTTTAGAACTACTTGAGGATGAGTAAATGACGACAGAATTTTCATTTTTGGGTGAACTATCCCTTTAAGTCGCTGGGGTATATTTGTAGCAATAGCTAAAAATACACTGTATGGGTCAAAATTATAGATTTTTCTTTTATGCCAAAAATCATTAGTATATTAAGTTAAGATCATATTCCATGAAGATATTTTGTAAATTTACTACTGTAAATATATCAAAACGTCGTTTTTGATTAGTAATATGCATTGGTAAGAATTCATTTGGACATTCATTTTGTTTTTCTCAATATTTTTATTTTTTTGCGCCCTCAGATTCCAGATTTTCAAATAGTTGTATCTCGGCCAAATATTGTCTGATCCTAAGAAACCATACATCAGTGGAAAGCTTATTTATTCAGCTTTCAGAAGATGTAAATTGACACTTAAGACTGGTTTTGTCGTCCAGTGTCACATTTTATCTTTAGTACAACAGCAAAAACAATAATAGCAAATTTTATTTTATTTACTCCGACAGAGACAAATTTTTATATGCGTCTTGATGTTTACATTCTGAATTTTTTTTATGTTAGGTCCCAAAATTCATATTAAAATATGTCGATGGAAACCTGGCTGATCTGTTGGGGGTTTTTTTCTCTTAAACTGATAATATGGCAAGCAAGTTAAGCGGATACTATTATATTAGGCTCTTTCAATTTTTATGAGTGTAAAGTTTGTTTTTCTCAATGTATCATCTAGATAAGCCTCTGACAGGACTGAAGCTGCTTGCTGTGGGAAAGCTTAGCAAGAACAAAGATGAGCTGAAAAATGCAGTGGAAGAACTGGGAGGAAAAATCACAGGCTCTGCCAGCAAAGCTACTCTCTGCCTCAGCAGCAAGAGTGAGTGATGTTCTGTAACTCTTTTCCAAACCCTTGTGAGTTGCCTTGCTGTCAAAGTAGACAGAATGCTGACTGACTCAAATAAGTTATGCTCAGTATGATACAATACGAGGTTTGTGTGTTAACTAAGTGTCTTGTTTGTACTCACCGACTAATATATTTGTCCCTTCTGGTTTGTCGCCAGCTTGTTCGAAATTCATTAATAACTTGCTCTGTTCCATTTGTGTCTCAGAGGAGATTGAAAAAATGAGTAAGAAGATGGAGGAGGTGAGGGACGCAGGTGTGCGTGTGGTGGCAGAGGACTTCCTCACTGACATCAAGGAGTCCGGCAAGGCCCTCCAGGAGCTCATCTCCCTGCACGCCATCTCACCCTGGGGTGCTGAAGTTAAAGTTGAGTCCCAGGCTGCAGCCCCGGCCTCCAAATCCACTGGTGCTCATTCCTCAAAGAGTACTGGCAGAGTGAAAGAGGAAGAAGGTTAGAAAGATGCATTTCAATTTTCCCGTGAAACTTCTTATAAAGAAAGATTTAAAAATGTAGCAACTGTATGCACATGCACCAGATGAAACTTTAGCTATTCAGGTTTTACTGACAGTGAAACAATATCTGGAAGTGTTAGGCTGTGATATGGTTAAAATTATAATAGCATATTTATATATGTATTATTAAAAACAAATAATGAAGTATATAATAAAATGTAATTATATAACACATTTTATTTATTGTATGTTTTATAAATATTGAATCAACATAAAATATATTTTGTGTGTGTGTATATAATCCACTGTTTTAAAGAAAAAATGTTTTTTATTTGAAGTTGTTGTTTTGTTCTGGGATTGTTAGAAGCATTTTCAAATTCCATGATTTTTAATTTGGAAATCTTAAAAGACAGTGTTATACACTCTTGCTGAATGATAATGCTGATTTCTTACTCTGGCAGGTGGAAGCAAATCAAAGAAAATGAAACTGACAGTTAAAGGAGGGGCAGCAGTTGATCCAGATTCAGGTGAGATTGAGTCTTTTTTCCAAACCACTTTGATATAAGTTAATCTTATATCTCGATGTGTTTTTTATATATATTGTTTGTGCAATGCCTTAATCATGATTTGATTGCTCAGGTCTGGAAAACTGTGCTCATGTACTGGATCAGAATGGGAAGATTTACAGTGCCACACTGGGTCTCGTGGACATCGTCAGAGGGACAAACTCATACTACAAACTACAGCTGCTGGAGGATGATGTTAAGAAACAGTGAGCCTAACCTATTTTTGTGATTAATTTAGTTGCAAATGTTTCTCATGAGGTATTTCTCTTATAAAAGTGTGAATATAGGGTACAAATTACTTCTCTTTTAGTACAATTGTTATATGAGTAATACCTTATAATTATTTGACCAGACAGGGCCTTTTGTCTTGAGCATGCTTGTGTTGCTTTTTCAGATATTGGGTGTTTAGGTCATGGGGTCGAGTCGGCACCACCATTGGGGGAAACAAACTGGACAAATTTTACGATAAGAACTCTGCTATGGACAATTTCTGCAGCGTGTATGAGGAAAAGACTGGGAATGCCTGGGCCTCCAGCAACTTCACAAAATACCCCAATAAATTTTATCCTCTAGAGATTGACTATGGACAGGTGAGAACTGGAACAACATCTAGCCAAAGCACTATTGGATATATAAGAGTGTGTTTGGAAGTGTGCTGAGGCTCACGAATGAGTCCTGGCCTCCCTTGATAGAGAGCCTACAATGTAAACATAGTGTTACAGCATTAAACAAGTTGTTTATAATCTAAATAAAATGGTTATGGAGGATTCTGCATATATTTACCCAGGACGAAGAGGCTGTGAAGAAGTTAACTGCGAGCGCAGGTGCCAAGTCCAAGCTGGACAAACCCATCCAAGACCTTATCCGAATGATCTTTGATGTGGAGAGCATGAAGAAAGCCATGGTTGAGTTTGAGGTGTGTTCACTTCCTCCTCTTTTATTTATTTAAAAGAAGATAGTAAAATAGCACTAAAACTGTCTATATTTGTTGTGGTCGTATATGTGATGATAACTTGTGTAATTTCTCCTACAGATCGACTTGCAGAAGATGCCTTTGGGAAAACTAAGTAAGAGACAGATCCAGAGTGCTTACTCCCTCCTGAGTGAGGTCCAACAGGTTAGTTCTGAAAGATGGATCTCAACCATATATATATGTATTAAAAGTCTGATTGATCCCTTTTCAGTCTCCTTTATCCTAACTTTATTTTGGCTTTCATTGATTTCTGTAGGCTGTAGCAGATAGCGCTGCAGAAGCACAGATCTTAGATCTGTCCAATCGCTTCTACACACTGATACCTCACGACTTCGGCATGAAGAAACCACCACTGTTGAATAACATGGATTACATACAGGTACGACTTAGGCAACCATCTAAAGATTGTCCGGCACCAGTGTGGTGGTTGTACTCAATCCTGTTGCATATCCATTATAGCAAAAGGTGCAGATGCTTGACAACCTGTTGGACATTGAGGTGGCCTACAGCCTGCTACGGGGAGGAGTGGAGGACAATAAGAAAGATCCCATTGACATTAACTATGAGAAACTCAAAACCAAAATTGAGGTAAAATGTGTTTCTCTGGAAGAGCTATCCTTCACTGTTACCATGATGTTGTCATGTTGTAGTGATTGACACTGATTTTGTGTTTCTAGGTGGTCGACAAGTCATCAAGTGAGGCTCAGCTTATCCAACAATATGTGAAGAACACACATGCTGCTACTCACAACACATATACATTGGATGTCGAGGAGGTGAGGTTAATTCTATAAAACCTGCTGTATATGAACACTTAGGGTTTTTTTTAATAAACTTTAGAATTTTCAGTCTTTACAGAGTTCACTAGCGCATTAAATATTGCTTCATAAATGAATTGAGTACGCTATAGCTGTAAAATGACAAGCTTTTATCTCTGACTACTGCGTTTTTGTATTGTTAGGTCTTTAAGATTGACAGGGAGGGTGAGTCCCAGCGTTTCCGTCCTTTCAAAGAATTACACAACCGGCAGCTGTTGTGGCACGGCTCCCGCGCCACCAACTACGCAGGTATCCTGTCTCAGGGTCTGCGTATCGCTCCTCCTGAAGCTCCAGTGGTAAGTTTCTGCATCCTCCATTGCCATTGGCTGCTTCTCTCTGGAAAAAAAAAGAAATGGAGAATCAAAATGTTCTTGATATTTGCACATATAAGAGGTTTCAGAACTCAAAACTCAAACTCCCCGATTTAAGTTCCTTAAACTCTCCAGCTTAAAATGTGAATTCTTTTCTACCCTTCTGAAATGGCTGTTTATTTTAATTACATGTCTGAGTGAATGAAAATAAACGGAAAGATGTTTTGTGAATTATTCTAAAACAAGCTGCTGGTTTTGCAAAACATAATTTATTTAAAGATGCAGCAATGCCAAACATTTAGAATGTTAGAATATTTGGAATGTTGTAATGCTAATGTACTCTAATCATATGTGTTCTGTTAATGTGATTTCTAAAACAGACAGGTTACATGTTTGGCAAAGGTGTTTACTTTGCTGACATGGTGTCGAAGAGTGCAAACTACTGCCACACATCCCAGGCTGATCCTGTTGGCCTCATTCTGTTAGGAGAGGTTGCCCTTGGAAACATGTAAGAGATGCTTTTTTTGTCCTAGTTGTAAGTTAACATGCTAGAGTACAAATGTTTGGGGTCAGTAAGATTTTTCTGTTTAAAGATGTCTCTTATGTGCACCAATGCTGCATTTATTTAATCAAAATACACTAAAAACAGTAATTTTGTAAAATATTATTACGATTTAAAAGAACTGTTTTCAATTTTAACATTGTAAAAATAATTTATTCCTGTGGTGGCAAAGCTGTATTTTCTGTATTTCCAGAAGTTCCTTCAGAATTCATTCTAATATGGTGATTTGGTGCTCGAGACACATTTCTTATTATTATCAATGTTGAAAACAGTTCTGCTGCATAATACTTTGGTGGAAACCAAAAAGAACAGCATTTATTTTAAAAGCTACACATTACGAAATAAGTCTAATATGTTAACGTTATATTAACTATTTAATGCATTCATGCTCAATAAAAGTATTATTTCTTTTAAAAAAATGTACCCCAAACCTTTAAACGGTAATGTATGTCAACAGTTAGTAAGGCTAAGTATGTTACTAAAATTAGTAAGGCTAAGTATGTTGTGCCCTTTTATGATTCATTGTTGTCTACTCTAAAGAGCTGATTGTGATTTTTGTTCTACTCTAAAGGCATGAATTGAAGAAGGCCTCACACGTTACGAAGTTACCAAAGGGCAAACACAGTGTGAAAGGTAAGATGGCTCTACATTCAAGTCAAGTCATCTTTATTTATATAGCGCTTTATACAGTACAGATTATGTGTCAAACAGGAAAAATGTGTGCTGATGTTGCAAGAGGACAATAGAAAACAGTTTTTCAGTTCATTGTTGATTCAGTGCTGTCATCATCCAGCTCAGCTCAGTTCAGTTCTCTTCAAATAGCCAAAAAGAGATTTGATTTATTTATTTTTAGTTAAGCTGCTGTTTTAAAATGTCCTGAACTCAAGAAGTCCAGAAGTATGTTTCTGATAGAAACATTTGTAACACGTGTCTTCTGTTTGAAGGTTTGGGAAGAACTGCTCCAGACCCAAGAGCTACTGTATCTCTGAATGGAGTGGATGTTCCTTTGGGCAAAGGCATCAACACAAATATTGAAGACACAAGTCTGCTCTACAACGAGTATCCTTTTGTTTTCTGCATCATTCATATTCCTTCTTGCTGTTGTTTATCTCTTGTTGTAGGTCAATGCACTTCTCAAATATATTTAGACAGTTACACATTCTCTATCTTTCGCAGTTTCCCTTGACTCTGACTTTCCTCCAGGTACATTGTGTATGATATTGCTCAGGTTAACCTAAAATACCTGCTGAAGATTCGCTTCAACTACCAGTCCTCTCTGTGGTGAGACAGCGGATGAGATCTGTCCAGGTGGACAGGCTTTTGGACGCCACTGAAGCCCACTGCTACAGCTTTAGCACCATGACCAAGCAACATATGGGTTGATAAACAATTAAATCAGTTCTCTAGCGCTTCAACAGCACGTTTCCTGTTGCTTTGTCTGTTAGTTTGGAGTAAGTTAAGTGGCTATATCTAAATTGTATCACTGCATTGTTGCAAATATTGCTGGCTTTGGTACATATTCACAGAAATGATTGGACTTATCTGTGGAGATCTTTCTTATAAGCTACCAACGATGATAGGTAGACAGTCTTCCATGTTTCATAGACTTTTTCTTTAATAGTTTTGCTAAACCTGGAATCAGGTTAACTGTAACACATCTAGTGTAAACATTTTTGTTTGTCTTCTCAATATTAAAAAAAAAGAGAGAAAATGTACAGTTTTAGAAAACAAAATGTTGTAAGCTAGGATATAGCCTGCCATAAATGAGTAACCTTTTACTAGAATTGCCAATGTATGGACAAATATTTTGTATGTTAAATCTGTACCATCCCTGTTTTGCTTTTCAGTTTTCTGTCCCTTAAAAAAACGTACTTTGGCCAACTTAAATGGCAATGAAAAGCTAAAAGCAATGGCTGCTGCTGTACTCACGCACCTGTAATCTTTTTTGTTTTTGGTAAACGCTGCTCCACAGCAGTTTTGTGGACAAGAAGCTGTTCGCATCCTGACAAGTGTCTTCGAATCATAAATAAAACGGTTTTTGTCTTATGTTTGAAGCTCATTTATTTCTGTCAAATGATTCTGTTCAGTTTCACAAACATTTGTGTATGATAGAATCCAAAAGAAATAGAAAGAAAAGAATATAATAGTGTTCACTACCATTGATATTTGATCTAAAATGTACTAGACTGATCCATTTCTTTACATTTGTAATTAAAATTGCTCCATACTCAGTACTACAGCATCTGTTCTGACCAAATCTTTATGAAAATGTATTATGGTTTTACCACGATAAAAAATAAGTAAAACTGAAGCTATGGCATGTTGGTGGATATTTGCATTAAGTCTATTAGAGTAATGGCAATGTACTGTTGGAAGTCCCACAGTAAAACTTTGTTTACACCTGCAGGAACTATAATACATTTTTATAAGTGTAGTTCTAGACTACCAAAAAAACGCACCTTGTTATTGTGTATGTGTCTCTCTGACACTAACAGGCATGCATTCATGGTTTTTCCTGTGGTTACTATGATTTTGCAACAAATAAACTATGGCAGTGGTTCTCAACATTTTTGACTAGAAACAATTTCACTGTAAACAATTATAAATTGACTTTACTTAAAAAAAAAAATTGAGGAAACCTGTTGACTTAAACATTTTAAGTAAATGATCATTTAAAAAAATAAGTTAAATGGACAATTCACTTAACTTATTTTTTTTTTAATGATCATTTACTTAAAAATTTTAAGGCAACGGGTTTCCTCAATTTTTTTTTTAAGTAAAGTCAACTTTTTACAGTGTTCATAATGCGTTTTGCAATGAAATATGTGACCCTGTACCACAAAACCAGTTTTAAATCGCTGGAGTATACAGGTGCATCTCAATAAATTAGAATGTCGTTGAAAAGTTCGTTTATTTCAGTAATTCAACTCAAATTTTGAAAATCATGTATTAAATTCAATGCACACAGACTGAAGTAGTTTAAGTCTTTGGTTCTTTTAATTGTGATGATTTTGGCTCACATTTAACAAAAACCCACCAATTCACTATCTCAACAAATTAGAATATGGTGACATGCCAATCAGCTAATCAACTCAAAACACGTGCAAAGGTTTCCTGAGCCTTCAAAATGGTCTCTCAGTTTGGTTCACTAGGCTACACAATCATGGGGAAGACTGCTGATCTGACAGTTGTCCAGAAGACAATCATTGACACCCTTCACAAGGAGGGTAAGCCACAAACATGCATTGCCAAAGAAGCTGGCTGTTCACAGAGTGCTGTATCTGAGCATGTCAACAGAAAGTTGAGTGGAAGGAAAAAGTGTGGAAGAAAAAGATGCACAACCAACCGAGAGAACCGCAGCCTTATGAGGATTGTCAAGCAAAATTGATTGAAGAATTTGGGTGAGCTTCACAAGGAATGGACTGAGGCTGGGGTCAAGGCATCAAGAGTCACCACACACAGACGTGTCAAGGAATTTGACTACAGTTGTCATATTCCTCTTGTTAAGCCACTCCTGAACCACAGACAACGTCAGAGGCGTCTTACCTGGGCTAAGGAGAAGAAGAACTGGACTGATGCCCAAAGGTCCAATGTCCTCTTTTCAGAGGAGAGCAAGTTTTGTATTTCATTTGGAAACCAAGGTCCTAGAGTCTGGAGGAAGGGTGGAGAAGCTGATAGCCCAAGTTCCTTGAAGTCCAGTGTTAAGTTTCCACAGTTTGTGATGATTTGGGGTGCAATGTCATCTGCTGGTGTTGGTCCATTGTGTTTTTTGAAAACCAGAGTCACTGCACCCATTTACCAAGAAATTTTGGAGCACTTCATGCTTCCTTCTGCTGACCAGCTTTTTAAAGATGCTGATTTCATTTTCCAGCAGGATTTGCCACCTGCCCACACTGCCAAATGCACCAAAAGTTGGTTAAATGACCATGGTGTTGCTGTGCTTGACTGGCCAGCAAACTCACCAGACCTGAACCCCATAGAGAATCTATGAGGTATTGTCAAGAAAAAAAATGAGAAACAAGAGACCAAAAAATGCTGATGAGCTGAAGGTCACTGTCAAAGAAACCTGGGCCTCCATACCACCTCAGCAGTGCCACAAACTGATCACACGCCGAATTGAGGCAGTAATTAAAGCAAAAGGAGCCCCTACCAAGTATTGAGTACATATACAGTAAATGAACATATTTTCCAGAAGGCCAACAATTCACTAAAAATGTTTTTTTTTTTTTTTTTTGTAATTTTTTTTATTGCTCTTATGAATTATTCAAATTTGTTGAGATAGTGAATTGGTGGGTTTTTGTTAAATGTGAAACAAAATCATCACAATTAAAAGAACCAAAGACTTAAACTACTTCAGTCTGTGTGCATTGAATTGATTTAATACACGAGTTTCACAATTTGAGTTGAATTACTGAAATAAATGAACTTTTCCACAACATTCTAATTTATTGAGATGCACCTGTATTTGTAGCAATAGCCAAAAATTTTATTCCAAAAATCATTAGGATATTAAGTAAGGATCATGTTCCATGAAGATATTTTGTAAATTTCTTACCGAAAATGTATCAAAACTTAATTTTTGATTAGTAATATGCGTTGCTAAAAATTAATTTGGACAACTTTTAAAGGCATTTTTCTCAATTTAGATTTTTTTTTTTTTGCACCCTCAGATTCCAGATTTTAAAATAGTTGTATCTCAGCCAAATATCCTAACAAAACACACATCAATGGAAAGCCTATTTATTCAGCTTTCAGATGATGTATAAATCTGAATTTCGAAAAAAAAATTATACTTAAGACTGGTTTTGTCGTCCAGGGTCACATATAATTTGTTATAAAGATTAAAAATAAATAAATACCCAGTTTACAACATAATTTTACGTTTTTAATTTAGATTATTTTAATAAAATAAATGAAAAGAAAGTTAATTTAGTCATTTATGTCATCCCGAGGCCCCCTAATGGGTTGAGAACCTGGGTAGTAGTTTTCCCTAATGTTTAGTCATGAGGAAACCTTTCAAAGTTGTTTTAAAATGTTAATATAAAAATAAAATAAAAAAATAACTTTAAAAAAACCCCACCTAATTAGTCCTAATGTATTTTAGCATTAATTATTCTTGTATTTGCATACAATGTACATGAAATCTAAAATATTTTGGTAGTTCGAGCGCAGATTGTGGAGTGTTTGAACTGCCCTCTCCGTCCCACAATGCATCGCGGCACTCGGCCTTTGAAAAACCGGCGCGGCTAATTCAAGATGGCGGAGCTCGAGCAGCTGTTAGACGAGAGTGAGTAATAAAACTAACTCCTCACTAGAGCTTCATAACTCTCTTGCCGAGCATGTGTACACTTTTAAGGCGCTTTATAACGCATGTTATTTGACATACATTTGAAGTGTTTTTCATTGTTATGAGTGGTGTTAAAATAGACGCAAAGTTATTAGCGCTGGGGCTAACGAGCTAACAGTTAGCTTTCAGAAGCTACTACTATAAATAAATATCATACCTGAGGAGGTTTTCGCCTAACAATCCCTTTATAATGCTTTATTTAGGACCAAAACTAATCTTACGGTTGATAGTAGTAGTGTGGTGGTTATAATACGGATAGAGTTTAACTTCACAGACATTTATAGGGTCGTAACTCGATGACAGCTGCTGGGTTTTGTTGTTCTTGTCAGTGTCAGTCTGTTTGTGTTGTAAAACACTCTCCGTATAATAAATAAACAATTTCCATATGTTAACAGCACTCTTCATATATTAAAAATACTCTCTCTACATGATGCAATACTGGTGTTTAGATTTTATCTGGTTTTTCACAATAAATCTCAGTGGATTGTTTTTCCCATTGTCATATTATATGCTTTGTTTTTATTGCATTAGAATCGCGGAGGATGTAATTCCTCAGCTATGCTGTTCGGTTGTTTGCATTGCTGTTACTTTATAATTATTACTGTTAATATTTACAACAATGGCCCAAATGCATTGTTTGCACATTGAACTAGAGCAGTGATAAAATACACATTAATATACTCAATACTATAAGCAGCTTATGCTTACAAAGAGATTATTTGTGGTTTCTGAGTGGATCAGTTTAAGTAAAAAAAAATATATAATAATACATATATAATTTAAAGTTGTAATAGTAACTGCCCGAAGCATGATTAACATGTAGCATTTTTATTATGGAATTAGACTTGTTATATTATTTAGCACCTTTAGTATCTTTGTGGAGTAAGATGAATATGAACTTAATAACCCAAGCCTTTGCCCTGGGTGTTTTGCATAAATTTAAGATTTGCCTTTTTAGATGTTTAATCCATATCTTTCTTTTGAAAATGTTACGTTTAGATATATATCAAAGTCATCCATTGTTCTTTTGTCTTCAGGCTCTTCAGCTAAAGCCCTTGTAAGTTTAAGAGGTAGGTCAGTCTACTGTTTACTACATTGTCACAGAATGCTGTCTTTACATCCCAGCCACAGCTTAGTAATTGTTGGCACTGTTGTTTTGCTTTTATACAGAAGGAAGTTTGTCTAATACTCTAAATGAGAAGAACAATTTACCAAAATCTCAGACCACCAGGGGACGGAGCAGTTACGTTACTGTGGAAACGGTAAGTTTACATTGATGCTTAATACTTGTTGTTGTACTGTTTTCTGCAATTCCAGGTTTGCTTACGATAGACCTTAGTCAAGGTAGCGCCATATTTAATTTTTGATGGGAATGAAAAGAATGTTCAGCAGATTGTAATGTTTTTTTTTGTTGTTGTTGTTTTTTTTTAACAACAGCGATTGTTCAGCTGTTTAAATGCCTTTTGGGGGGGGGGGGGGGGGGTGTTATGATTTGTTAAAAATTATGTGATCTAGGACCTTTGTACAGTGTGTAGAGACTGTAAGTCAATTTCGCACAGCCTTGCTTTCATTTGCCTTTAATTCAATAGGGTGCCTACCTGACCAAGGTCCATGGCAGCACCTTTGCCTTTTAATGTTTACTGTTCATAAATATCTCCTGTCTGCTTTGTCCTTCAGCCAACAAGGAGCTCAAAGAGGAGTCGACTGTCGTGTGAGGATGAGGAGCGGCCGCTTGCCTCCAGATCTCCCAGGAGAAGCCAGAGGGTCACCACTGTGCCTCAGGTGAGAGCAGTGTCCAGGATGTGTTTTTGAAAATGCATTAACTTATTGACTTCAAGATCAGTGATTTTAGCATTTTTAATGACCAGCACAATTTGAATGTTTTCCTTTTCAGAAACTTACAAATGTCACAACACCAGACAAAAGGGCTTCACAGAAAATTGGACTGAGACTAAGAAACTTGCTCAAACTTCCCAAAGCGCACAAATGGTGCATCTATGAATGGTTCTATTCAAATATTGACAGGTATGTTCTGCAGAGCTTATTTCCAGTCACTACATACAGTTTTTGTGCTGTTAATATTCTCATTCTTATTTTAATCATTTTGAGTATTGGAAAGCAATAGTAGTGTCTGCCTTCCATAAATATGATATTGCATTTCCGTTATTAATAAATTATTAATATTAATAGACCCAGTAAATGGGCCTAAATAGTCTGCTTGACTGATTGCTAACTTGTATTGTGCATATATCAGCATTATATTGGCATATTGCTAGAACACTAATATTTTATGTTTTTGCCTTTCCAATTGTCATTTTTTTAATGTTTTTTAGGCCTTTATTTGAAGGAGACAATGACTTTTGCCTGTGTCTGAAGGAGTCTTTTCCTAATCTAAAGACCAGAAAGTTGACAAGAGTTGAATGGGGAACAATCAGAAGACTTATGGGCAAACCTCGAAGGTTAACTGGCTGCTCACTTTCAACCTTATACAGTAATAAATGCCCATAACATGTAGTGCTGATATCTTTGGTTCAGAGGCTTGTACTAGGGATGCACTGAATATTCGGCAACCGAAATTGTTCAGCCGAAAATAGCAAAAAAAAAACTTATTTCGGTGTTCTGCCGAATAAGCGAAAAGACCGAATAAATTGTACCGAACAATGACATGACACGATCAAATAGAGGTGCGCACTAATGCAGCAAACAGGTCTGCAGTGTGAAGGTATTTAAAACTGACAGAGAAAGATGCAAAAATCATTACAAGCACGAAGCACTGACAGCGAGAGACTGCTTAGTGCTAGGCCTGTCACGATAAAAACTTTTTGTTGTGCGATATAGTGCCCCAGAAATAATTGCGATAAGCGATGTTATTGTCATTTTAAGACCATTTTATGCCACTGAATATATAATCATAATATAACCGCATAATAATGCAAGAAGGCCTACACACTTTCAAATGACAACAAACTTTTAATTCTTAAGAACATATAGATAATGGAAATTAAGTATCAAAATATTAGATACCTTAAATAAAACTTAATAAATAGTAAAGTAAATGCACAAAGTACTTGTATGGAGATTTTTCCCTGACCTTCTTTTCTCTGTAAATTAAGGGTGCACACTATTGCTGAAAAACACAATCACTACATCACAGTCAGATCTCTGTATGCACAAAATGCACAGAATCCTAAACATGATTACACCACATTATGTATGAGAAGCTGCAAAAGACACGGGTCCAAGTGGAATGCAAAAAACAAGTTTACAGTAAATATAATGGTCAATATATTGCATCACCAAAAATGATTGAGGTCATGTACATATATTGTGCGACAAGTCGATATATTGATTATTGCGACAGGCCTACTTTGCTGCATCTCATATCTCCGATGAGAAGAGGAAGGGGTGGTTGTTGATGCTTACTATGATGATTGAAATTGCGAAATGGCCTCAACAATTAGTAAATAAACTGCAGAATGTTATGTTTTAAAATACACGCACAGCGCCAGGGTTCAAAGTCTAATGCGTGAGAAAAATCTGCTCTAAAACACTGTTACTTGTCATTTGCTCTGTAACATTTTTATCATTTTTTAAAGACGTGACAATGTGATATGTGCAGCAAACATCTTCCCAAATCCGTAATGAGAATCGTTTAAATATCTGCATGCGTGTTGAAAAAGCAACAACTCCATCAACATTCATAAATGTTAGTATTGTAATTTTACTGTTGTTCTGTAAAATAAAATAAGACAATAATAATGATAATAATAATTACTCTACAACAACTCTACACATAGTATTCAACCTGGGATCTGTAATATATTCTAATGTTTTAAAAGAAGTCTCTTCTGCTCAGCAAGGCTGCATTTATTTGTACAATAAAAAAATACTGATTCAAGAAGGGTGTCTCAAAAATGGCCAAAAAATATTATTTTAGTAACTTATTAATTTTAAGTTAAATTGTGCTTTGTTGGTATAATGTCTTGATAGAATGTAAAAAAATGTTCAGTGTTAAGTAAATATTTTTAAATTGTTGATTGGCAATTGATTTTTTTATTTTATTTGAAAAGCAGGACAAAACAGTAAAAAGCACATTTTGGCTATTTAATTTATGCAATGGTGAAAAAAATGGCAAAATAGGTCTACATGGGGGGAAAAATGCAAAAAAACGTGTTTGGTATTCGGCCTTTCATTTTGTTCGGCTTCGGCCAAGAATTTTCATTTTGGGTGCATCCCTAGCTTGTACTTATGTGTCTCATGTTTTTCAGATGTTCCTCAGCATTCTTTGCTGAAGAGCGAATGGCTTTGAAACAGAAGAGACAGAAGATGCGTCTCCTGCAGCAGAGGAAAATCACAGATATGTCTCTATGCAAAGACCTGCCCGATGAGATTCCTTTGCCCTTGGTCATTGGCACTAAAGTTACAGGTGAAGATCTGATTATACATATTTGATATCTGACACAATCAGCTGATATGTAAGGAGCATTTTGAAATAGACTTTTTATGTCTTCAGATTGTAAGTTTAGTAAGAATGAACTTGATCCTGAGATATTGTAGTTTTCTACTTTGCTTGTATAATCATATCTTTTGCTCATTGTGCTGAAATAAAAAAATATATTTTGAATGAAAATATATATATATTTTTTTTGTCTTCAAACTGTAGCTCGTCTTAGGGGTGTCCATGATGGCCTGTTTACTGGTCAGATTGATGCAGTAGATACTAGTGCAGCAACGTATCGTGTGACCTTTGACAGAAATGGGCTCGGCACACACACTGTTCCTGACTACGAAGTGCTTGTAAGAAAATGACTGTCTTATCACAAATGGCCATTATAATTTGTGTCGTTCTTTAAAACAATAAAGTGTCATTTGATTTGAATGGCTAACACTCCCCAATGCTTTCTCTCCAGAGTAATGAACCTCATGAGACGATGCCCATATCTGCTTTTGCTCAGAAACAGAGGCCACCTCGTTTCCAGAATTTTCTCACCCCACCCCGCGGGTCCTATCCCGGCTCAACCCAGTCCATCTTAATGGTAAAATGAGACTGTCAAATGTGTTTTTTAAATGGGGTTGTTAACTGGTGTGTCATTATCCTGAAATGTTTTGGAGGTCTGTTCTGCTAGGGTTGCAGGCAACAGAGACAAAACTGGGTTAAATGCAAATAATAAAATGCAATAACGTGTGGCTTGTTCCAGACACAAAGTGTTTCCTTTGGTGAATAATTGGGTGCCAAAAGTATGCAACCATTTCAAAAGCCATTTAGAAACCAAACACTTAATTTTTAAAGACAGGTTTATGCCATTTTAATCATTTTGCATATTGTTGGGCTATTCATATATTTTAGTGTTTGATTTTAGGATATTGTTTTGTTTGCTTTTATGACAATTTTGGTACTGTGCAGGGTCACACTTCATATTCAATGAACAATTTGGGTCCTGAAGCAAAACTAGTTGAGAATCACTGACATGAATAATAGATGTTCAAAATTAAATTCCACCAAAATGTTTAAGAAAAATAATCTTAGCCTCTTTTTGCTCTGTTCCCAGGATAATGACCCTCTGTTCAGTCAGTCCCCCTGGAGAAGTAAACTGACAGGAACTGATGGAGAGACACTGGGTGGCTTTCCTGTCAAGTTTCTTGTGCAAGTGGTGAGAATTGTCACTACTAATGTTGTCTATGTACTTGAATTTCCACAGAAATTCAATATTTTGTTTCATTCTCCTGCTAGACACGCCTGTCCAAAATCCTCATGATTAAAAAAGAACACATAAAGCATTTGAAGGAGATGAACACAGAAGCTGAGAAGCTGGTAAGATTTTAAGCTGATATGGCGGTTTTTGTACATGTTTATTTAGTAGTACGTCATGTAAGTTCTTCCATTATTCCTTTGCAGAAGTCCTATTCCATGCCAATCGGATTGGACTTGCAGAAGAGATATGCCACAACAGTACTGGACCTGGAACAGCTTAATAAAGACCTCAACAAAGTCCTTCATGAAGTACAGCAGTTTTGCTATGAGGTACATATATTTCTTTTGCCCACCCCAACACATGACCAAACTTGCTTACCAGACCTTCAGTTCTGGTTTTCTTCACAAAATCCTGGACATAAAACATGCATTTAAATTCACTTTCATCCATTTTCCATCCACAACCTTCTGTGTTCAGCTGGCTCCAGATCAGGGCATGCAGCCTGCAGATCAGCCCAGTGAGTTGCGACGGCGCTGTGAAGAAGAGTCACAGGAAGTTGTGCGTCAGAGTAATGCATTGCCTGATGGTGAACAGCGTGTCCAGAACCCCAGCCTCACCCAACTCGTCTCTCGTCTTACGGCACTCCTCCTGCAGATCAGGGTACCAGACTAAACTGTTTACTTCTTCACGTCATTTAACACATAGAACAATTTTACATTTTCTGAAGGAAGCATACCTTATCACTATAGTAGTTTTTCACCACAGAATTAAACATTCAAAAAGGTAATTGCGCCTTATGTATCTTTTTTTCCCAGCAATTTTTTTTTTAATTCTGACTTTTCATCTCACATTTTTTCCTTCATTTCGCCAGAATTGTGAGTTTACATCTCACTTTTTTTCCCCTCTGAATTCTGAGTTTACATATCATAATTCTGACTTTTCTTTTGCCACAAAATAGAAAAGGTAATTATGACTTTTTATGACAATTCTGACTCTTGTAATTATGAGACAAATGTCCAAATTGTGAAATACATTGCCATTACCTTTTCTTTTTTCTTTTTCTTTTTTTTCTGTGGCGGAAATAAGCTTCCACACTAAAAAGCATGTATATAAAGCACAGACCAGGAACTTGTGAGCCAAGACTACCATGATGAAGCATGAAAAATACTAATCAATTAACAGCTCAGTTGCTCAACTAAGTTTTTCATTCAGCTCTGTCAAGCTCTTTCAAGTGCCTCAATGTCACATGCAAATGTTCTTCACATTGAGTCCTGATCATATTTCTTTCCTTATTTAATGCAGTGTTTGGCCGAAGGGGGAGACTTGAATTCATTTGAATTCAAATCACTCACAGACTCTCTGAACGACATAAAGAGTTCGATAGATGACTCCAACCTGAGGTAATACATATTTTGTTTTCATTTCTGTTGTTTTCCTCCATTTATTTTACATTGTTTGTTTTTATTTTTGCCGTTTTGAAAGTTCTAGTCGCACCAAAAAAACTCAAGGAATTAATCACCTACAATGATCTGTTTTCTACAGTTGTTTTCAGGATAATGTGGAGATCCATGTAGCACACATACAGAGCGGGCTGAGCCAGCTGGGTAACCTCCATGCTTTCTCTGCCAACAACACCAACAGAACGTGACTGAAATAAACTTGCACACCTCCCAATCTCAAATACAGACAGCAACACGCCTCTTCAGTTTATCACTTTGTTCTTTTTTGTTCATTCTGTTTGACGTTATGAAAGGTCAGAATGTGTGTTCAGTAACTGTACCTGCACAAGTAGTTAAAATTCCCTGCCTGATGACACCAAAGTGTCTGAAGATGTTCAACTTGCTAGCAAAAAAAGTGGAGTGTGAAGTTGTTTTGTAGATGTAACTGTTTGATGTCATTTCAGATGTTGCTCACACTCAATTTGATATTTAAGTTTCCCCTTATTTTTTATTATTGGTGGTTTCCAACTAGGGTGCATGCCGAATGGCACTCCTGATTGGTGCAGTTTGTTTGACTGAAACTTTTGTATAAATTTTATTTCCTCTCTCTTTCTCGAAGTGTGTAACTTTGAGTGTCCTGAGAGATGAGGTACTGTTCTGTCTGTTTTAAACTGTTCTGTATGTTTTAAATATGTACATTGTAGATAACTGTACAGTTCACTCAAAATATATCAATAAATCGATCATATATAGGGTAATGTGGACATTTTTTGACTTGCCAGATTTAGGTATTTTTGCAAAGCAACCAATCTGTTTATGCAAGTCCTATAATAGACAGCTGTGTGCAATGAAACAGTTTGTCTTGTCCTTAGAAGAAGAAATCACCCAAATGCCCCACTGGTGTATGTTTTAAATGCGTTAGTTTTCTGTGGGGTTGTTTTTTTAACCTATAAGTGTATGCATGAGACAGACGTTTGTAAATAAATTGATTTCTATTATCTTCATGAAGGCTCAGAGTCTGTATTCTGATGTTTTTTTTTTATTTATTATGAATGTAGAATGACATCCTTTACACCCATATTGTGTCATTATCACACATAACATAATATACAATAATATCTGAAATAAATATCTGATTTTCAAACCTTAAAATGTTCTTCAAAGCTTCAGATAAAGTCTGTGAGTGATAAACTGAAACGCTAAATAAACCCATTAAAACCAGACATGGCTTCTCTTTCCCAATCCGAGTCGGAATCTGAGAACTCGACAGCTTCGCTTGCTCTAATGGGAGAGAAAGTTCCAAAACTTCCCGGCTGGTCCTTTACAGGTATGTTTTGGACAGAACAGGTGACATGTTTGGGGGATGATGAAGACGTCATGAAGTTATTCTGTGATGGGAGAGGTGGAATAACAACCTTCATCTCTGGCCCGATGGTCTTGTTCGGAGGGAAGTTGTCATACTCCACCAAAAACTGCTTCAGTGTAGACTGGCTTGTGCTCATAAACTGTCCGTATCCCTTTGGATACTGCTGCGTGTAATTGCGTGGCACCACAACACTCAGGTGATCTGTCTTGATCTGGTTCTCCTCGGTTCTGCTGAACATGCACGGAGTCGTAGTTGGGTTGTACATGTCACCTTTCATGGTGCAGACCTTCTCATCTGAGGAGTTGATCAGCTGTTGACTGAAGTTGTCACTCGTGGCAAACTTAGGCGGTCTTTGTGTCTCCAGGCTAGTGTGGTTCTGATGTGTCGTAAACTGGTTCATAAAGGCACTGTTGGTGGTCGGAACATTTCCACTGGTCTTATTTGGAACAGGAATTCCAACCTGGCGCCGTGACTTGGCTCTTCGGTTCTGGAACCAGACCTGAATAAAAAAAATTGTCATTGGTTTAGAAAGCTGATGCCATTAATAAACACAATAAAACCATACTGGCATACATTCAGACAATGCCAGCAAGTAGGGAAGACGGGGCTAGTTGTCACTTTTACTAAAACTGAAAGGCTGAACTGTGTTTTCAAGATGAGCATTTTTCATAAATGTAAAGCTGGGGGAAGTAGTTATACAGTATAATTTTATAAATCCAAAAAAAAAAAAAAGTCTTACATGTTTCTGTACTGTTATAATATTACAAAGGTACTTTTTACATTGATGAAAGGCCTTATACAGCTAAATACTTATCAAAACATTTCACATATCTTACGTGGTAGTATTTCATATTTCAAAACGTTTTTTCTCAAAATATTTTTCTCCTTGAAAAATGCCTTTAATGTGTGTTTTTTTGTTGTTTTTTTTTGGTCTATACAGAAATAAACTTGCTCTGAGAAAAACTTAAGGGGAGCCAGGGAGTCATCGTTAATATTAAGCAGGTCTTTTTCTGACAGAAATCTCACCTGAATTCTCGACTCTGGCAAGCCGGTCAGTGCCTCAAGTTTTTCTCTTAAGTAAATATCAGGATATTTGGTGTCCAAGTACACTTTCTCCAGGACGTCAATCTGCTGCTGCGTGAAGTTGGTGCGTTTTCTGCGGTGCGTAAACAAGCTCGCGCTGTCCGCTCTGGGGGCTCCATTGAGGAACCTCATCCTGTCTTGAGTTGCGTAATCTGATGAGAAAATGAGTAAAAATGATTGAAATTAGACATATTGATTACTTAGTTACTCTCAAATGCATTTCAAGAAAGATTCCTGCGTAAACACCCACCTGTTGTGTGCATGTTAGTCCTCCTTTCCAAATCCGCGGTAGGAAACAGCTGGAATTGTTTTAAGTGTCCATTCCCAAGGTTTCCATGCACGACTGCCATTGTTGACCTAGTCCTGGTGTTCGGCTTGGAATGATTTGAATCACTTTCGAATGGCATTATATATCCAGTGGGCCAGCCTTCCTTCAAAGGTGATCAAAGTGAACTGATAGGCGGCAGGACGCAGGTGTGAATTTTTGACATTCGTGGCACATTTGCATCTGTAAAAGGTTCGTGTGTGAGTTTAATGGGATCTCCACCCGAATACACATGGCTTGAAAAAACATGTACGTGTATTGTTGGATTGAGATGTTTTCATGATCAGCTCCTCAATTTGCAGCCTTCCACTTCCTGCAGACAGCTAGCTTGAGCACAATATGCAGGAATGATTGTAGTGGAAATTGTCACTGATGTAAAATGGTTAATATATATATATATATATATATATATATATATATATATATATATATATATTACTACATTTTTATAATTTAATTCATATTTTATATAGAGGTGAAACATCATGAGCATTTCCAAAAAATATAGTTGTAGTGGAAAAATCAGTATAATTTTTACAAAATAATTTTTGACATAATATTAGCAGAATTATAAATATCAGAATCATTTTAAAAATGTAGTAGCCTAAAAGTTTTATGATTGAAATCCATATCCAACTAAGTATGATTATTATGCCACTGATGTAATTTGTGAAAAAAATCACAAATTAACAAAATATTTAAATATATATATATATATATATTAGCAGAGATTAAAAAAAAGTAACATTTTTACATTTAAATTCATGTTTTAAGATAAAAATTATTCCAAGAGTATGGTAAAAAAAGTTTGCAACTTAAATATAATAGTTTTAAAGTGAGTGCCATATGAGGAATAAAAGTTCAAATCTATTTTAGTAAAGAGCAACCCCTGGGACATAAAAGTCTCCATAGTCAAAGAAACAAATGATTGAGGTATTTAAATTTTTTTTTTTTTTTAGCATTTATTGGTTGTTTTGAATAGAATGGAACAAGCAAATGTCATAGATAAATTTGGCCCAGTGGCAGAAAAACCTGTAATGTTCATGTAAAGACTTTTCTTGGCATTGCCTGTAGTCCAAAAAGTCTGTCTGTGGTGTTTGTCCCATCTGCAATTTGCACTTCAGACCTTGTGAAATGACATTTTGCTCCACTGAACACTTATGTGTGGCTGAAATGACTATAAGCTAAACTGAAGAAAACACATTTTGCAGCACTTCTGCAGTAATGCTAATGCATGCATTCCTTTAATCCTCTTTGGTCTCGTTTTAAAGGCCTCCACTATAAACATTTTTAACTTTGATCAGATCCAAGACCACAATGATTAACTCACCTATTCACAAATATCACCATCTGGAAACATCAAACATAAGGCTGTGTCTTTTGATGGAACCAACCGTATCAGCTAATGATCAGCCGTTAACACATCGGCTGCCATCTATGATAGACAAAGCGTTCTCACCTCCAAAATACCATAGACAGAGGGATTAGAGAGGGACATTTTGCTCCTAATGTTACAAAGTTGTTGACATCATTTGTCTAGACATTTGTCTAGAGTTCTTTCCTTTTATCTTACTTTTGAAAATTTAAAAATATCTAAATATACAAACATAAAAAGCTGGAAAAATGGTAAGAAAAAAAAACATTTAAAAGTTTCAGTTTTCTGTTTGATAAATTATGTCCTTAAAAACAACACCTTTTTTGTTTATGAACCTTCTTATTTTTGTTTTATATTCAAATTACTGTAAAGCTCTAATGCAAACCCACAAACAAACTTTTATTTTTTTTCCTTCATGAGATAATGTTATGTCATATTTTAATCTTTGAACAATACTTGAGATGAATTTCATGCAAGTGCAGCCATTCTTGCCCAGTAAAATCCTACTTCGTTTTGGAGGATTTCATCAAACCTCTGCAATCTTTGGTTACTATTGTGAATAATTCATTATTCAAAAGTGGATTGTGGAATGTTACATTGCATTTATATTAATATATCATAACCACTGCACAACAATATAAAATTAATGTGCAGTCAGCATAAAATGGCGAAAAGAAAGAAAAAAAAAGCACCATAATATGACTCATGAAGGATACAATCTGAGGATTTGTTGTCCTGTGATGCCTGTATATACAGTATGTCCAAACCCTCCCTTTGTAGAAAAAATGCAGCACTTGTTTACACTAAAATGGAGCATAACATTTTTGTCAGGAACATATTTACAATATGAATATCCCAGCTTGATAAAATCACATGTTAGTCACTGACTACTGACAGCAAGACTGTTTGGGATCAAGTTTGTCATTTAAAATATATCTTCATCAATATTCAGTGTATTGGTTTATAACCGGTGGCTTTCCTAAAAAAGAAGAAAATACTTCATCACTTTGAATTCTTAAGCATGCAGTCATTACAGCAGATGTTATCAGAGGTGTGTCTGAAAGAGAGTGTGTTCTATTCAGCTCTGGCTAATGGCTTCCTTTTGTTTTCACTTCGCTTCCTAAGCTTTTATTCCCCCTACAGACAAGCTTTTCACTTCCAGTCTGCATTGTTACTGCGTTTAAAACTTAAGAAATCAAGAAATATGAGTTGATCCACAAACATTTATCATTTTGTGAGAGAATTGCAATTGTTGAGTGTTTGATATTTGATATTGGCCAAAAAAAACATTCACACCAAATATCAATCACTTTTGATCTTGGTCTTTTCTGCATTTTTCTCAAATCAGGGCATGTTTGAAGACTGGTTTGAAATGGTAAGCAAGATCATTTTATACAATACACCAAGATATATACAGCACCCAAACATAAAAGGTACATTATGTAGAAGAGGAAGTAGAAGTGTCACTGTCATAAGTCTGGCACCCAGACCACACTTCACCAAAGATAAGTGCAGAAGTGTGAAGCTCTCCACCCCCAACACACATAAGGTGCTTCACCTTTGAAATGATCATTTTAAAGCCTCTCCAAAATTCCAGTTTTACCGTATTTTTAAGTTATTCCCTTTTGCATGAAGCATAACAGGAAAACCCACAAAAAATAGGAAAAGCTGTATGTTAATATAAAGAAATGTTGCATGAAAAAAAGTTGAGGTAAAACACTGCAGTAAATAATATGTCCAATAATAAAATTCCCTCCAAATAAATTTGCTCAAACCGATTATAGTTTGCTTCCATACAGTGAAAATGCATGGTTGCTGCTGGCAAGTTGAGTTGGAATAAATAAAAAAATAAAAATTAAATAAAAATTAAATGCTACTGCTCCAAAGTGTGGGTAAGGTTTATTTAATATTTTCATTCTCAGAAAAAAAGGTATAAAAGCTGTCACTAGTGCAATACCTTTGAAAAATTTAAACATTTGTACCTTATTTACCCCTGAAGGTTGCATATTAGTAACCAACGTGTACATATTAGTAACTCAATGGTATATTTTACAACCCGAATTCCGGAAATGTTGGGACGTTTTTTAAATTTGAATAAAATGAAAACTAAAAGACTTTCAAACCTTTTTAGAGCGTTTGCTGATAAACTTTCCCCATTACTTCTAAACATGTTTAATAAATCCTTACAATCTGGCATGCTCCCCCAAACTTTAAGACAGGCCACCATCTCACTAATATTAAAGAAGGGAAAGGATCCGCTTCTTTGTAGTAACTATCGCCCTGTTTCTTTGTTATGTGCGGATGTTAAAATATTAGCTAAAATGCTGGCAAGTCGTTTAAAGGCTGTTCTGCCTTCAATTATTTCTACAGACCAAACAGGGTTTGTTAAGGGAAGACACTCTTTCCACAACATCAGGCGTCTTTTTGATGTATTGTACTCTCCTTCAGCATCTACCACTCCTGAGCTGGTTATTTCAATGGATGCAGAAAAGGCATTTGACCGAGTGGAGTGGCCTTATTTGTTCTACACTATAAAAAGATTTGAATTGGGCAGTACATTTATTTCCTGGATTAAACTTCTCTATGCTTCTCCTTTAGCTCGTGTCCGTACTAACAATAACTATTCTGACTATTTTCCTCTCCAACGTGGTACTCGGCAGGGCTGCCCACTCTCCCCCTTACTGTTCGCTATTGCCATTGAACCTTTGGCAATAGCCCTTAGGTTCGGTCAGATGATGGGGATCACAAGGGGGGGTTCTGTGCATAAACTGTCTTTATACGCCAATGATCTTTTACTTTTTTATCTCTGATCCGGACAGATCCATACCCCAAGTGTTAGCTTTATTGAAGGAATTTGGACAGGTCTCAGGGTATAAACTAAATTTTCATAAGAGTGAACTCATGCCTATAAACTCTGCGGCCATAGATTATCCTCTTTCAAAACTCCCGTTTAAGACATCACTAGATCATTTTAATTATCTGGGCATATGTGTAACTAAAAACTATTCTGATCTCTTTAACTGTAATTTCTCTCCTCTGATGGATCAAATGACTAAAGATTTCCAACATTGGTCTTTATTACCTCTTTCCCTAGCAGGTAGGATAAATTCTATAAAAATGAACATACTGCCTAAATTTTTATATCTCTTTCAATGCATACCAGTTTTTATTCCCAAACGCTTCTTTCACTCTTTGGACAGCTCTATTTCTCAGTTTATCTGGAATGGGAAAACTCCTAGAATACGAAAAGGCATCTTACAAAAAACTACCCAACTTCTTGTTTTATTATTGGGCTGCAAATGTTAGAAATATGTTATTTTGGTGTAGTTCTGATGATCAGCCCCCACCCTGGTAAAGGATTGAGGAGGCTGAATGTGGTAAATCTTCACTTATGTCTCTTCTCTGTCTTCCTCTCTCATTATCACCTCCAACATTTTCCAAGAATGTTATAGTTAAGAACTGTCTAAAGATCTGGTGTCAATTTAGGCGTCATTTTACTGTACAGTCAACACCTCTTTTATGCCCAGTGCACCATAACCCCCTATTTCCTCCCTCTCTCACTGATAAGGCTTTTGTGGCTTGGCTGAACCGTGGGATCATTTCTATTAAACATCTCTACTTTGACGGAACGTTTGCTTCATTTGAACATTTGTCTCAAGTTTTTAACTTGCCGAGGTCCCATATTTTTTTAGATATTTGCAAGTCCGGGACTTTGTCCGTAAACATTTTCCCGGGTTTCCCATGAGCCCACCTTCCACCCTTGTCGATAGTATTTTCAATACTAATCCTTACAAAAGAGGAGCTATCTCTACAATATACAATACTTTATTTGCACTTCAACCCCTGAATTCTGATTGTCTTCGGATTACCTGGGCTAGGGACCTTAACATTGAGATAGATGCAGAGTCATGGCAGTTGGTTTTAAAACGTGTTCATAATTCATCTGTTTGCGCTCGCCATGGGGTTTTACAGTGTAAAGTTGTGTAGAGAGTACACTGGTCCAAAAGTAAATTAGCCCATATGTTTCCCAATATTGATCCATTTTGTGACAAGTGCCATCTAGAACCAGCTAATTTAGCTCACATGTTCTGGACTTGTCCTGCTTTGTCTCTTTTTTGGGAATCTGTTTTTGACTCTCTTTCAGCAACCACATCTGTTAAACTTTCCCCCTCTCCACTAATTGGGTTGTTTGGAGTCTTGCCTTCTGATTACTCAATGCCATCTCATTTCATTGAGCTGGTAGCTTTTCTCACTTTACTAGCAAGACGTTGTATTCTGATGCATTGGAAAGGTCCTCATGCCCCCTCTCACACTCGGTGGATAAAAGATGCTTTATTTTTTATTAAATTAGAAATAATTAAACACAGTCTTTGTGGCTCCATAGTCAAATTCTCAAAAATTTGGTTACCCTTCCTTGAGCATGTTAGAACTCTGCAGCTGGATGCAGTCTCTCTTGATTAATTATCCATCTACACTGTACTATTATTATTCCATTTATCCCGATTGTGCACTTATATTGCCATGTTAGTAGCACATATTTGTAATTAAGCTATTTATTTATTATACACAAATTGTTTTATTTTTTTATTTTTTTATTTTAACCTAATTTAGTTGTTTGTTGGTTTGTTTGTTCCTTTTCCTATTCCTTTAATGTTTGTATGTTTATTACTTCCTGTCTGTCTTGCTGTTTGTGGTTATGAGTTTCTGGAGTTTTGGTGTTGGAATTTGGTCCCGTTATTGCCTGATATAGGTTTCCAGCTGCTGAAGAGTTCGTGGTCGTCGTTGACATATTTTTAGTTTAAAGATGCGCCAAATGTTCTCTATAGGTGAAAGATCTGGACTGCAGGCAGGCCACTTCAGCACCCGGACTATTCTACTATAAAGGCATGCTGTTGTAATAGCTGCAGTATGTGGTTTTGCATTGTCCTGCTGAAATACACATCGTCTGGAGGAGAGCATATGTTGCTCTAAAACCTTTATATACCTCTCAGCATTCATAGTGCCTTCCAAAACATGCAAGCTGCCCAAACCGTATGCACTTATGCACCCCCATACCATCAGAGATGCTGGCTTTTGAACCGAACGCTGATGACACGCTGGAAGGTCTCCCTCCTTTTTAGCCCGGAGGACACGGCGTCCATGATTTCCAACAAGGATGTCAAATTTGGACTCGTCTGACCATAGAACACTTTTCCACTTTGAAACAGTCCATTTTAAATGAGCCTTGGCCCACAGGACACAACGACGCTTCTCGACCATATTCACATATGGCTTCCTTTTTGCATGATAGAGCTTTAGTTAGCATCTGCAGATGGCACGATGGATTGTGTTCACTGAGGTGAGCGTGATTTCACCAAGTACAATATGTTCCTGGATCAACATCCTTGTTGATCCTGGAACAACATTACAATCAACCAATCAGAACTGAGATATAACTTTTCAGGAAATATCTATTTTAGGCTTATGATCAGGGTTAGGTGCTTCTACACCCTTGTTAATCAGCTATCATTTCCAACTGATTTTAGGAATAAATTATGGGTAGGGTTAGGTTTAGGGGTAGGGATTGGGTTAAGTTTATATCTTTGGACAGTAATGTTGATCGAGGATCAACAAAAGATGTTGATCAAGGAACATGTCTTACTTGGCAAAATCACGGCGACCACTCATGTAAGTATTCAATTTCATGTATGTTTTAAATGTAATAAATACACTTATAATATTACATTTTGAGTAAGGAGGAAGCTGGAAAAAGGAAGATATATGGAATAACTTACCTCTTTGGGGTCTGTCTGCATGAAAAAAGGAGGGAAAGGTTCAAAAATGGATTGACGATGTTGGGTCGGCACACACTGATGACATCAGAGGGTTGTGATTGGTTGATTGAAATGTTGATCCAGGACCAACAAAGCGTGTTAATCCAGGATCACATCCTACTTGGCAAAATCACGGTCACCGTTTACCGACAGTGGTTTCTGGAAGTATTCCTGGGCCCATTTAATAATGTCAATGACAGAATCATGCCGATGAGTGATGCAGTGTCGTCTGAGGGTGCGAAGACCACAGGCATCCAACAGAGGTCTTCGGCACAGAGACTTCTCCAGTTTCTCTGAATCTTTTGATGATGTTATGTACTGTAGATTGTAGAGATTTGCAAAGCCTTTGCAATTTGACGTTGAGGAACGTTGTTTTTAAAGTATTCCACAATCTTTTGCGCACAATTTCACAGATTGGAGAGTCTCCGCCCATCTTTATTTCCATCTTTACAGACTCTGCCTCTATAAAGGCCGGGACACACCAAGCCGACGGTTGGGCTACTTTGTTTGGTGTGGTCCACTTGTCGGCTCTTGTCAGCGAGGGGGCCGTCAGCGAGAGGGAGAACTCTGACTGGATGTTCAGTTTAGCAAAAGAGTCAGCGCCCGAGAATTACAGCGAAAGTAATGAAAACGAGCACATAAATGAAGGCGGTACAGACAGAAGGCTGTTTAAATGTTACTTGATCTTTCCCAATCATTCTAATATGCGAATGTTTTCATAACAACATGAGCTGCTTAAAATGATTAAAATGATCAACGTTACTGATATTCAAAATGGTAAGCAATCGCTGATTTGTTTTACGTTTCGTATCTGCGTTTATCTCGTATATCTTTGTTTCGGTTTCTCCTTTTGAATGACCAATATATACTATTGATAGCTGCTGATATGGACAGTTAATTCCTCTCACGCATGCGCAGGACACATGTGTTAGTTTGCCGTCGGCTGTATTCTGTGCGGTGTGTTCGAGCGCAGCTTTTTGGTACGATGCGAGGCGACAACACCATTGACTTTCATCGCCGCTAGTTCTTTGAAGTCGGCTTGGTGTGTCCTAGCCTTAAGACATCCCTTTTATAGCTAATCATGTTACAGACCTGATGTCAATTAACTTAATTGGTTGCTAGATGTTCTCCCAGCTGAATCTTTTCAAAATGCCTTGCTTTTTCAGCCCTTTGTTGAGACCTGTAACAGGCATCAAATTTGAAATGAGCTCATTTAGAGGATAAAAGTGTAAAATTTCTCTGTTTAAACCTTTATGTTATCTATGTTCTATTGTAAATAAAATATTGGCTCATGTAATTTGAAAGTCTTTTAGTTTTCATTTTATTAAAATTTTAAAAACGCCCCAACATTTCCGGAATTCAGGTTGTAGTACCTTTTGAAAAGGTAACGCCACAGTGACAGCTTTGTCTAACACTGTTAGTGTTTGATAGAAGTCTCATGCTGACCAAGGCTGAATTTAATAAAACAATACAGTAAAATGTAATATTGTGAAATACTCTTACAATTTAAAATAATTAATTTCAATTTGCCTGTGGCCATACAGAGCTCAAGCATTTTGGAGAATGAATGGATGTTTTGTATTTGGATATATGTTGAAATGAATTTTCAGCATCATTACACCATTCTTCAGCATCACATGAGCCTTCAAAAATCATTGTAATATGCTAAGAAACATTTTGTATTATCAATGTCGAAAACATTTGTGGTGCTTAACATTTTCGTCAAAACTGTTAAACTTTCCATTCATCAAAGAATCCTGAAAAAAGATTTAAACGTCACTATAACTTTTGATCGATTCAACATCCTTGCTGAATAAAAGTATTCATTTCTTTAAAAAAAATTAAAAAGTCAGTACATAGTTTGATGGTTTCCCATTTTTTGTGTTTTAAGTGCTTTTTATCACTCCTTTCACAAGTAACTGCTGCTTTTCCAAGCCACCCTTTGATTGACAGTGCCACTATTCCATATGATGCAATACCAACCACTAACAGTCCATAAATACACATTTATGAGCTTTTCCCCTCATATTTTAAATTTTTAAGAGCAGGACTGTTTTTTTTTCTTTTGCCTCTTCCAGTAAGAATCATCCACCAGCAGTGCAAGAGCATGAAGAGGACCAAACAGTTACTAATTGCAATTGATATTTGCACTGACGTGACATGTTAATTAAGATATTCAAAAACAAATCAAAGTACAATTTTATAGACAATGACCTACACTTCTTCTCTGATAAACATGTTTTAAGCTTCTGAATTTCTGTATTTTTACTGGAGCCTATAAAGACAAAGTTCTGTTTGGAGAAAATTCAGGCAAATAAACAGGCAGATTAAGAAAACATCGTAAGTTCAGCAACATGTGCTGTAAATACAAGGCAACCAACCAAATACAGAAACTGCAAATAGGGTCAAAATAAATTGAAATATTATTCATACCATCAATCTGCAGTTTATTTTAAGCTGTTTTTTTTTTTTTTTTTTTTTTTACCACTTCTTAAGCATTGCAGAATTTATTTTTGTGAACCTTAAGTGTTATTTAGTTGCAGTTGCAAAAGTTAGCCAACTTACACGATGTTCATTGTCAGATTTAGACTAATACCAAAAAGGTGGAATCATGACTGGAATATATATTAAAAAAAAGACCTTTCAGGTGAACAATAAACACCACTGACCAATAAGCATGTCCAAGCCACGTTTGTCACATGCAGGGTTGGGCAATAACTAGTTACTAGTAACTTAGTTACTGTAACATTATTACTTTTTGCAGTAACTAGTAGTGTAACTAATTACCGTATTGTCCCGAATATAAGACGACCCTGATTATAAGACGACCCCCCTTTTTCCAGATGTACCTTTTGGAAAAAGGCTTTTTGAAAACCAAATCTTGTTTTTTTTTGTTTGTTTGTTTGTTTTTCTCTCTGTAAAACACATTTTTTTTCTTAAATTATTTTCAAATTGCATATTTTTCCTATTTTAATTTTTGTTTTGACAGTATGGTAAATACTGGTAAAATGTACCAACAATGACATTGAAAAATATACACTTTTTGATATAACATTGAAATAACAGGTAGCCCATCTGAATTATATAACATTTAGGCTATCCATCTCATAGTAGCTTACCAAAATTTTATTATCAGTAGAAGTGAAATCTTATTGTAGTCTTCAAATCTGGGTACTGTCTTATGTTTTAAAATCACTTACAGAGGAAGTTTGGTCCCATCAGACTAACATGACAGTCACGACTTTACAGCACACATAACATTACATATTTCACGGCACACTCGTTATATGCGTTTTTGGCGCCACCTATTGTTGTGGGTGTATTACTGACATGTCAAAGTCTAGACCCCAAATATAAGACGACCTCGTTTTTTCAGATGTATTTCCAAGAAAAAAAATATCGTCTTATATTCGGGACAATACGGTACTAATACGATTTCAGTAATATTACAGTTACCATCCATAAAACAGCTCAGTTACTTTTGATACCTCAACCCTGCTGATTTAAAATCCAACAATCAAATAATTCCAAGATTTATTTTCATTATTTTCACAACTCGCACATGCATATGATGTCCCCAGTGCAGCAGGCAAGCTTGGAATATGGAAAAGCTTACATTCAGCAGATTAAAAGACTATATTGATTTTGTCATGTAAAAAGATCTGAACACTGATGTGTAAGTTATGGCTTTACTTTGGCATTACATCCCACCCACATCCCTCTTCAGCATGTGGTACATTTTATAATTAAAAATCTTTTTGGAAAAGTAAACTCTTACAAACTTGTGATTTGATAAAATACATAATGAAATATCATATATGGGTAACAGAAATTCCAATTAGCTTCAAGCTACACATGACAATGAGATTAATATAACACTTCTCCTTGAATGTCACTATCGATCACAATTGACTTTGTAATAACTTGTGTGATCCAATGTGGATTTGTCAAATGATGAGGCAGAAAGATGCAACATTCTAGACAAATTTTGTGGAAGATACAGTTACAACTGTGGGGCATGAAGAAAAAGTAATGTAACTGGCGGTGTAACCATTACTGTTGCCAGAAAGTAATAAGTAACAATATTACTTTTGAAAGGAGTAACTAGTAATGAATTACATTGAGCAACTGCCCAACACTGGTCACTTGTAGTCTGTGCTATTTGCAGCCCACTTCTGTATTTGTTTTTGCATGTGTTGTCAAACTGATGTTTTCTTAATTTCCTGGTGTTTTTCTATTTGCATGAATTTCTCTTAGTCACTGCGATTTTAGCACAATTTCATACCAAGTAGCTTTTTTTTTTAAAACATGGAATTAGCATTTAGAGATGTAATCAAAATGCAGGAAGCCATGCTATAACTTGCACATGACCCAAAAAAAAAAAAAAAAAAAAAAACCCTCTAAAGCTGACAGATGTATTACTATAGGAATAAATAACGTCAAACATTTTTCCATTCACTAGTGGACTAAAATGGTGAGTGACAGTAACTGAAAAATCTGTTTTTGAAAGTGAAAAGACCAGAGTAAAAAAAAAGAAAAAAAAAAAAAAAAAGTGCAGAGAAGCTGCAAGAAAACATTGCTATCAGAGTGCATAAATACCACACCAGCTACCCAAGTTTAACTTTCCAAATTAAAACCACCATGACCTTATGCAGAGGCTGCTCACCTGTACTCTAGCTTGTGAATTACAGGCAAACAAGACTAGTACTACAGGTATTCTCCCTTGGTTTAACCAATTAGTCCCATATAGAAAGGTCTCAATTACAAGTCAGGCTTAAAAACAAATTGCAGGACACAGGATAAAAGCTCTTTGAACAAGACTTTATTAAGACAGAATCAAAACAGACTAAGAGCTTGAGAGCACTATTTTTCCTGAAGACAGCGGCGTTCTCAACGATTGGACATTAGTGGCCTCTCTTCGTACTTGTTATGGGAACGGGGGGGGGGGGGGGGGGGAGGAAAAGAAAGTGGCTGTAATTAGAATGTGCAAGCTTATAAATGACTAAACAATGGGGATCTTCAGTAGCCATACCTTTCCTCTCATTTTTTAAAGGCATGGGAGATGGACATTGTCTCTTGCAGATGCCATCACTCTCAGCATCACAAAGCACAGCGTCGCAGTGTACAAAAATCTGGGGAGAGAAGTAGTCAGTAATGCAGCCAGAGTACACAAATTATGTCCCTGAAGAAATAAAAACTACCTGATCCTGAAACACGACATCATTCTGCACAAACGTAAACGTCTTGATTTCAAAGTGCTTCAAATGAGACGGGTATGGAACGCTGTTAGGAATGACAGGGTGGAAAACTGTCTCGTACCGGTCAGCCAGATTCACACAGCTGTTGAAAGACAAATTGGGTTTTTAAAAAAAAATAAATAAAAAAGGTAGGACTAGTCAGTAACCTTAAGAGGTGATGTTTAGGGTCAAAGTCTTAACATTTTATACAAGTCAAAACTATTACCCATCTACTATCAAGTCCCATCTTGGAGTAGAGTTCCAGTCTTCTTTCAGAGTAGCCCAACAGTTCTCCAAGACTAGCTCTATCTGAGGATCAGTGGACTGAAGCAGCGCCACCTCAAAGAACAGAGGACTTCTTAAGTACTGTACAACTGGGTAATCCTCCTTTACATAGAAGTTACTATACGAGTCATCTGGGGGAGAGAGGAACAAGAAAGAGCAACATGACTCACAAAGAGCACTTGTTTCCTTGCCAATTTTAATAGTCCAATAGCCATTTTACACCCAATATTATGCTTGATTTTGGGTGATTAAATCAAATTTAAGTATAAACTGCTCCAAAAGAATAAAACTAGTCAAGTAGAATCGTGGAAAGTCTGGTACTACTCTAGCCTGATACTTCCTGACAACAGCAATGTAGTCATATGAACATTTGGACAAAGGGTTAAGTGCTCACCTGACTACTTGCTAGAGTTTGGCTCCAACAAGAAAGGCCAAAAGTATACTTCGGTTTCTATGTAAATGCTAAAGTACGCATGCAATGCAGGTGTATAGCATGTACAGGGCCAAAGTCACCACGTGTACAATGTAGACGCAGCTTGCAGATGCGCTTACATTTCAGTCTGCCTATAGTGCCTAACTTGCCTATAGTGAAGTATACCTTGAGACTGTTCAATTAAAAGCTGAAGTATACTTTGGGGCTTAAACACACCTGAACAAGTTAATCAAGGTCAGTAATTAGTTTATTTTGGGTTGGATTAAAACTCTGCAGAAGAGTGGATCTTGGGGTGCTATACCTGCTCAAGATTGATTGAAACCGGGCTAAAGTGCTGTTTGGAGCTGTCTTGACAAGTCTAGCATCAGCTACTCAAGAGTTGATTTGCTTAAAGTTGTAACTCAAATGCCACCTGACAGTGAAACCACAGCATTTTAGCCTACCCAGAGCGAGCCTCAGTACAACTTGCAGCTCTCCAAAACCAGTCTCTGGCAAGGGTTCATTCTCCCGTGGCTTTGTGAAGAAAGCAACCGTCTGGGCATCGTTTAGCATGTAATAGCAGGACATGGTCACACTAATAAGGAGAAAGAAAGTACGCTTTTAAAAAGTCTCAAGACATGCATTAGCAGGCATGATAAACAAACTCCAAAAGATTCCATCTTACTGATACTCTGGATCAGGACTTGCAGGTACTTCCTTTTTATTCTGCTGGTAAACTTGTAGCCCGTTATCCAGAGTGATTTCATTTTGATACATCACAACGTCATCATAGAACTGAGGGAGAAATGAGAGCATAAGATGGTGAAAGTTTAAGTACTACTAAAAGTAGTAAAACGAGAAACTCCATACCGTTCTAGTGGTTCCACAACTGTTTGCTTCAAAAGAGAAGTAGGCGAAGCGATCATTGCTGAATTTGGGTCTACATGAGGGATCCCTCAGGGTAAGTTGACGAGGGACAAGCTGGGGAACTGATTCTACCTTCACTGCGAGGGCTGACATTGTGCCATTGCTAAAACACTCTGGAAAGTTCATGTCAAAACCATTACTTCTCTAGGCCAATTGCCGAGACCTGTTAAAAGCACTAATAACTTGAAAGAACACCATGTAAGAGAACATACCAGTCATGGTCAAGGGAAAGTTACAAGCCAGGGAGAAGTCACTTAGTGTCCATTTGTTTATGGGCTCCCATAGTAACACATCAAGCCGAGCCCTCAAGGATGATGGGTACATCAGCTGAAAAGACAATTTATAGCAGTGTCTGTCTATGCACAAAACAAACAAACAAAAAAAAAAAACCCCAACAAGTCATACCTCAAACACAACATCAGATGAAAGGAAAGGCACTGCCAAGCTCATATGAGTGGCATTCTCCTTTAGATCATACTCTGCTCTCTGGTCTGGAGTCATGTCACCCCTAGCCATCATAATATTAAAGTTTTTTCCCAGGTTTCCAAATGAAATTGTGATGTAGAATTTCTCTTCGTCACAAGTTCCACTCATAGTTGGGAGAACTGGATGGGGGAATGAGCAATTGAAAAATGACATTAAACACTTTGGTATTAAGGGGAAAAAAAAAACAAAAACAACCCACACACACACGTCTTTAACATCCAGATTAGCAGTATCAGCACTTACCGACATCTTGAAGGGTTACATCAACAGATGCAGTATGGGAGAGTGGAGTATATTCAGGCAGGATCATAAAACCGAAGATGACATGAAGAGTATAAACCGTAAAAGTCTGATCGACTTGCTGAGGGGGGAAAAATAAAATATTTAACAAAAAAAAAAAAAAAAAAAAAAAAAAAAAAAAAGCAAGTGGAATGTCTCAAACAAAAACAAACCACTCACAGTTCTGACAACAAAAGCATCAGAGAAGGGAACTTGAAGTCTAAACGCCCTGGAGCCATTTTGAAAGCGTTGTTCCTGTATGTTGATGCCCCTTGCATTAGCCTCTGCCACAGTAAGGACTCCAGTGGAAAAGGTTATGTTCACCAACTCAGTGTCATAAAGGAAAGGACCCAAGAGTACATCAAACATCCTTTGTTCTGTATCAGTGACTACAAGGAGAGAAAGAATTTATAAGAAAAAAACAACAAAACCTAAACATCTCATATTCGGACTGTTAAAGAACCCTCACGGTCAACAAAGTGGGGTGGTCTAGGCATAAGAGGGGTCTTGATGGGGAAGAGGACTTTGTATCTTGTAGCATCCATGCCTCCTTCACTCCACAGTAACTCCAGCATTGGCTCAATGTTGTATGTGATATGGTACTGGTTATTTACAGCATGACTCTACAACAGGAGTAAACCATGAGGTTTAAGCACAAGACTTAAAGTTGCCAAATTAAAGCAAGAAACCAAACCTTGTAGTAGCCATCCGGTCCACCCATTGGTATTTTCATTACAACTTGATCATCTACTACAGTCAAAACATAGCCTCTAGTAGTCATTTGTGCCGAATCTATCTGCTTTCCATCTATTCCCATGAACATGCCAAGGAGACTGGTTTCAACAGAACTCATTAGTGGATTAAACCGGGGGAAGTTCCAGGTGATCATCTCATCCGTAAAAGAAAGCCCACCTGTAAGAGAAGCAATAGATCAGGGTTCTTCCATCGTGGTCTTGGAGATCCACTAACCTGCAGAGTTAAGCTCCAACACACCTGACTGATTTTCAAGTGAACCCGAAGACCTTTAGAGGTCAATTCAGATTGATTTAATTGGAAGTAAACCTGTATGGAAAGAGTGGCTCAAGGACAAGGAATGTCCTTGAACCCTGTAAATACCAGGTCAAATGCTATTGGGAATAGTGTCACGTACCAGTAGGACATGCAGCGACAGTATCCAACATGGTTACAGACCACTGTTTCTTGAAGTAGGTGGTCACCCTGATCATCTTCATGGGCACGCCATTCACCTGTTACAGCAGAATCAACATTGGTACGAGAAAACTACTAAAAGCAGCAAATCACATTTTCCATACTCACATTTTCCACATAAGTCTCAGGCAGGTCATATCCGCTTCGTAGCACCAATCGAGACCTGGTTGTTGTTACACCATATCCTGTCCTCAGGGCATCCTCCAACACCATAGCTTTTTGAGTAGGTGTGAAAAATACCATCCTCCAGATGTTGTACCTAGAGGTAACGGCCTGGAAGACAGCAGGCAAAGCTTGTTTGATCAAGTGGCATGTGCCATGCAGACTCAAAACAAGAGCTGAACCACCATACCTCAGGAACAGTATTGGTCCACTGGTCAGACACTTGTGTACGGGGCATAGGCTGTTTACGCAAAGCTGTAATTTCTTCTGGCAATCGGTTAACAGAAACCTAGGAGAAACCGTTGTTAGGATCTCTGAAGACTACTGTGGCTTGGTATGTGTGTGTGGCACAAGCAAGCATAGTTTTACCTCCATATAATTCCGAGTGCAAAGAACTTCACGGGGGGCCCATTGGTCATAGTGACAAGTCTTCACCACCTCAAAGACATCTTGTTCCGCTTTGACACCATGAACCCGGACGCGCAGGTCAACATTAAACACATAATCATCCTAAATGCAGAAAGGACTGTTGAAGTGAAAGATAGCAGGATACATCATCTCTTTAGGGCCAAAAAGAGCCAGTTACCGCAGTCGCTGAAAAACAGTTGAGGAGAGAAGCAAAGACTCTGTAGTTACCCCAGGGATCAGAGTCTATACTAAAACCACATTTGGCAGCCAGGGTTGGAGTTAAAGGTTCAATTTGGGAGCCATCTGAAAAGGAAGAGAGGACAAGGTTATGACACAAGTGTAGGTTATTGTTATCCTTCTTGGCAATATAACCAAGTTGCAGGTAACTTACTGAGAACATCAAATTCAACTTGATTTCCAAGACCTAGAGATTTGTCTACGGTTAACCTCATGTAACTTCCAAGACAATCAGTCTTCAGGCCTGTTCCTGAAAGAAACCACATTTAAACAAAACAGAAAATTAAATATTAATGGCAAGTTTGGCGTACTCCACCTAAACGAGTTCACATGCTTAAAACATACGTTGGTTAAAATTCTGTGCTGGCACCACACTGAAATGCTTCTGTGCCAAAACCATAACCATCAACAGCCAAAAAGTACTGAAAAAGAAATAAAACAAGTGTTAGAAAACAAACAGTAACAAAACATTTGCAACACAGAATCTAACTTACCACATCCCAAAAAGCCATGCCGTCATCCTTGCTCAAAAACAGGCCTCTCTGCTTTCAGGTGGTAAAGATCTATGAAAACCACCACAATTTAAATCCTTCTAGTGCAAGAGCTCAAAATAATGTGCATGAAACTCTCTGAAAGGAAACGTATAAATCAGCTAACTCTTGTGCACAGGTGATGCTTGCCATCAACTAAAGAGCAGGTGTCATGAGTTAACTATTATGCTGAAGTATTCAGAGGGAGGAAGTCCTCACACATTAATGAGTGAAAGCTGAGCTCTGCTAATGATCATTGCAATAAAAATGTAGTATTTCTAGGAATGTATAAACAGTGTTGGTTACTGAAAAGGTTAAATACATTTGGTAGACTTTAAATAGTTACTGCAGTGTACGCGATGAGTAGATTTTCCTTTAAGGTTTAAACTTGAGAATATAAAATATAGTGTAGATAATTCTGTTTAAATATAATTTATGATTTTATGTTTGTTTTTGGAGTTAAATATGTCCCACACATATTCTTGACAGGTCTTGTGAAATTCAACATATTTTAAAATTTCACAAAGAGCAAAAAATAGGCAAAATGCACATTTTAAAGAATGGGTTTATTTAAAAAACAAACAAACACATAATTATTGCACCCTTTGTGACTGAGAAATCAACAATTAAAGTATTCTGAAATGTACATCGTCAGGCATTTTCACTCGTATCTTGAGCAATGACCAACAGGATTGGCCCTTTACTCACAAAGACTGAAAGACTACTAGCAGGTTAATACATATTTATCACTCTACATATAGAAACATTAAAGTTCTCAGACAAAGCTTAAGACTTATATCATAAAATATGTGCTATTGTTTACATTTATAAAAACTACTTAAACATCCTAATTGAACTATGGCCTAATCTTGGCTAAATCTAAGCCAGTGGTTTTCAAACCTCTGCATGTAGTACCCCCAGCACTGTATGCCTGAATCCCAATGTGCATACTATCCATCCTAAATTCTATGTGATATTAGTCATTTTCAATACTATTTAGGGCAGATTGGGTGGATAGTATGCACATTAGGACACAGGGTATGTTTTGTATGTCTCCCTATACCTGACACACCCACTTCAGGTGGTTATGAATCAGTGTTTTCTTAAGTGAAACGATAAATACAAAAAAACAAAAACAAATACCAATATTTTAAACTTGACCGTCGTGTTCACTTTGTGTGGTTTCTGAAGTGGTCCTGTCCCCTTGCATTATTCAGACTAAAAATATTTTCTTGTGTTCATCTGTAGAAAGAAAGTCATAAACATCTGGGACGATATGAGGGTGAGTAAATGATGAGAGAATTTTCATTTTTGGGTGAACTGTTCCTTTGAATAGCAAGATGTGATGCAGAGGCTAAAACATATTCCAGACAGAATACAAGAATGTGTTGAATTAATGAGGAGAGTAATAGAATTAAAACATACAACATTAACGTTTTAAAAGGCCACTTTTTTTGTTGTCTATTCAACATCACTCTCTGAAACAGGGATGGGGAGCGTTGATCCTGGAGGGCCGGTGTCCATGCAGAGTCTAGCTCCAACCTTAATCAAACACACCTGAACAAGCTAATCAAGGTCTTCAAGATACAGGTAGGTATTTTTTCTTTTTTTTCAGGGTCGGAGCTAAACAGGACAGTGGCCCTCCAGGATCAACGTTCCCCAACCCTGGGGCCTGTTCTTCGTACGTCGCTAACTCAGTTAGCTGGATTGTTGACGATTTCGCTTTCTCTTGGATTGGCTGGTTCTTCGAAGCTCATCCCGGAGTTGCTGTCATAGCAACAGGTCAGTAAACTTAAACCTGCTTGGGAGCATCTTTTTAAGCAGAATTTATACTTAAAATATGTCCCAGTCACCGCTACTTTATTATAAGTGTAGGCTACCCCTACTGATCCAGGGACAATAATTTAAAAATCAATTTGAAAATAATATAACACTATAATATAACTATGTTGTGTAGTCTATAATACTATAGACACAGCCAGTTTTACTCATTGAAAGATTTATTAGTGACAAATACTAGAAATGATGAAAATAATTGGGAATCATGTTCAGTTCACATTTCATTAATCTATTATAACATTGATGTAGGTTTGTTTGCTTGGCTGTTTCCTCATAAAGGTCCAGAAGTTTGTCAACTTTTTCATCAGGTGTCTTTTTCAATGATATGATCTCATTACGTTGCTGTCTTGCCGCCAGCCAATCGCGGTTTCGAGTTTATCATATTTATTGTGCATAAGATAAAACAAAAATGTAATGTACTTTTCAAGATGAAATTAAATTAAGGAGTAATAAATTTTTTCTGTAATCAAGTAAAAGTACAAGTAACCAGTTTAAACTGTACTTGAATAAAGTACAAATCCCCCAAAATAATACTTAAGTAAAGTAATCAAGTAAAATTACTCAAGTATTTTACACCTCTGGCTGGGGGTACTCCAGGACAGGTTTGAGAACCACTGATCTGAGCCCTGTCTGTGAAACCAGCCCTAAATGTCATTTCAGCTCATGACTGCACAATCATATGCTCTTGGATTGTCCATGAGAATATAACTTATAGTTGAATCAACAGTTTAATGAGCTTGATTATAAAATTTAATGACTAGTTCTCTTCAACTTTTCTTCACGGTCCAGTAGTGTCTGCTGCAAACTTTCTTTAGCATCTTTAAAATTAGGATTCAGTTCCAGGGCTCTCCGAAAGTCACTCTCTGCTTCCTTGAAAAAGCCTTAGAAGGAAAAACACATTGAAATCAAACAGCACACATTGGTGGAATACAACAGATTGGCAGAAAGCATGCTCTGAGAAAAATAACAAAACTTTAATAGGAATAGTTCATCCAAAAATTTTAATTCTGTCATTAATTACTCACCCTAATATCATTCCAACCTATAACACCTTCGTTCGTTCATCTTTGCAACATAAAAATAAGAAATTAAAGTAAGATATTTTTGATGAAATCTGAAATCAGAGCTTTCTGACCCTGCATAGACAGTAACGGAACTACCACGTTCAAGAAAGATACTAGTAAGGACACCTTTAAAATAGTCCATGTGACATTTATGAAGCTTTGAGAATACTTTTTGTGCACATGCACACGCATGATGCATGGTATTGTCATGAACTCATGACTGCATGCACGTAAACCACTAATGTCACATGGACTATTCTAACGATGTCCTTACTACTTTTCTGGGCCTTGAATGTGTCAGTTGCGTTGCTGTCTATGCAGGGTCAGAGGTCTTCACGGTCCACTTGGATCCGAAAACCCGAGACCCGAGCAGGTTCGGGTCCAAAAATTCTACAAGTGCCTCAGACACGGGTCGGGTTCAGTGTTAGCAGCCTCGGGTCTTGAGCAATTAAAATAAATGTGCTTTTCCAAAATGGAAAGAATTAGACCTGAATTATTTTAAACTTTCCCGGGTGCGTAGCCTACTTGTGCGTTCATGTTAAGTTCATTTTTGAGAAATGCACGTAAAAAAGGAACATACGTTTGTAACCTCAGAAATCCATCTTATAGAAATCCACTCACTTCATTACGCTGCGTGTCAAGGCTTTTCTTTTTTGTGTGCAGAAGCCCTTCACCGCAGATGAGGTAAATAACATTGCACACAAAACTAGCAAACTAACAAGATTTATTAGCCTATCAATTTAATTTTTATAAAACTATCACGTTTATATTTTATGGGTCGTTTATAGGCAGGCAAAAATATAAAGTAATAGGCTAATAAGTAAATAAACTGAATGAAAGCAATGGAGCAGCGGCCAAATCAGTCAGCAGGACCCGGGATTTTTCCGGACCGATGTGGGGCTGCAAGCTGTGCACACGTCAATGGCGTTTACGTTTGGGTCCAGTTGGGTGCGAAAATAAATGCAGTTGGGTCAGACTTGGGTCTAATTTCATCGGGTCTGTCTCGGGTCGGGTTTATCTTTAAAAAAAAAAAAGATTTATACACGTTGGGTTCAGGTAAGAAGTGATTCGGGGTCAGGTACGGATTTTAGGACCTGAGAAGACCTCTAGTCAGAAAGCTCTCAAAGATGAGCAAAGGTCTTACGAGTTTAGAACGACATGAGTGTGGAGTAATTAATGACAGAATTTTAATTTATGGGTGAACTGTCCCTTTAAGCTGGTTGGATGCTCTGAGCTGGTCTGAGCAAGTCTAAAACCTCTCAGGGTGTCTTAAAGTGTTAGGCCTAGTTCACCCAAAAATGAAACTTCTGTCGTTAATTACTCACCCTCATGTTGTTCCAAACCCATAAAACCTCTGTTCATCTTCGGAACACAAATTAAAGTGCCCCTATCATGGATTTTTTGAAAATTACCTTTCATGTACTAACACAGCTCTAAGTGAATGAAAACATCCTGCAAAGTTTTAAATCTGAAAGTCCACCGTGTATAAAGTTATTGTCTCTCAAATGAAAGAGTCGACTCCGAATCATTGAAACGAGTTGTTTTTAAACGAATACAAAGCAGTTTCATGTTAACGTCAACATGAAACATTAGCATATTGCGCACAGACCTGGGAAAACTTGATTTTTGCGTTGGTCTGAAGGAAAATGCAAATTCATTCTTTGCCACTAGGTGCTGCTTTTGGAGCATTAAAAATAGCTGTTTCCCAGGTAACGGTTTTACTCAAACACTGCTTTAAATGAAATCGACCAATCGGATCAATCTCCGCAGATTAGCATCATGCAAAGGAGGGGTTTGGAAAAATGAATCGTTGAATGAATCGTTTGGGAGTCGTTGAGCAAACAAGGTATAAATATAAATGCATATTATAAGAAAATGAAAGTGTTTTTTGACCTTGCATGCATGCCAACCTGTTGTTGAGGACTCCCAAAACATGAACCTTTCATAACCCATAATAGGGGCACTTTAAAATATTTTAGATGAAATCTGAGATCTCTCTGACCCTGCATAGACAGCAACACAACTGAAATGTTCCCAGACCCAGAAACATAGTAAGGACATGGGTAAAACCATCAATGTGACATCAGTGGCTCAACTTCAATACAGCATGTGCGCTTTCTCCAGAACATAAACAATGCTGATTATGTTGATTACGTTCTGGGGAAAGCACTCGCATACATCGTGGTACTCTCCAAAATGGTGGAAGACGGTAACTCAGGAGAAGAATTGTTAAATAAATTGTTATTTGTGTTTTCTTTGCGCACAAAAGTTGTTTTATCGACGTTTCTGGGTTGTGTGAACATTTCAGTTGTGTTGCTGTCTATGCAAGGTCAGAGTTCATCAAAAATATATTAATTTGTGTTCTGAAAATAAATGAGGGTGAGTAATTAATGACCGAATTTATTTTTCGATTAACTAACCCTTTAAGCAGGTTTATGCGAATTTTTCACAAGCACTGACATGACGCATGAATAGTTAAAAATTTATCTTCAGCAACGTAAGCCCCCGTTTAATGGTTAAACTTTGTACCAACCCAATCTGTAATGTATCAATCCCCTGTTATAAAGTGGCACTTCAAACTGGCGGTTGATCTGTATGGCAGAGGTATAGTCATCCATGGCTTCATAAAAATCCACCCGCAGATACTTCACCTGCCCTCGGTTATTATAGGCAATGGCCAAATCATGAGCACTGCAGTCTCTAGATAAACATAAAATGTGATTATTAGCGAAAACATGCGAGTATGATCTTAATTCATCAACTCAGTGGCAAGCAATCGTCTGTACTAGACAGTTTACATGCAGTCTGTGCTAATGCTTACTAGTGTCCTCCTGACTCATTTATTCAAATAAGCTTACAGTCGTTAATACCTGGATTTGGTGCAGGACTCGATGAATTGTGTGTATAATTCCTCTGCTGGTTTATAATTCTTACTATTGAACTCTTCATGCGCTTTTTGTAGGATCACGAGCTCGCTGTCCTCCATGAGACACACTACTACTAGTAGCTATAATCAGCTCATGCATATTAATTAGTGCGTATTGACGTTTTACTTTTTCCTGGAACGTCCTGTCATTGAACCTAATTAATATTCATGAGGATTAGATAGTTTGCCAAGTAGATGTTTCTATGTACTGGCGGTATGCGAGCGCCCCCTTCTGAGCCGGAGTGCAATAATTAGCACTCAAAAGCTAATTAAAAACACCAATTCAAAGCGTCACATTAAATAAGGATGGAATGGTGTCAGATCTCCTGCAGCTAAATATATAAAATCCCCGAAAACATTTTAGTTAGGCTACCATTAGCCGATCAGATTTTGTCATATTACAACTTATACATTTAGTTGAACATTGTATCAAAATACATTTTCACTTTATGTATTTATTACAATGTAAACATGTGAAATAAACAGTTGTTTGTATCGCACCTTACGTAGGCTGACGCAGTAATTACCATCAATACAATAACTTACAGAAAATTCAGTAAACTGACTACATAGGCCTACCGCGTATTGCAACTAATGTTGTATCACTTTGCTAATTCTGCATAAAGCGCAAATATAGGCCTACCTGTAAGATTTCTAGCGTATCTCCCCATTGTCCTCACAATCACAAAAACAAACTTTGCACAGAAATTCACCTCTGGGTATGTCAATACGCACGGCCTTTCAGCATAACATTTTTTTTTTTTTTTTAATGATGGACATACCTAACCTTTTTAACTGTGGTGATTTGCTGGGAAATTTCTCATCTCCATGCTTACCCTTGAGGTTAGGATGTGAAAATATTTACCAGACCTGTTTTTCGCCCGGTCTATGACAGAATAGATGGTTTCAGAGACAGGTGGAAGGTATATGTGTACACAGGGAATGCTTTGAAGAGAATGCAGATAATTCATGGCCACCACGGTGTGCCAGTCAAAAACAAGTCAGCAGAAATATTGTAGAGCCTATTTCAAACAGAACTGTGACTGTTTTTAAGAGGTGAACAGTTTGAAATACACCAATGGCGCCAGGTGCACCGTCACCTAGATTTCAGTGAACTTCGAGACCTCGAATCTAATGATCTTTGCTCACCTTTATGACCCAAATATTGGTGTTTGCTGTGAGAATTAACATGTTACATTGAAGTCTCATGTCCTGATCTCTCCTCTTCAAAAGATCTCTTTCATTCCATCTCCTTGCAACCAAATGAATACTTTCTTTGTTTGCTCTAACAGGTGATCGAGAAATATCAGTTGATGTGATCTTGAAAATGTCCCAATTCCTGTAGGTTGTGAATTGATTTTAGATGGGATTTGGGATGAGAGGGATTCTGATGTTCTCGGTCTGCCTCAATTTGTGGGATGTTCAAATGTTTGTATAGCATATATGTGTGATTAAATAAATGAATGATCAGGGGAATTTCACAAAGCTGGTCAAGAACATGTTTTCGTGCAGTTCACCTGGCCAGTGATTATACGATTATGTTTAGTCAACGTCTAGACTGAAGGTCTACAGTTGGTCTGTAATGGTCAAGATATTGATTCAAGCACATCTCACAGTGGTTGCAGACAGACAAGTTCTTCACATCTTACTGTTAAACCTATAGTCTGTCTAGCTGAACTACGTGAAGATGATTTCTATAGGGACGCCTGTATCGTTTCAATACACTGTGAGATATTAGAAGGCAAATATTATGAACATAGACTTTGAGACTGTTGTTTAAAAGTGTTACAGGTTTTAATATAATGAATATTACTGCTTTTTTTATAAATATTGTAGACTACAATGTCTAACTTTAACTGTATACATGAGAGTCTACATAAGATTAAACAATAAAAATATGAACATTCTTTCTTTGACATGAACATAAGCAATAAAAATACACCTTTGATAATGATCCTTAGTAAAATTGGTTACAATACTTGGTTTAATTTAGTATATTTAAATGAAGAGATTTCTTTTAACCATTTCTGGGGAGCAAAAGAACATCATTATACATACATTCCAGCAATTCATGTGTGATTTAATCTCTTATTAATATTAATTACTATTTGAATATGGTTAACATTCTTTTTTTATGTCAAAATGTGGTTTAAGAAACATCATCTGAACATCAGCCACTGTGATCCAGTTTTAAAGCTATTCATGTGATCAGTGTGGCCCGTGATGAAGCTTCAGTGATGAAACAGAAACCGTCTTGTTGTCTAGTGCTTCATATCCACTCCAGTAATCGCTGAAAGTTCACAGAACATGTTGAGCCCTGATGAACGGAAGTAAAAATCAAACTTTTAAATGTTTAATCGGCATAAATCATGTCAGAGAATCAATACTTACCAAGAAATGCTCCATTACATGTGTCCCAGCATGTTTTCCATTTGTTCAACCTTTCTTATGACAGCAGCAAGTATAACGACTGTTAAGGTTAAAGGGTTTGAAATAAGCTGTTTCCAAAAACAAATATAAAAGTAATAAAGCTCAGCAAATGATGTTAGAATTAAGATTTTTATGTGAATTATTCTTTTAAGAGAGATGATTTTCCATTGCATTCATTATGGGAAATGTAGTTCCACTAAAGGCCCCAATGTACTTCAAGCATAACAGAAGGACGTTATTGACGTGTGATGTTATTTTGAAAGGATATGTTTGGCGTTGAGGTCCTGAAGGGAGGTTTGTGTCAGCCTCTGGAAAGCCAGTCGGGCCTCACACATGCAGGGGTCCTGAATGATCTCCACTTTCACCTCTTCACATCACAATCAAACAACAAACATCACAGAAAATACCTTGCCAAAGGGTGATTTGAATTAGGGGTAATTATAGATCAAATTATCTACCCCACCCCCAAACACAAAGTGAAAGTTTCTTACCAAATATGTAACACTTTTCAACACAGTTTATGCAATGTTGTTCTTTTCTGAATTTCTTACAACATTGTGAGAGTGTTACATATTATGAGTTTACATCGATGTTGAATCAGTGTTCAACTGACTCAACATGTCAGAAATTACAAGACACTGACAGATGAAGTTTCCCTAGTGACTACAATTTATTTTAATGAATGATTTCTGCAGGATCATGACTGGAGTAATGGCTGCTGAAAATTCAGCTTTGCAATTATAGGAATACATAAACAAATAATGTAATACTATTTATGTTTTATTTTAAATCAAATAATTGCATTGCTTGGTGAGCATTAGAGATGTTCATCAAACATTCAATAACATTAAAATAAATTTTGACATAATACAAGACGACTTTCTGGTTAGGCGATGCCCACTTCATAATATAACATCATGTGAAAAATACTAATGTTTTATGTGGTGCTTGTTTGATTTAAAAAAAAAATTCTCCAATATTCCATGGCTATTGGATTCATTATTTCCAGTATCAATGTCTATTGGAATTTTTACCTATTTTTCATAAAGGTATCATTCCTGCCCACAGCACATGAAGTGGATGGTTACAGAAAACATGTTTGAATAGTACTTCTATAAACTCTTACGTTTTTTGGAACATGTTTTCTTGTCTTCTTTCAACACAAAACCCCGGTGGCACTCACAGTGATAGGAAGCATCATCGTTGACACAAATGTGTTCACATTCATGACCCAGCGCACAGTAGTCCAGACCTGCAATAAGTTAAAACTCTAGAGCCCTGAAGCTAACAAATCTCAGCAACACATGACAGAAAAATTCAACTAAATTATTTTATAGCTCTAATTGTTCACAGTTACGTAAAATTCTCCTTAAGAGAATATTCCACAAGACAATCATAATTCTCAGCTCGCTACAGAAACCTATCATAAAATGGTATGACAGCAATACCATTTATGAAGGTCTAAAGCAGAAAACTCACTGGCACTACCATCTCCATCAGCGTCACTGGCTTTGAAACATGATTTCTTGTCCTGCATCAAGACAAAGCCAGCAGGACACGAGCAGTAATATGAAGAACCACTGGAGACGCATGTGTGTTGGCAGTCATGGCCCAACGCACAGGAATCCATACCTGAAATAAGCCATAGTGCCGACCAAAAGGTGGGGGATTTCAGAATACATGTTGCAAAATTAAAATTTCTTTAAAATAATATTAATAGCAATCTGATCACAAGCTAGGTCTAATGCTTTAATAGAATACAATTTGATGGTTTTAGATCACGAAATGGTATAAATGAAGTCTCAGTAACTCACTAGCACTACCTTCACCATTTTGGTTGCCATCGTTCTCTTTGTTTTGGTCACCCTTGTGTACACTGCCACCATGTCCGTAAGCGCCAGCGCCTCTAATGGAGCACGTTCGCATGTCGTCGTTCAAGACAAAGCCTGAGCGGCATTTGCAGTGATACGAGTTGCCACTGCTCACACAAATGTGTTGACAGCTGTGTCCTATTTCACAGGCATCCATATCTGGAACAAGCCATAGGACATCTACAGTAACACTGGCAATACTGTACAAGAAAATCTCCTTAAAAACAAACAATCAAAACATCAGGAATTTTCCATTGAAGGTTTTGGGGATTTGTTAAATGTTGTGGAAAATGGTGGAAAATGTCATTGTAGCTGAGCTTTTCATCTAATTTGACGCAAAATAAATAAATAAATAAATAATAATAATAATTAGACACTAACACTGACGCATCAATGAGATTTTCGGAAGTAATTGGAAAAATAAAACCTTTGACCTCTGTACTGTAAATAATCTTCTTCCCAATGAGTTAAAATGTAATACACAATATAATAATAATAATAATAATAAAATATATACTAAAATATGCAAAAAGTCTTAATATATTTATATTAAGACTTTTCGCACATTAAGTAAAACTAGTTAAAAACAGCAAGAAAGAATCTCCTGGTGCAGTCCTACAAAATACACTTACATTCAATATGTAATCTATGAAAACAAATCTGAATATTTGACGCAGTATTATTCTTTAAATAAATGCATCGTGTTTTAAGAATTTGTAAATGATATTTCAAATGAAAGATTCAAAAATCTTTTTTGGTTTTGGATTTTAAACTAATTTCCTGGTATTTTCAAGCCAAAACGTAACCAATATACTTGTATGGCGTCTGCTACATTTGCCACATATGAAATACTATCTGCCTCTAAAAATGTAGCTATGGTTTGTCATCTGTCTCAGACATACAGCAACACTGACACTGATCTTATAGCTATACTGTTTTGACAATGAAACAGTACAGAAGAAGAATGTCCACAATAATTCAACAGTGACTTTGAAGGCGTTGAATCAGTGGCTAGAAGTCCAGAATTCAGCTGCTAGTGAGCTGGATTATAGGACAAAAATCATTACATTGCATACATTTAGCTAAATTACAGCTCTGTTCCCAAATCGAGTGAGTTGCCTTGAAACAATGTATCTTAAAGCGCAAAGGCTGTTCCAAAACATCAGCTACAAGATTAAGCTGCCTTCTAAAATATGATTCACACCTGAAATAAGCCATAGTGCCAATCAAAAAGTGGGTGATTTCAGAATATGATGGAATTTAATTTGATGTTTTTAGATCACGAAATGGTATGAATGAAGTCATAGTCATTTCTGATCTTAACTCACTAGCACTACCTTCACCATTTTGGTTGCCATCATTCTTTTTGTTTTGGTCACCCTTGTGTACACTGGCACCATGTCCGTAAGCGCCAGCGCCTCTAATGGAGCACGTTCGCATGTCGTCGTTCAAGACAAAGCCTGAGCGGCATTTGCAGTGATACGAGTTGCCACTGCTCACACAAATGTGTTGACAGCTGTGTCCTATTTCACAGGCATCCATATCTGGAACAAGCCATAGGACATCTACAGTAACACTGGCAATACTATACAAGAAAATCTCCTTAAAAACAAACAATCAAAACATCAGGAATTTTCCATTGAAGGTTTTGGGGATTTGTTAAATGTTGTGGAAAATGGTGGAAAATGTGGTAACACTTTACTTGAAGGGGTGTGACGAAGACTGACATGACACCTTCATAATCATGACATGACACGTCACGAATATGAAGGTGGTTTTATGCATGTTTATGACAACTGTCATTAAGTGCATTAAAAATGACATAACTGAGCGAATGACAAAGATGATATTATTTGACCTTTCCCTACCCCATAACAAAGACATCTCAAACAATGTCATCTTTGCATTAACTGAGCGAATGACACTTAATCACAGTTGTCATAAACATGCATAAAAACCCTTCATATTCATGACACGTGCCATGTCATGATTATGAAGGTGTCATGTCAATCTTATGCACACTCCTTCAAGTAAAGTGTAACCGAAAATGTCATTATGACCAAGCATGTTATCTGATTTGAAGCAAGAAACCAATTCAATACTAACACTGACTCATCAATGAGATTTTTGGAAGTAATTGGAAAAATAAAAACTTTGTACTGCAAATAATCTTGTTCCCAATTATTTTTTTCCCTACTTTTTACTCATTTCAAGTAAAACAAGCTACTTTTTAAATAAATTTATCTTGTTTTAAGAATTTGTACATAAAAAATTTACATGTAAATTAAAAAATCTTTTTTTAGTTTTGGGTTTTAAACTTAATATCCTGACATTTTCAAGCCAACACGTAACCAATATGCGCCCTGCTCCATTTGCCCCAAAATGAAAAACTAAGATATGGTTTAAACGTAGATATGGTTTGCCATCTGTCTCAGACATACAGCAACACTGACACTGATGTTATAGCTATACTGTTTTGACAATGAAACAGTACAGAACAAGAAAGTCCACAGTAATTCAACAGTGACTTTGAAGGGGTTGAATCAGTGGCTAGAAGTCCAGAATTCAGCTTCTAGTGAGCTGGATTGTAGGACAAAAATCATTACATTGCATACATTTAGCTAAATTACTGCTCTGTTCCAAAACCTAGTGAGCTGCCTTGAAACAATGTATCTTGAAGCGCAAAGACTATTCCAAAACATCAGCTTACAAGATTATGCTGCCTTATAAAATATAATTCTGGCCAAAATCTAATGCAGCAGTGCATTCATACATGCAACCAATTAAAATAGAGATCTTTAACAAATATTTGTGCTATGTGTTTTTATGCTCGTGAAGTTTTGTGTGCTAATTTTGGACTCTTTTGTGTCAAGCCTCCTGTATGCCATATGTGAAGAGCACTATCTGTGTGACATGAGTAAAGTGTCCCAAATGCCTAGTTTTTTGAGTTTGCCTGATGGTTGGAATGCTCACTATGTAGGCAGTAAACAAAGGAGCTCACACTGTTTGGAACAGAGTTTACATCTTCATGTAACCTGTAACTTAGCACACACAATAAAATAAATGATATCATATGATATCAAGGAATACAATCAGAACAATAAGCTGGCAAGCAATTGCTAGCTAAAGAGGTTAGTTAAATAGGATTGCTGGTATTGTCGCAATATAAGCATTCTCTATTATTAAGCTTAAATTAGTCATTATTAGAGAAAATCACATATGTTCGTACTAAGTATGTCTTCAAAATCTAAAGTAAAGCAGTTAGCATAATCTGCTGGCTCTTACGTTTTAGGGAACATGTTTTCTGGTCTTCGTTCAAAATATAGCCCTTCCGGCACTTGCAGTAAAAGGAGGAGCCACTGCTGACACATATGTGCTCACAGTCATGTCCCATTGCACAGGCGTCCATACCTGGAACAAGCTTTCATTACTCAACTGGAGTGAGGAGGCCACTCTAGCAAGAGTAAGTTTATGGGCAAGCAACTGTCTTGATTTCTAAAATTAAACTGCTTTAGTTTTAAGAAAAAAAAAAAAAATGCTTGTACTAAATGTGTAATGTGATAAGTACCTTAAAAGACACACTGGAAACGTTATGGGACTTTTATTGGGTCTTGTATGATAATATTACTCAAATTATCTGCCCTTAGTTTGCATAGCATTTAGCATTAAATCAGTATGTTACGATACTAGCTGATAGCTGCACTAAGCAAATTGTTTGGACACTTTGAGGGCTTAACTAGCAAGCACTTTTCTAGCACAGCACTTGATTGAGCAATTTTAATGTCCGAAAGATCGACTCTTGCCCTGAAAAAGACAAACAATTTTAATTATCCACAAACAGTCAAATATTCAAAGCTCTCAATTATCAGAGGTTTCTATGAAAAACATACTTGAAGTACACTACTCTTACAACAATTGTGTGAAAAGACATTGAAAATATTAAATACCGAGCATTCCATTCCAAGACCTTCATTCCACAAAAATAGGATGCAAAGCACAAACATTAGATGATTCAAAGCATTCAAAAGAGCCAAACGTTGAAGAATGCTTCTTTGAATGATCGGTGGACTTTTTCAGCACTCACATACTGAAGAACGATTTCCTTCAGAATGTGTTGCGATCCAATGATTCAAACTTCTGGAAGACAAGATAATTACCTTGAAAGTTATAATTCCAAATGATCATAATGCATGGATTTAATGTCTGAAGTAAACTACAATTTTAAATTTGGTATTCAGACCCAACTGTTTTCCAGAGAATGAATCATCACCCACTTCCAAGGACTGATATATATCTTGTAAAAAGGAAAGACATATAGCCCCATCTCCCCTTTTTTGCATTAATCCTACCGCACAATGTCTCCCGGAACTTCGAGGTGAGCTTCTCAATGACACCGTAGGTCTCCACGTAGAACACATGGTCCTCAAGTGGATTGCTGGCCATGAGCTTCAGTGACTGCTTGTCAGCCCTGTCCACTCCAACTGCATAAATCTCAATCCCCGAAGCTCGTGCTGCAGCGGACACCTCCTCGACTTGGTCTTGAGGACGTCCGTCAGTGACAATGATGGCAACCTTTGAGATGTTCTTCGATTTAGGCCGCGCTCCTGACTTTTCTGTGAAGGCTTCATCCATGGCTTTCTTGATGGCCATACCAGTCATGGTTCCCGCAGCGAGGGGTTCGATGCGGTTGATGGCTTGCTTTATAGAGTCCTTCGTGAGATGGTTCTTCAGCAGGAACTCAATTTTGACCGTGCTGGCATAGTTCACCACTGCGACACGTGTAGCATCAGGGCCAACGTCGAGAGTGTCCACCATGTCAGCCAGGAAGATCTTGACCTTCTCAAACTCACCTGGACGCACGCTACGTGAGCTGTCAATGATGAAGACCAGGTCCAGTGGGCGGCTTCTACATTGTGAATCTGTTGCTGAGAGTTAAGCAGAGATTGTTAAGTACTTCAGAATTTTGTCAATGTCGACATGATATAATGAAGACTGGCGTATTAGTTCATTAAAGGATTAGTAAAACAACCAGATTAAGAGTTGACATTATATGTTTTGAACCAATGGAATGGTAAATATGAGTAAAGCATATTCTTTGCATGCAAACAAAAGGATTAGTCAAATTAGATTAGTCAGTTTACTAAAAACTGAGTTTGGTCACTTCTAAAACAAATCCCATTGGGTTTGAGCAAAATGACATACTTTGACACACTGGAACACTAGATTGCTTCTGGAATATGGAAAATTCATTTTTTTCTGATATATACGGTACCCTACAGCAGGAATTAGCCATGACTCAGGATAATTGGGCCCTTAATGTCATTTTGCATTGTCCACCTTTGCAACAAAGAAACCTTTAGATTCCTACTGCTTTAATGTGAAGTGTGCCCAGTCCTGCTACTGAAGGGCCACTGTCCTGCAGAGTTTACATCCAATCCAGATTAAACACACCTGAACCAACTAATCAAGGGACTTTCGCACCCTAGGACTATTGGCAGAAGTACCCGCTTTTTGGCTTGTTCGCAATGCAGGAACTAGAACGGATTTCGTACTAGGAAGTCCATTTGAGGGAACTAAATTAGCTCCTACTTCAGAGTAGGGCATAAAACAGTTCTATAGGAGCTATCAGTGATGCAAGTGTATGCTGATTGGCCAAACGCATACGAAACACTGACTACCCAACATTTTTAAAGAGCCATGAAAAAATATTTACTCCCCAAAAGTGGAAAACAGCGATAGCGGCATTTAGCTACCTGTTGTCTGCAGCGCTGTGTTCTTTTCTCAGCCTCGATGATATGTAACACTGCAAGTTGTCATTGGAGATTTAGTCAGATTTTCATACTCTTTCAATCGCATAAATTGTGTTTACATTCCATCTCCGTTATTTCGAAATCCACAGCTCCAATCACGCACACCTCCATTCACCGGTTGCTGACATTTGTAGATGCGTGCATAAAGACACCATTGTCCTCCCAAATGCGAACAGGAAAACGGTACGAGGGGGAAATTAGTTCTCTAGGAACCACCATGCTGGCTATAGTTCCTATAACTACATGGTGCAAAAACCCCTAAGGTCTTCAGGATTACTAGAATCTTCAAGGCATGTGTTGGGGCTCAAGTATGCAGAACATTGTCTCTCCAGAAGCAGGACTGGATACCCCAGCATGAACAGATGGAGGGTTAAATGAAGCAGCACAGTATACATGGAATTATACCTGTCCTCTCTGTGATGGCTACCCTGCCGTGGGTAATAATCCTGTTTAGTGCCTCTGGTAATGATTCTTGTGGCACAGTAGACATTAGTAGGAACTGTGGTGAGGCAGTCTGAAGATATGCCTCTTGTGTCAAACTGGATGTTGACAGGGATCGGGATGAGATCTTTGGGGAATAAGGACTGAAACTATCAGTGGACACTGGGACAGGCTGAGGCGAAGCGCTTTGAGGATTTGTCTCTGGTATCAGTGTGGATGCTGGCAGGGATTCTAGGTAGCCACTTTGGTCATATGGCTCTAACGGTGATTGGGGTTGGATTCTTTGAGGATATGGCCCTCCTGAATAGGTGAACTTTGGCAAGGTTTGGGATAAAGTGCTCTGAGAGTACCTCTCTGGTGTAAGGGTTGATGTTGACAGGGATTCGGGGAAGGTACTTTGAGAATATGCCTCAGGTGTCATGGTAGTGGATGGAAGGGATTGGGGAAATGTATCTTGTGAACTTGGTTCTTGCGCTAGTGTTGACAAGGATTGTGGCATAGGTTTCTCAGGCAGGGAGAGATTCAAAGATTGTGAGGTTGCCAAGGTCATTGATGGCTTTGATTGGTAAAAACCAGTCTCAGGAGCAACCGTTGGAATGGTTGGCTGGTTATTTGTTGATTGCTCCAGAAGAACCACAGATTTTTCAGGACCTATATACGGTTGTTGTGGAACAACAATGGGTTGATTTGACACCACTGTTGACACGGCTGTACTTTCCCCTGATTCTCCTGTAAGTACAACTGCTGGTTCTGGATCTTTAAGTTTTCGGCAAACTATTGGTGCCCATTCACCTCTCAGCTGCATGCGTGCCTCAGTTGGATACTGGTTATTATTTGTATTATGCACCTTTGTGATTGGTGTGTCTTTGAGCCAGTCGTGAACTTTGGGCTGAGAAGGAGCTGTGGGTCCTGGATAAGCTACTGGGATAAGATGGGGCAAAATCTTCCTCCTCTGTTTGTTAGGGACATCAGGTCCATCTAACCAGTATTTACTCCTGTATACTACGACCATCAGAAGGTTGAAGTGGAAGAGGAAATTAGCCAAACAGAAAGTCAGTCAAACAAATAACACTGGCATTGTTTGCAATGCCCTAATTCCTCATTGTTAAAACATTTTACAATACATGCCACTCAGATATCACACAAATGCTTTTTTTTTTTTTTTTTTTTGTAGCATTCATGCACTTCAAGGAATAGTTCACACAATCATCATTTACTTACCCTCATGCCATTTCAAACCTGTATTTATTTCTATCTTCTGCAGAACATGAAAGGAGATTTTTGAACAGCATTGGGGTCCAACAACATCGGACCCCAGGGACTTTTATCGTTTGGACAAAAGATACATTTTTCAAAATATCATGTTTCACAGGTGAAAAAAAACCCCATAGAGTAAAAGACCATTTTCATTTATGGGTGAACTATCCCTTCAGTGCTTAAATGTGCATGTATTTTATTTCACATTTGCTACTATAAATGCACTAGGCAAATTTCTAACATTGTGCATTGCACTAGAAACTTCCATTCATTTTCCTGTTACAGCATGCACAAGGTCAACAAACAATTTTTGTAGTGCATCGAGGAAAATAATGAAACCATAAATGTTCCATTGCAGTGATATAGAGTAGTTAACTGAGAAAGATTAGAACTAAGAAAATGGCTTAAAATCCGGAACTTACCTGCTGGGTTCAACGTCCGGTGGGGAAGCGCATGATTTCTTCTTTGTGCGTAACTTTGTGCTAAAATGTGGGATGGATTGTTAAAGTCATAGGATTCACAGAGATCGACCAGCAGAAGAGAGAGGCAATATACCAAACTCCCAATGAAGGACTTCATTGTTTCTCCGTTCTTCTCAAGTCTGCTTCAAGTTTGTGTGCGGTCCTCTCGTCTAACTGACACCAGTATGATTCCTACAGCATCCTAGACTGCACATTTAAAGCGCTGACAAGAAACGTGTCAAGATTTTTGTCCAATCCAAATACAGAAGGGGGAGTCCCACATCAAATCACTTGTAATCTGACATTTTAGACTTACAGATGAAAGCACAAGTAAGTAATACTAATGAACCAAATGTCCATTGGGAGAAAAAGTCTGATATGTTGTTTTGAAGTGTTTATTGAAGTAATTAGATTACAGAACATGTACAAGAAAAGAAACAGACCACAAAATAAAATAACATGCATCCATTGATTTATACAGCACTAGCAGTTTCCTTTTTTAACTCTATATCATTGTTGTTCATGTGAGGATTCTTCTTGCATGTTAACCAGCATTACCCAGTAGTTACCATGAAAACAGATCACTGTGACGGCTGCCAACATGATGGTGTACAATGGTTCAATGGATGGAAAACACACACACACACACACACACACACACTAATTATATAAACAAGATAAAAAGTGCTTTGAGCTTTCACGTTTCAAAGGATGAAAGTCTTACGTCCACTAATAAAGTACACAATGGAAAAAAAATATATTTTAACCAACACACTGGATCGTCTAAACAGATTTTAAGCTAGCAAAACAGATTTAGGTGATTCTAAATGCAAGTGCCCTGTCAAGTTGTAGGGCAATGTTGATTTTCACAATACGTCCTCCACTATGACAATCAGGGAAAAACACAGCATTGAAAAGCATGGAAAAATAAAGATCTCAAGGTGGCAAGTAAAGTGAAAGCTTTCATTGGTAAAAATTTCAAACGACAGATTATCTGCCCCATCTCAGAATCATTTCATTAGTGATTGACTATGAACTATATAATTCTGTCATAAGCACAATTTATTGCAGAGCCCGAGTCATGATGTCCACAAAAGAGCATGGCATTTCAAATTTCAGATACAACACCAAGTAATTAAAATAAATCTTGCCACAACCACATGATCTCTTCCCCAACACCATGCCGCTTCAACCATTTTCCTATAGTTTTACAAAAATAGATCTGCAGTGATGAACTGTTACGAGAGTCATGCGAAAGAAAGAGTCATGGATAAGTCTATGCAAATATGTAAGCTGCTGATGTGATGAGTGGACGCTGGGAGTCTACACGCCCTCCATGTGTTGGAATGGAAGGCAGGATCGAAAGGCAAAGATGGGTGTCTGCACTGGCTTTTACTGAAGAAACCAGTCAGGGGAATTCAAGCTGGCATGTAAGGAGGAGGAGGCTCCTTCGCTGGCATTGTCATGGCCATTTCATAGGTGGGAAGGATGTACTATGATAAAAAGAAGATGCCAATGAAACCAATCTGAAGTCATATTTCTGGACAAAACTACATGATACACTTTCCTGTGGTAGCAAGCAAAAACGATACAGCTGGGTTCGGTTGAGGACTGGTGAAAAAGAAACATTGCTCAAAACCTCTTTTGAAGGCATAGAGTGCCCTCTACTGTAACAGAGTGAATGGTGTATTTTAAGGGGCTACATTTTTACTTCTGAGGGAGGTTATGATGCTCTCCTTTTCAGAATAATTTTTTTTTTTAAATTTAAAAAAAAAAAAAAAAAAAAAAAAAATCGCCAAAAAAAGGAAAGCATTGTATCTGTGTCCATCATCCACTAGTACAACAAGCCAGTGTTGTTACTGTTAACAGAAAACTATTAAAAACATTTTTGGTCATTTAAACAAAGGTGAAAGAAAATAAAAATATTTGATGAAAAATGTGAATTTAAAAAAGTTAAAGCACTAAATATTATTAAAACTGGAAAAAAAATTAAAGCTACATAGAAATACAAAAAAAAAAAAAAATTTTTTTTTGAAGGTACATAAAATTACTTACACTAAAATTAATATGTATAAAAAAAGCTCATTTTATATACACCTGTGCTCAAAGACACTTTTTCTTCAGAAAATCGTACACTGATGAACTGTACACAACAAGACCAACTCTATCTCCATGTTTTAGGATATCAACAATCAACTAATCTAAGCACTACATCAAGTAAGTCTAAGTAAGACTGTATAAAGTATAAAGCCTGTTAATGATGTAGTGCTTGGATTGGTACAATGTTGTTGATGTTGTCAATTTAATGACTAATATATTTTCTCTAATAATATTATTTTTTAGATTTATTCTAATTACAATACTCTGATCTAACGTCATTTTTAATACTATTTTTTAGATTTATTCTAATTACAATACTCTGATCTAACATCATCTTTTCAACTCAAAGTAACTTAGAATGGACATACCTGAGGTGGGGTCTCAAAAGCAGGATAGACGGCAATCTCTGGAGTGTTCCTGTTGTTTATGTACTTATAGCAGTTCCAAACACAGTTTATCAGGTAGGCCTGAAAAACACACACACATTAAAATAATCTGTGTCTTACAAATAAAACATAACAGATTCAGTGTTGTGTGTTCATATATCTACCTTAAGGACAATGAGAATGGCAAAGAAGATGAGCACAAACAGCAGGAGACAGCTGGAGTCCAGAGAGAGTAGGTTGTCTTTGTATGGGAAGTCCGGCTAAAAGAGACAGAGATGTTTTTAATTTAAGCGTTTTAAATTAACTTCTAATGTCAGAGGCTTGAGAGACAGACAGTCAGCAGTGGCAGCAGACGGCAGACTGACCAGCTGGTCCAGGTAGTCCTTGATTCTGGGCAGGTACGTGAGGGAGCTGATGGCCACCAGGCAGCTCAGCGCAAAGTCAAACAGCTGATAGCAAAAGAACGGGATGAGCCAGCCATCACGATTCTGCGCGAGAGGGAAAATGTGTCATGAGGTGGGTTTTTTCCCTTTCATTTTTAGACTGTTTCTCACCATTTTAATGCTGATGCAAACCTGTAAAACTCCAGGGAATAGTGAATCATCCAGTTTTTAAGCAAATAAGAGGAGCTGTGCTGAATAACTAAGTTCAGAGAATACTTAACATGGAAAGGGAGCTATTAACAAGGCTGTGACTCTACTGGACCAATATTTCACTGTCTATGAGGCCTAAAATTTGCAGTCAGAGGATACTCAGGGTCTAAAAGACATAGTTAAAAGCTCCATGTTTACTCGAGGTAAAAAGCTCAGGTATGGCAAATATGCGTTGACAACTGAAACTACTATACAACAAAAGTTCACAGATCCAACCTGTTTTTTAAAGACGACTTCAAGCAAGACTGTGAAGTACAGATGAACAGAGTGGTGAAATGCATTATTCTATTCTAGAATACATGACCACGTCAAATATTATTTATAAAAATAATAAAAAGAAAATTTACAGTGTTTAACATGCGCTGCATTATATGCAATATTTGATATTGTGTCTTGACAACCCTTTTAACCCTCATGCTGAGCTCCGGTCATTTTCGCAAAACACTTATTTATTTTGTACTTTTTTGTGGGGATGTTTTTCTCTTGTGGACACTTGCAGTCCTTCTAGTCAAAAAATCACCAGCCTACAAAAAAATTGCTAATAAATTTCTTATGTTATAATTTTGCCAAGATTTAAAATATGGCGATAATGTATAATAAAAATTTAGAAATTAACAAGGAAAAACAAATCATGTAAAAGATTTTCAGCACAGCAGAAGGGTTATTGGTGTCGATTTTATTTTATTTTTTCAACAAAAAATAACAAATAGCACAGATGTACCCATTTAAAGAAACTTACAGTAATGGCCCCATACACCATCATGGCACTAATGGTGAGCATAAGGAGAGAGATGGCAAAGCCCACACAAGCATTCTCTGTAGGGGTAACAGAGAAGTTGTCATTTTAGAGATTATAAATATGAATAAAATTTTGTAAAAAAAAAAAAATATATATATATATAGTACAAAAATATTACTAAAAAAAGAGCACAAAAAGTATTATTAAGTATCAAAACCATCCCATGAACGTACCTGACATCCTGTCTGAGGCAAAGTAATGCTCAATAACTTCATACTGTAGGTCAACAGTAGGGACATTCTCGGGGTGAGTTACTGCCACAGTCAACAGAATACCCATCAACAGGTTCACCACCTTTGGAGAGAGATTATATTAGTAAAAATGTACAGATGAGATAGTAGACAATATTTAAACAGCTTAATAAAACCGCAAGTCTGAGCATTCACTATGTCATGTGACTTCCTGGGCATTTTGTTATTGCACTTCAAAGCCAGAGATCAAGGTCTTAGAACATTTCCTTAAAAATCTTTACTTAGAAAATACAATTCAAACAATAAAAATGTGAAATAATCTTTTGAAATTAAAACCAGTCAATCTTAAAAGGAAACATTTGGTCTGGTTTTCTGGAAACAATGGAGCTACGATGCTTTTGGGAAACGCAGCCCAGGTCCAGACTTTGGCATTTAATTATTTACAACTGCATTTACCACTGACAGTTAAAGACAGATTAATTGATACAGCCAGTACCATTTTATCCAAAACTATTCATAAACCTTGCCAAGCCACACTTAATCGTTTATTAGTTTAATTTTGTTTAAAATCTGGTTGTCACCCTAATTACTCCTATATACAGTTATTAAAAATAGTTACCCTGTAATATTCAATAATAGGTACTTAATTCTAAATAATTTACTTAATCTAAACATATTTCGTACAAAATGGTAACGAACTGAACTTCAACCCCATGACAGTTTGGTGAATTCAACCTCCGGCCTCAGCTAGCGATTAGCTGGTTAGCGGTCTACAAATAGATGATAAATAAACACTTAATAATAATCGCCACATCATATTATCCTACTTCAATAAACAGATAAGGTTCTTAAAACGAGTTTAATCAACACGTTGTACGTCTAAACACGTTTGCGTGTCTTATTTGTTGATAGTTCCATTTCAAAACATTGAGTTAGCTTAGCGGTGGTTAGCATCGAGCTAAAACGGCAGAGCCAGCCAAAAACACACAGACGCACTTTAAAACACAGACACGCCTCTAAACGACGGGAGGAAAGGATATTGATGTATTTAATTTATGTTTAAAACTACAAGACTATGTTTAATGAATGTTTTACGCCTCGTACCATGTACCAGGTACCCAGGATGATGGTTCCAGTCCGCACGTGACAGCAGCCGCAGCAGCGCGCGCTGTACAGTCGGTCTCGAGACGGTTTGAAACGCATGTCGTTCTCGGTGCTTTGAAGAAACATCGAGAAAAAGCGACGAGTCTCCCCTGTCAAAAACAACAGCTACAATAGCAGCGCTCGATCTTTCGGGCAAAACTCCCCCTGATGGATGAGAAACAATGGGGGCGTGGTCAAAGCTAAATCATAGCGATGCCCGACTCGTTCTTTTGAGTCGGATCTTTTTAATACATCGGTTGAACCGATTCACAAATTTGAAGTGGTCTGAGCAATTCATTGAGGTAACATACTGAATGAATCGTTCACGAATCAAACTGAACGTTTTCTACGGATCATCAGAATGAACATAGTGAACCAAGGATTTGACTGACGAAACGTACAGCAAAAATGTAATTTAGAACCGATTCGTGGAAAGGAATCACTAACCCATCACTACTGAACCATACGTGGAAAACGGGGCGTGGCTAGCCGGATCACGCGTGGAAACGGGACGTGGTCAGAGTTTAATCACGCATGGCTGCGCTTATAATTATTACTGTATTGGTGGGTTTTGAAGGAGAGATCGCACAGGAGGAGGAGGAGGATGTGCATGAGCTCACCCAGCTGTAAACAGACGCATGGAAGTTCAGGGCTGGATGCTTTTCTCAGAAAAGCTTTTATGAGTTTGAAGAGCTGTTATATAATAGATAAGATGCTGGAAATTATGTAAGAAATCAGGTGATATATCAGAAATAGACAATGGCAGCTTGCAAATATATGTGTGTGTGACTGCTAACAGCATAATTTTAGGGTATAATGTTGTCTGATCTTACAAAAGACAAATTTCTTTCTTTTTTTCACTAGACACTTTTATACACCTATACTGGTGAAAATAATAATATAAAACGTGGACTCATTTGACTAAGTTATGTTTTTTTATAATCTTAAAAATCATTTGATTTTTTAAAAATTATGTATTGACATAAATGACAAAATTAATACTTAATACAGACAAATTAATATATTAAAATATTACATATTAAAAATGTGTATATTAAGAATTAATATATATATATATACACACACACACACATACATGCATAAAGCAAAGTAGCAAACAAATCCTGCTTACACTGTAAAAAATAAATAAAGTAGTAAAAGTTCATCTGAATAATTTTAGCAGTCTTTTTACTTAATTTCATGTTTAATTCAATGTATTATTTTCCATTTCTTTGCAATTAACAGAAATGTACTAGAAATCTGTGAGTGAAAATTGTTTCTACACATTTTACATTGTTTCTATATATTTACAGGTTAACTCCATCCAATACAAAACATTTCTGGACAAAATGTTATGATTTCTACAACACTTAAAGTCAAGACCCTGGAAACAAGCAGTCCATTTTAACTGATTTTTTCTTTTGAATCCCTGAGCTCATTTTTACGGTTGCCAAGTAGCTATTTAGAGCAACCGGACTCTTGCAAAATCCCTCTAAGCATGCTGACCAGTGGTTATGGAAATCTTTTGTGCAGAAATAGACCTTAAACTAGAAGCAGACCAAGACTTTATGCTTGGAGACCCAGATTAATAAGATGACAACATCGTGACATAAAGGGTGAAAACAAGCCTTTTAAAATCACAGGACCTAAAAACCTGCAAAGTACGAGTTTATATCTGGTACCGAAGATCTTGTAAAACTCCCAAATTCATTTTAAGATCTTCAGCAGTTAAAACAAATGAAATGTTCCACCTGTTAATTCACAGACATTCAGCATTTACAAGTCTGAAATGTGCCTCGTAAAACCAGTCCAACAAAATTCACTCTGCAAATCACTGATTTTCAGTTGTTTTAATGGAGACACTGATTAACCTTATTCTGTGATGAGTTACATTAATGTCCATAGTTTCCGACTCACAGCCGGACTTAGAAAAAAAAAAAAAAAGTATATCAATATGCCGTTTGCTGCAAAACTAAGGTACATTATTTACATTCCAAAAAACAAACAGAAACATCAAAACAAAATAAGAATAAGAATAACAAACAGTGCCGATGGTTCTTAGGGATGGGAGTGAATACTGAAGCCTAGAAATGGCAAGTTAAAGTTCTGAACTGTGTCCCAGAATGACTCTGTGGTGCGCCCCGGGGGCCGGAGCCAAAGCAAAGACATTTCAAGAACATCTGAAGTGTTTCGTCATCTCCTCAGACGTTTAAAAAACACTTCGTAAGAAATAAACTAAATACTTAAACAGACCAGGAAGCAAAATGTTCCCGATCTCATTCTTAACGTTCCATTGCAGTAGCCCGTCTGAATCCGTGAGGTTTCCTGAAGTGCACTTGCTCCTGAGGCCGCGGGTCGCCTCCTTGGCACCAGAATCTGTCGGATCCTGTCCATCTTCAGCCACGTCTAGCTCTACAAAACAACAGGTGGGAATATCCTGAAAAGGGACGAGGGTTGAGGGAAACAAAAAAGGTTGGGAAAGCAAAGGAACGGATGGTGCTTTTAGGGAAAATGTGCAAATCAACTTCCTATCTAAATCAGCATTGGCCATTTTGTTTTGGCATTCGAGGGCTGGAACGATTAAGAAAAAAATACTGGAGCGAATAACCATCCCTCATCTCTCTGTCTGGTTAAAATACACGCTTTCAGTCACCGATGTTATCTTTTTGGCCCCACAGGGCACCTACTGCAGTAGTGCATAAACGAAACAAAAAACTGAAATGAAACGGTCATTGTTTTCCTACAGTTTGAAACCATCCCACAGTAATAATAATAATAATAACAACAATATAACAACAATAATATTAATAATAATGCTTCAAAGATGCAGGAAATTATTGCCTAAGGCATGATTCTATACAATATTTTCAGTACATACTTTGTAAGTGTTTAAGGAAAACAATCCTTGTATCTGCTACTTGTTCAAAAAGAATGTACAGCTTGATTACTCTAGTTTTGTGCCTTAGTCCTTTTTGCTGCTTTTTCACATTTTCCACTTTTTTTCCTTACAGCTTCAGTTCGTTGGCAATTTTCGAGGCGATGTTCTTGAAAGCGATGGACGTTCCTGATATCCGCTTGAAGCGCACGCCGTTTAGCGAGAGGCGGGGCAGTTTGCACACCTCCATCTCCCATTGGACCAAGCTCTCGGCGTGGCCGTCGCCGTGGACGCACAGCAGCAGGAAGCGCTCGCGCTGCTCGTAATCGCAGTTGTTGGCGTCCAGGACTTTGCGGATCTCGCGCATCATCTCTGTGGGCTCCATGGAGGAGGTGGTCTTCATGCTCCAGGTGAAGCGTAGCGAGCGGGGTTTGGCGTCTTTATTTTCCTCTTTCTGATCCCCAGATACATTACGACTGCAAGAGACCGGAGAGAACAGTCATTTTTCATTTCAGGTGTATTTTAGATCTAGTTAATTGTTCATAAATAGCATGCATTTTGCTTGTATGTTCAAAAAATGAAACGTAACCAAGATTTCTGTTTTGAATTGTATTTTAAATGTAGATGTACACTTACAATTTATGTACAATTTACAGTTTTTACATTTTTTTGAAAACACCTACACAATTTTTTTTTCTTCCATTAAGTCATCAGAATTGACAGAAAAGTTTTGTTTTTATAATAAAATATACTAAATATTTTTATTCTGCAAGAACATGACACATTAAACTGTTTAAATATGATATTAGAAACATTTATAATGTTACAAAAGATTTCTATTTCAGATAAATGCTGTTCTGATAACCTTTCATGTGACTCTGAAAACTAGATTAATGGCTGCTGGAAATTCAGCTTTGCATCATAGGAATAAATTATATTTACAATGCATTCAAATAGAAAACCGTTCTTTTAAATTGTAATAATATCTCACAATATTAATGTTTTTACTGTATTAATCAAATAAATGCAGCCTTTGTGAGCATAAGAGCCTTCTTTCAAAAACATTTTAAAAATATCTTACCGACCACAAACTTTGTTTAGTTAATGAAAAAAATACTTCTAATTTTTGTATTCATAATAGTTTTTGTTAACAATACAAACCTTTGTGTGCATTCTTGTGTTACTGTGATAGTAAAAATGTGACAGTTTATGCTAATTCTTGCTTTTGAAGCATAAAAACATTACAATCGAGCTAGCATAGCTAGAAGTGTTTGCATTCACATCCTCATTTGTTTCAGACCATAAAAACAAGTTCTCATGCAACTGTTTTCAGTGACAACAAACACTGAAGCACCTGAGTGCATTTGACATGCAGTTAACACAAAAAATAATCATGCAAAGAAACAGAAACAGTGCAGTCAACAACTCAAGGGTGCAAAAATAAGAACAAAGAAAGATGTGTGTGATTTTAAACTATAAAATGTTTCCAAGATCAGATTCAAATTCAAACATCATAAGAAAACCACTGTATGATGTTACATAGTGTTGTGTGTGGTTTAGGAGTGATTATACTATTTTAACGAACCCCGATCTCCAAGTATGAGTAACATTGCTGTGACCTTAGCAAACAGCACTAATAATCATGTTGTACTTTCTTCTTTTTGCCACAAGGGGGCAGAGCAATAGAGCTAAATGTCAATGCAAACAAATGCTTACTGAGTTTGTGACAGATCAGAATAAATGAATATTCACACAACAGATTTTAACTAACAAAAGCCTCACTGGTTTTTTTATTATGCCAGATGCCAGTTTATGTATGTTTGTAGAGAATTATTTAACACAATGAGGTTAAGTCTGTGGTTAATGTTAGGACTAAAAGGCAAAGAAATGATGGAAAATGATAGTGTAAAATCAGAACTGTAAAACCAAATGTCCTGTCTCACCTTGAATCCTCATACCTCCCGTTTCTATCGCATTCTGCCGGCACTCTTTAAAAACCAGGATGAAAAAGAGAAAAGTAGTTTAGAGGCAAGAAAATCTGAGACTCAGCTGATCAAGGAAAGGAAGATAAGACAACAATAGCTTTTCAGACATCCTAGGACAAAAGAGAGAGAGAAAATCAAAGCCAATGTTGGAGAGAACGCCAACAACAGATACAATTTCCTGTGTAAGTGGAGAGGAATATTGGACATGCACTTATAGTTGACCTGTGTGGAGAGATAAAATGGGAAAGGAGGAGACAGAGGGTATTACAGATACTGTACCCTATGATTCAGCTTCCTGTGCTAAATAGATTCCATGCAGTAGACACAACTGAGCTCATTTTGTCTGGTAAGAAAGTCAAAACACGATTTAAAAAGAAGGGTTTTTTCATAATGAAAAAAAAAAACATGGGACATTTGCTTAAAAAGAAATAATGTGGGGCAGTGTGGGGTCTTCTAGGCAGGGAGAAAAAATAGAGCTTTGAAATTAATTTTGATAATTAGAAATATTTGATCTTCATTATTTTTATTTATTTTTTTACATATAAATTAATATTTCAAGATATCTGCTGTTGAATGAAATGAGAATAAAGTTGAAAGCTGTTTTTGGCACACCTTACAACAAACCAAATGAAACATTTCCTTTTTGGCAGCTTTTCATAATTTCATAATTCATGCCAATTAACACATCCTTTTGAAATCGGTAATATTTTGTATATACACTGAATAATCAAATACTTTTATTCAGAAAGGATGCATCAAATTACTAAAAAAGTGACAGTATTTATAATATTACAAAAGCCCCCCCCCCAATTATTATTATTATTTTTTGCAATTTTTACAAAAATATTAAAAATAAGAAATATTTCTTAAGCAGCAAATCAGCATATTAGAATGATTTCTGAAGGATCATGTGACACTGAAGAATGGAGTAATGATGCTGAAAATTCAGCTTTGCGTCACAGGAATAAATTACATTTTAAAATATATTCAAATAGAAAAAAAAGTTGTTTTAAATTGTAATAATATTTACAATAATATTTCATAATACTATTATTTTTACCTTTTTTTTTTTTTTTTTTAATAAACGCAGCTTTGGGGAGCATAAGTGACTAAAACAGCAACATCAACAACAACAAGTAAAAAAAATCCAAAACTTTTGAATGGTAGTATATGATATATATTTGGGGAAAATATATATTAAATAATATATATTTCAGATACAAATAAAAAATATTTCTTTATTTTCAGTCTTAGGCAGCTCACCCACTGACACATCTGAACCCACTCTCCTGTTTTATGACATTAATGCTACATGCTACAAAGTACATTAAATACAATATATTCAGTAATAAATGGACATTAATCATCCCTTATACAGAATAGAACATGTAAAAGAGACTGGGAGAGGTCATGCAATGGCGTGGGCAGTGAGCAGCGGTCAGAGGAGAGGATGCTGGCGGATAAGTGCTCTTATGGGGCAACAATAAGAGGCAAACTGCCTTTGACATAGATCAACATCCACTGGGACAGATTCACTGCTGCATCCTGCAACTTCTGAAAGGAATATTATGGGTTTAATACAACTTATATTCTTTAAAAAATGATCAAACTCCAAATAAAATAAGCCACGTGTTCTTATTTATAAAGAACAAGAGCTTTCAATGTCTTTAACGGGACATCTGACCAACTTTTGGATAACAAAAAAAGAAACCTAGATAACCTCTGTTATCTGTTGGTATCATAACAGCACTGGTGGGAATGAAAGCGCTGGGATTGCGAGACCACCTGCAGGAACAATACGACTGGGAAGGTCAAAAAGGAAGAGCTGGAATCAGAAGATCCTTGGAAAATGCTACTTCTAGAGGTGGATTCTGGAGCATGAAGGGTGAAACTGGGAAAGGGTGGTTGTCGCAAAAGGCAATCTTGGTACCTTAACTCCAGAAATCTTGTAAAGAACCCCTCTCAATCGCCACATCTGTCAGCTGCTAAATTAAGAGCCCAGTAGGGTGGCCTGAATTACACAACCAAGAGCAAGTCTGTTACCGTATCGCAGGAAATGCATCAATGTTGATTTCCTTATCGTCAGTGTAGATTGATATATAAAGATGAATTTTTAAGCAAAACACAGTATATGCTAACGATGACTTGTATAAATCTCACAAAACCTGTCAGGAACATGTCCACACCATATTTTTACACAAATATAATAAATATATTTTAATAAAAAAAAAACACATGAAAGAAAATAGCTATTTTTGAACCATAATGATTTTTGCTAAACATTTTCATATAAATTAAGAATGTTTTCCTACCAAATTCTCATTACTGTAATAGAGAAAAAAGTTGTCATTACTGTAAAGCAAAAAGTATTTAATTATTACAATGTTATTTAATTATTTAATATGGTTTAAATTGTCAAGTAATTATTTCATAGTAGCATTTGTTGTATAAAAATCCTTGTATTATTATAACTATATTATACTATTATAATACTTATAATTAAAATTATATTATAACAATATATTACAATTAATATGATTTTTTATTATATATACTGTATGTTTGTATTACAAGACTCCAGATGCATTACAGTAATTAGAATTTTTGGGGAAAATATGTTGTAAATGTGTCATAAAAATAAATGTCATTCAACAAATAAATAAATAAATAAATAAATAACAACCTTTTTTTATTCAAAAAATGATTAATTTCTCATTTCTTTTAATTTTAGGGTTAAATGTGACCCATGTATGTTTTTGTTCAGTTACATAAAAAATGAAAGCATTTAAAACAACATTATTTCAATTCAGAGGCTTTGATTCTTCGTGGCTGACTGAAGAATACCATCATCGAACTATTGAACGCTGTAGTTTATCATCTAACTGTACAAAACACACACAACCTTCCTCCTTGAAGATAAAAGGTGTGAATGGAAAATGAGGATCTAATGTTTAAAACTGTAAGGAGTCTAATGGATCTATTGTGCTCAGTTGTAACCTGTGAACAGGCATGCATGGGTGATTAGTAATGTCTGTCAGGTGCTGCTCATCAGAAAACAGCAGAAGTCTCAGGCATGCTCAGTCGCACTCCGATTAAGAGACAGTGTGTCAAAGGTGAGTGACAAGCGATTAATCGAAAATGTCTTCACACTAGGGTTAAGAGTTAAACTTCATATTTCAGCGCTAATTAACTGCACACAGCCCATCGAGGGTCCTACCTTTTGGTAAACCTGAATGACATATTTCTACAAAAGAAAACAGAAAACAGAGACACCGATCAACATCTAGAGCAGATGTATCGTCTCTTGAGGAAATATAGGGGAATCTGATGCCACTGCCACTGATCTCTTGTTGTCGTAAATAGTTCTAACATGCTGCATAACATCCAGTGTTGGGAAGTTAAAGCTACTAACTTAACTCATTTTTTAGTAGTTTTATAATAAAAGTGGATCTTTTTCAATTAACAAACCACTTTATCTATTCAAAACAACGAACTAATCAAACTATTATGGTAGCCTGTTTCCACCACAGAATAATAGACTTTTAAAGCTCACAATTCGGACTTTTTTTCTTGCAGTTCTGAGTTTATATCTCCCAATTCTGACTTTGTTTCTCGCAATTTTTAGAATGAAAACCTGCTATTCTGAGAGGAAAAGTCGGAATTGTGAGATAAAAACTAACAAATGCAAGGAGAAAAGTCAGAACTGTGAGATAGGAAGTCATAATTACCTTTATTTTTAATTCTGTGAGGGGAAAAACAGAATTGTGAGATGCAAATTCGGAATTTGGTGAGTATATCTCGAAATTTTGACTTCTTTTCTCAGAAATGCAAGAAACAAAGTCCACATTGTAAGAATTTCAAGAAAAATGAGAATTGCAATTACTTTTTATTCCTGGGCGGAAATATTTCCATAAGCGGTTACGTTCTAAAGCTCGTATATTTCAATTGACCAAACTCCAAATGAACTCTTTCGTTCTTATTCCACTGAAAACCAAATTCCATAGGGAATGATGAGTTGTTATAATTGTGTTCAGGTGACGCGTTTGTTTACCTGCGTGTGAGCTTGGATGTGAGCTTCGTGAAGAGGTTTGTTGATCCGCGGCTCCGGGACTGTGAGAGCGGTGTGGCATCGTGTGATAAGGTTGGAGAGGCTGGGGGTCCGTTATAGGTGGCCGTGCGTCGCTCCCTCAGCTGGCCTCCGTGGAAAGTGCTGCGGCTCAGCGTGCCTCGTGGGAAACGCAGGCGATCTGGGGGAGTCGCGCTACTAATGCTGTGGGTGGAGGCACCGGGGTTCCGCTGACTCGTCTGAGCCGCGCTCGTACTGAAGAGAGAAGAATCAGGTTCACAATGTGATGAAATGGGAAAATCGGCAAACAACACTGGTTACGCTGTTACAACCAGGTAGTCTTTGGACACTTAAAGGGATAGTCCACCCTAAACATTTTAATTCTATCATCAACATGTACTCGTATCATTTGCGGAAAACAACAGAAGATATTTTGAAAAATATCTCAGTGTTTTTTTTGTTGTACAAAAAATGAAAACTGACGATATAAAAATAAAAGCCATTTCAAAATAGTAATAAATATTACAACAGTATATAAATAATACTAAAATAGCAGATAAATGATAACAACATTTGACCTTTTGAAAATCTCTATAAGCAACTATCCCTTTAAACATTACATCAGAAATAACAAAATATCAAGCCAAAACAATAAAATCAGCAAAAAAATGAAGTTAGACCTTTTCTCAAACCTAATTTACGTGATTGCTTTAAATAAAGCAGTGTTTTCTTGATTCTAAGTCAATGTATGTAGTCAGTTTCCTTGCAGAGTAACCACAGATTTAGTTCCTCACATTAATTATGAACATATTCTACAAATGTTTGACTGGCTAATTCACTATTATAGGTTTGTTAGTTTGAAATTTTTAAGTGACATATATAGTGTAAATGTTACATTAAATTTCAAACTAACGAACATCTATAAGTGTGACTTGACCATAATTTAACTCCATAATTTTCAATCTGTGCTCAGCAAAATTCTTAATCTGCACACTTGTTTCTTGCACACCATAACAATCAAAATAATAATAAACCATCTCTACAGTCCTTTCACTAGTCATTTACTAGGTTAATGTTGTTTATATACTATATTAGTGGGTTTAGACACAAGGAAGTTAGTTAACGGTTTAAATGGGAAGATGCAGGAAATCCTCAAACGTTAAAACGCAACGAAAGCTCCACGACGAGTCCTCCTGGATTGGTCGAGACACTATAGGGATGAGACGAGGGTGGCGGGAAAATCAAAGACGCAGACAGCAGAGAGGTCAGAGGGCGTTAGAGAGACACACTAAGATTAGAGACAGACGCTAAATTCGTCTTTACTTGGGCCTGAAGAGATCAGATGTGCCGTCGTTGGGCGGCAAGGTGGTGCGGCAGGTGTGTCCGGAAGCCGAGAGGGACGTGGCCTTTTGGTGACGCAGACGGACCGAAGCTGATGAGCTGGCGAGAGCAACGGCATACGCCGTAGGACTCGTGCTGACACATCCCGACATTTCACTCAGGCTGGCCAACGGCAGGCGGGCAAATAAACAGCAGCGGGATGGATCAGATATAGTGTGTACGAAGAAAGCAGAGCATATGAAATAAAAAACTTAGAGCAGAGAAGAATACAAAGAGAGCAAAGTAGGATACGGGTGGATCACGATTGGTCGACTGGTCGTTCAAAACTGACTAGTTAATGTGAATGAGTTTCTGACGTAAACTCTTTAAAAAAATGGCTAGCTTAACAGGATAGTTTACTTAAAATAAAAAAAGTCTGCATCATTTTCTCACCCTTATGTAACTCCAAACTAGGACTTTTTTCTTCTGTGGAACATAAAACCTAATGAAGGTCAGTCAGGTCTAAAACAACACTGGACCCCATTGACTTTCATTTTATAGACTTAATAAAAAAAGAAAACTTCAAATATTATATATATATATATATATTTTTTTTTTTTTTCCCAGAAGAAAAAAAATGTACACTACTATTCTGAAGTTTGTGTTTAGTAAGATTTAAAATCTTTTAAGCCTCCTATGCTCACCAAGGCTGCATTAATATTAACAGTAATATTGCAAAATATTATTACAATTTAAAATGACAATTTTCCATATTAATGTGTTTAAAAATGTAAATTCGGTGTCACACGTTTCTTCAGAAATCATTCTAACATGTTGATTTGCATCTCATTAATGCTTCTTATTATAAATGTGGAAAACAATTGTGCTGCTTAATATTTTGTGGATCCCCAAACCAGAGTTTTGAACCGTATAAAGATTTGAAAATGACATGAGGATGAGTTAATGACAAATATTTCACTTTTGATTGAACTACTCCTTTAGGACAAGTCAAATCTGTGACTTTGAATTCTGCGTATCCCTAATATGGGATTCAGCACATGTTTTGTCCCTCTCTGTGGACTGCATGGCAGACTGGCACAGCCAGGTTGGCCGTTGTTTTTTGTGATACGTCATTGGCATGAGTCAGCAGGACAGAGGCCTCTTTGTGAACTCAAAAAGTGTAATGCAGACATCCCAAATGTCCTGGCGTGTAAATCTGTATTTCCAGATCTTCTCCCAGAAAATGCATCAATATATTCATGAATGCTTAGACAACACCATCATTAGAAAAATGATTAGAAAAATATAAGCACTGTAATTTTTTTGCTTATGATGTGTCAAGTAAATAGTTAGTGGGACTGCACAATTGGGTTGATATTATATATAAATCATTTTTTATTTTTTTAATTAATTGTATATAATATTTATATAATTATAATATTATATATATTATTATTAAATATATTCAGAATATTTTGACAAATACTGGTATCTGAACTGTAACTCAATAAGCATTTACACCAGGCCATATCGCAATTTGAATTTGTTTCATCAGTATCATTCAGAAATTCAGTCTAAGGTCTACATGATAAAGTAATGTAAAGTATTAAACCAAAGCTCCATCTTCAAAATACTGCATTGGAGGAAAAAAACAAACAAACAGATGAAGCTCCACAAACATTTATAAACCTGAAGATGAGAAAAACTGTTTTTGTGAAAATATCTGGTCGAGAGGATGAAAAGACGCAAGCTGTTCCTTGTTATCAGTCATTGTTTTGAGCAACACGGTGGCGCTTCCTGTAATCTGGTGTTGTTTTTGAAAGGAAAATAGAGATTCACAACCTTTGACCTAAAAATGAGAGGTCTCAGTGACTCACCTGTTCTCTTTGCCGTTCTGGATGACGGAGTGGCGGTCTGTGGCGTTCCTCTCACTACACACGTATGTGTTTCTCCTGGTCATACCGCTAGACACAGAATTGCTCTGCAGAAATACATATCATAGTGCGAGTCTTAATCAGTGACGCAAAAGAAATCGTGTTTAATAATCAATTCATTCATTACCTTTATTTACTAATCAACACTAAAACAGAAATTTGTACATAAACATTTAAATTGCATATCAACTTTTTAATGATATACTCCAATTTGTTGTTAAAACAGAAACATGAGCATTAAATAGCATCAAAACCATGTTTATTATTTCAATTTTGCTATAAACTTGACAGAATTTAAAAAAGCTATTGTGACAACTGGATGGTAGTTGCACTAGTGAAGTTTTGTTCACGAATCAAATGAAAACAGCACTGACTAAAAGATCTTGGTTTAACAAAATAAGGATAAATTAAAAACATTAAATTGACATTTCTTACAGCTGATATGTTTACCTGACATCTCACTAATTAAACGTCCCCGTTTCGCTCAATGATTTCAGCCCTTTAAAACTGTTGTAGCCGAAACCAAATATTCATTTTCAGACACCAGAACTGTGGTGAATAACTAATCTTAACTATTAACAATAAAATAACAGATTATATAAGCAACTTGTTGCTCCATGCTTTAGCCTCACTGAGATACTATTATAGTAGTATAGAAGTTTTAGTAATTTAGTTGTTTTTATCATTTTTCGTGTGTTTTTATCATTTTTTTAAAAATATGTTTACGTTGTTTTCCTTTTATTTCAGTTTTAGGTTTAGTTATTTTAGTACATCAAGTAAATTAAAATGAGAAAACTTTATTTATTTTATATTAAGTATTTTTTATTTAAAGGTTTGTTTATGGTATTAGTTGTAGTTCACTATATAATAACCCTGGTTCAGATTTGTTAGATTCTCTTCAGATCTATTTTATACAAACAATGACAATACAAAAGATCTTGGGTGGTAGCAGCTTACCCCAGGGGCACCGGCGCTCTTTTTGCGGTCAGGAATGTCGGCCTTGTTTGGGTTGTTGGCGTTGCCCAGCATGGGGCTCGGTGGAGCCATGCCACGGCTTCCAGATGAGCTGGACTTACGTGCCTGTGCACTGCCCTCCTCTTTATGGTCACTTTCTGCAGAAGTGGTCTGACTTCTCTTGGGGTAACCCACCGAGGGAATGGTTGGACCAGCTGTAGAGGAGAGGAATGGAGATTAGAAAGACAAAGACCTCACAGCACTATTCAAAATCCAAAAAGCACGCTCACCCTGGTCACTGTAACGACGCTGTTTCTGGTTGGAGGAGATGTTCTTTTGGACTTTGAGGTGAGATGGTGACTGGCCATTATTGTGCTCGCTGTTGGGTCTGGCCTTCGCCAAAGAGAGGTTACTGCTGGAGCTGGAATCACTCACCTCCAACTGTGATCACACAAAACAAAACGAAAAAACTGCATGAGACAGAAACATTCTTTATTATGTCTGGATGTATAGATTAGTGCACAGAGAGAAATGAGTGAATGCAATTGGCTAATCCAGTTTGATAAGATGACCAGTAATATGGGTTTAGAATGCCAGCTGACACGCTACAAGCCTGTAACATTCATAATCAGATGTCAAATACAGCCAGACGTTGGTTTGACGTTGGGTATAAAGGCTAGCCCACACTGCAGTTTATTCTGGGTTTTTTTCTGTCTACATAGGCAGGAAAGGGTTGTCTAACCGACCTTTATGGGTGGGTAAATCTAAAATCGATGACACCTCAATAATAGAGCAGAGTGCAACTAAGTGGTAAGTCAATGAAATAAAGGTACAGCAATTTCCATGACAGGTTATACAGATGACGTCAAATACACCAGGGAAAAATGGTTACATTTTGTGCCTAAAATTTCCAAAGGTAGAGACTATAAATCTGCAAACAAAGCAAATGTATAGTTGCAAGAGTACATATTTATTACTTGCCGTGTTTGTGCCTTGAGGCTGAGACTAGGTGTCAAATCACACTAACATATCTTACTCAGACACACTACTGTTCAAAAGTAAAATTTAGTTCGCAAGGATGAATTAAATTGAGCAAATGCGACAGTAAAGACATTTAACAAAAGATTTCTATTTCAAATAAAAGCTGATTTTTGGACATTCTACATTCTACAATCATGCTGAAAATTCAGATTTACATTACAGGAATAAATTACTTTTTAAAATATATTACATTTATGAATAAATTATAATACAACAGAATTTATATTAAAATAAACTAAAAAAGAAAACAGTTATTAAATTGTAATAATATTTCACAATATTGCAGTTTTTACTTGATCTTTTAAATTTGATTCCATTTCCCCCCCCCCAATAAATGCAGCCTTGGTGAACATAAAAGACTTTTAAAAAATATTTAAAAATCTTACCAAATACCAAACTTTTGAACAGTACTGTATGCTCTCATTTAGCTAGATCTTTAACCCCCAACTGTGCATTGCAACCAAACAGCTCTAAAACATCATTGTGAACTAACTCACCTCAGTGGACTTCCTTCCTAACAGCAGGTAGGTAGCCGTGATTTCATCGTACTTCATCCTGGTTAGAGATTCGTGGATCTCCTCCCTTGAGTAACCCATTCCTACCATGATATCTGCAACAAATCATATACCAGCGGTCAATGTAGGATACTGTTACCAGCTGGTTAAGTGCCAAAATTGGTTGACCTCTAAGTTTTTAAAGGCCTCAACAGACTGGAGTAATGGCTGCTGAAAATTCAGCTTTTGCCATCACAGGAATAAACACGTGATGCCTTTTAAAAACAACTTTTTCCCAGTAAATTGATAAAAACGTGTGCATCTTGACTCTGTGTTGACTGATATATGAAAAGCAGAGTAGCCGAACGCTGAGCTACATGCATTTTAACATCAAAAAGAAGTTTTAACATGTTTATTCCAAATCTTCATGAATGATGTCTGGCTACTTTGTATCTCAACAGCCATCATAAGTAAAAAATAGAGATCTAGTATGGTTCCTGGTATCCTTTTAGCTTTACTCTGAAAAAAGCGTTAAGCAACTCTCAATGTCGTCAGAGTTTCACGTGCTAGACTAAATGTGATGGCCTCGGCTCAATTGAGCTGTTCCTGCACTAGCTGCAAATGCTTTTCGGGACACAGAACTGGGGCTTAGAGATCAATGGAGAGTTTGAAAGGCAGACGGGCCTGCAGCAGCAGTGGAAAGAACAGGGCCCGTCTGACCTCAGATACCATCGACCCCTGCACTCTGCTGAAACCCACAGGCACACCAACCACAATCAGCGTCACGTTGAAGGAAGCATGCCAGACTAACAGCTTCTGCTGAGCAAAAAAACAAATGGTGATCGACTCTTACGACATTACGCAATGCGCTAAAGCCAAAACAGCTAAATATTTGGATCTCCCTTAATGGCTTTTGTAAACCATAAAGCTCTGGCTCACTCCCACGAAAACTCACTAATAACAATAAAATCATGAGCGGGTGAGGAAGCTCTTATTACGTCTATAAATTTGGATTCTGTTTTGTCTATCCAGCTAAAAACGCAAAAGCTTACACTGTGACTTTCACAAACTTTAGTGCTCAAGAGTTGCCTTTAAATGTGCAATTAAACTGGACATTACTATTCAGGTACACTATTGTTCAAATGCTTGCGGGCAGTAAGATTTTATTAATACTGTTATTCATTAAATAAGTCTATACATTAAATTGATAAAAAGTGGCAGCAAAGACAATCTTTTACAAATTATTAGAAATATATAGATTTTAAATAACTGTTGTTCTTTTGAAATTTCTACTCAAAGAACCCTTCAAAAATATTAGGCAGTACAATTGTTTTCAACATTGATAACACTAAGAAATGTTTCTTGAGCAGCAAATCAGCATATTAGAATGTTTCTGAAGGATCATGTGACACCAAAGGATGATGAATATTCAGCTTTGCATGACAAATTCATTTTCAAATATATTCAAATAAAAAATAGCTATTTTAAATTGTAATAATATTTTATAATATTACTGTTTTACTTTATTTTTGATCAAATAAATGCAGCCTTGGTGAGCATAAGAGGCTTCTTTCAAAAACATTTAAAAAAAAAAACTCGACCCCAAACTTGTGAACAGCATGTCATTAATGACAAACATGTCAACAGTTTCACTAACTTTAACGAACTTTCTCAGCAAGATTCTATTCAAACTGTTGCTCCACCATGACAGTAGTTGACCTGAAAGAAAAAAACTGATTGTAGTAGAAAACAACTGACACTAATGCATGTAATATGTAATATACACTTGCAATGTTATGCCAGAATTCAATGATGCATGAAATCAAGTTTGCGTAGCTAGGAGTTTTTGCATTCGCATATTTTGCGCCTTAAACTAATGACCCTTTGCTTCATTTCTGAAAAAACAAAAACAAACAAAAAAAACTGGTCTAACTGGGAAGTTTCACATTCAAGTTCTGCTTTTTTATTCAAAACAATTTTTTGGAAATAGCAGTAAGGAGCGAGATCATCAGTAATACGTAGCCATGGGACTTTAATTGCACAACCACCTGTAATCTCATTGTAAATAATCTTACAGTACTTTAAGTTCAAAATAAAAACAACAAAAATTTGAAATGTAAAAGTCACATTTTGGATTTTGAAGCCTCCTGACCTACAATACTTTGTTTCTAAAAAATAATTGCATGCAAGAATGCTGATCTCATACCGATTCTCTTCTGATCCGAGATGTCGAGCTCCGGTTCCACAAACGGCTTGAGCTCGTCCTCCTCACAGCCTGCGTTGATCCATCGATCCTTCATGATTTGCTGAAACAGACACATACAGAGCTGTGTGAGAGCTTCTGCTAGATCAGGGTTCCTCAAATCTTTCCCTGGAGGGCCAATCTGCTGCAGAGTTTAGCTCCAACCCCGATCAAACTCACCTACCTGTGATTTTCTAATGATCTTGAAGACAGTGATTAGCATGCTCAGGTGTGTTTGATTAGGGTTAGAGCTAAACTCTGCAGGAAAGTGGATCTCGTGGGCCAGATTTGAGGATCCCTGTGCTAGATCATAAATATGCAAGAAACTAAATACATTTTTTTTTTTAAAGTGGGTCAACTGGAAGAATCTTGACACAAAATACAGTCTGTTCCCTAAAGCTGGAACAGATTTTTTTTGTAAATGTCGAGGTTTTAGATTTATGCATGCATTTATATAAGTTCTGGCAAGATTGTATCGTTTTGCATATCATTTCATCACATGTAGTGCTAAATAAAGTGGCCCATATGAAAAGACAACATATATATATATTAGTGAGTGGTATAACACACACTTGAGTGCACAGAGCCTCTCAAATCCTCAATTATTCATCAGCGGACGTCATTTCATTCTGAGTTTCTTGCAACAGGACTATAATTCAGCATGTGCATTATGGGCCGTGAACAGTATATAACCTGCACAAACAATGGAGGCGCTGTTTCACTGGGACTCTGTGAGGACTCGCTGTGTAAGTTTCAAACAGCCAGGGTGTGTCTGGGAATGAGTGTCGTGTTAAATTAATTGGGAAGAGAAAGCATGCTGTGATGAAAGTGTGCACTCAGGCTAAAGGTTGTGATGGAGTGAGAATAGAGGGAAAGAGACGAGATGACACGCTTGGCTGTGTTTTTATTGGGAATGTGGAAAAGAGGTTTATGTGTTTTCATTAATCAAAGTGGCACCTTCTATGAACACTGTACACTCTGGAGTCACATTTCTTTTTTAAAACATTAGCTGCATAAATTTTTTTTTTTTTTTTTGTAATACCTACTGAAAATGTTCAATTAACCATAAACTAAAACAAAATTTATGAAAAGTAGCTTGTTTTAAACACATCAGACATTTATTTATATGTGAATCCTTCGATTTAACCGTTACCCAAATGAATGTAGATAAGAATTGTTAAAGAATTATTCTCTCTGGTTTTTGGTAAATGACTGTAATTTAACATTTAAATTAAAACAATGACTTTATTATTTATTAAATCTCAAATTCTAAATATTTAATTGCTAAAAATTTTTTTAGAAGAATTTAGAAGAAGTGATTAAACAAACAACATTAACCAGCATTTAAATGTGACCCTGGAGCACAAAAGCAGTCTTAAGTCGCTGGGGTATATTTGTAGCAATAGCCAAAAATACATTGTATGGGTCAAAATTATCCATTTTTATTTTATGCCAAAAATCATTAGGATATCAAGTAAAGATCATGTTCCATGAAGATATTTAGTGAATTTCTTACCGTAAATATATCAAAACTTAATTTTTGATCAGTAATATGCATAGCTAAGAACTTCATTCGGACAACTTTAAAGGTGATTTTTTTTCAGTATTTAGATTTTTTTTCACCCTCAAATTCCAGATTTTCAAATAGTTGTATCTCAGCCAAATATTGTCTGATCCTAACAAACCATACATCAATGGAAAGCTTATTTATTCAGATGTATAAATCCAAATTTCAAAAAAATTGACACTTATGACTGGTTTTGTGGTCCAGGGTCACAAATTTAATTAAATTAAAACATTACAATTTTTTAATTGTATAATTTTCAAATATTCCATTTATTTTATTATTATTATTATAATTTTTTTTTTGCTTGCTTATTTTTGTCATTATATTTACACTTTATATTTAGACTTTTTATTCTTTAGTATATAATTTCATATATAATAAAGAGGCTAAATCAATTTAAATTTTATTTATTCAATTACAAAAACCTTAAAATTAAATAAATTAATAAAACAACTATATTTAAAAAAAAAAACACCTCTTTTCACTGACCAATACATACTTCAGTTATAGGCCCTATTTGTGTAAGCTGCCATGTATCTTTACAGTTTCAGCACAGATTCTCACCTCAAGTGTTCCCCGTTTGACGGGGTTCAGCACCAGGAAGCGTTTGAGGAGGTTCTCACAGTCAGTCGACATGTAGAAGGGAATTCGATATTTACCCCTCAACACCCGCTCACGGAGCTCCTGCAGGTAGAAAGGTCATTTTGGCTGTAAAATCTGATCTGATAAGATCTTTAGTCGAATAGCCAATATATGCACACTTGTGACACACATCTTAAATGCATTTTTATTGAATTATTTAGAGTCTTTATTGACTGTTACCACTATTTTATAAAAGTAATGAGCCACGAAAGGTTGCACGATGCAATGACTTTACCATTCTCCTTTGCAGTTTGCTTAAAACAACTAAAAAGCATAACCTCATATGGTTTATTGCTTTAATAAATCACTGATTTCACCCAGGATTTTTCATGAATCGCTACACAAATCCACAGCTTCTCAGTTGTATGACTCTCTGTGAATGTTTAGGAGGGCAAAAGTGACCTTTCAGGGCTGCGCACACTAACCTTTAGATTCTGTCCATCAAAGGGCAGTGATCCACTGACCAGTGTGTAGAGTATGACCCCCAGACTCCACACATCCACCTCAGGCCCGTCATACTTTTTGCCTTGGAAAAGCTCAGGGGCCGCATACGGAGGGCTTCCGCAAAACGTGTCTAGTTTGTTCCCAATAGTGAATTCATTACTGAAGCCGAAGTCTGCGATCTTAATGTTCATATCTGCATCCAGCAGTAGGTTTTCTGCCTGCATGAGAGAACGAGAGAAAGAGTGAGACAAAGAGTCATTTTTCATGCATATTTCATTTGCTGATGATTAATGAAATGAAAAGGGAATTTATAATCTCATCACATGAAAATTAATATTAATATAATATTATAAATTAATTTAATATTAATGTATTTTTAATTTAAATATGAGTTACATGTTATAATGTTAGTACAATAAAATAATTATAATAAATAATAATGAAACTATAATAATTTTTGGGGGGCCACTACATTTTTGTTTTGCATTTATTATTTAATTTACTAATATAATTTTAATAATAATAATAATAATAATATATATATATATATTTAATAAATGTAAGATAGATAGACAGATAGAGAGAGAGAGAGAGAGAGAGAGAGAGGGCTTTTTAAGATATACATTATACTAAGATATACTGACTGATTGGTAAATAAATAAATAAATACAGTGATGAGAATAAAAAAATAAAACAATAAAAAGAATAACTGGAAAAAATGAAATGGAAATAAATCCGTGTTCTAAAATTATTTTATTTTGGCTTGAAATGTGATGGGGACATTTATTAGAAACAGGTTTTTTCACCCAAGAACATTTAATAAGCAGAGATCTTCAAATCTGTGTTTTTTAGTTACAAAAAAATCCTAAAATCGACTGATTATTTCCAGGTTTAAATTCAGTTTAGAATCCCAAACTTAGCACTTGACTGTATGCATAACGTAAATGTCATTTCTCTAAGACGCTCCTTACAGTTACTACCTGACTAACATGCATTTAAGCAGATAGGTACAGAAAGCAGAAGAAAGACTGAAAGCGACCCACATTTCCACCTGGCTTCCTTCACACGAGTCATTTAGACAGCTTCACTCTGACACTGGCCTCATGCATCATTTACAGAGCATCAGTCTGGAAACAAAGCGTGTAATGGAGCATGGAGACTTGGAGGGGGAAAGCAGACGTAAGGGAGACGGGAGAGAGGAAGCAGCATCTTCAGGGGCTCTTGCTATTGTTCTGTCCTGCTCAGAGACATGGCCGCTAATTTGATTTAATCAACCGCTCCGTACCAAAGTACTGACTTAAGCACCATCTTGGTACAAAAGAAGCATCTACGTGCAGGGCTATTGAGAGAATACCAGTACTGGTAGAAGATGAACCTATAATTTCAGTCTTTTTGTTTTGCTGGGACAGAAAGATGACCTTACCTTGAGATCTCTGTGGACAATGTGTTTTTGATGGCAATACTGAACCGCTGATACAATCTGAAGAATAAAAGGAGACAAAGGAGTTTTAGATTGTGGAGAGAGACAGAACTGACTGGACGACAGACAGGGTGTGGTGTAACAGCCAATACACCACATTAACTGGCATCATCGCTTTTTCCCAGAATGCCATTGATTGGACGGGGGAGCATGTGTGCCGAGGTTCTGACACATGGTCCGGGATGATAAATGAGGGGGGAGAAAGAGAGACTTGCTGAAACTGACTGCTCAGCACAGCCATCAGAATCTGGGTGTGAGAATATAGTACCAAATCAAAATATTATTTACACTACTATTTCAAAATTTGGGGTCAGTGTTTTTGGGGAGAAATTAATACTTCTATTTAGCAAGGATACATTAAATTGATCAAAAGTGACAGTAAAATATTTAGAATCTGCTAACAGATTTCTATTACAAATAAATGCTGTTCTTTTAAACTTTAAAAATAATCCATCAAATAAAAACAGGCTAAATGTATCGTTCCCACAAAAATATGAAGTAGCTGTTTTCAGCATTGATAATAATCATAAGAAATGTTTCCTGAGCAGCAAATCAGCATATTAGAAAGGCTTCTATATTAAATGAATGCTGCTATTGAGCAAGGACACGTTTATGATATATATTTCTATTTTAAATAAAGGCTGTTCTTCTGAATTTGAAATCAACAAATTCTAAAATAATAATAATAATAAAAAGGTTTCCACAAATATGTTAAGAGCACAACTGTTTTCAACATCAATAATAATAAGAAATGTTTCTTGGGATTTCTTCAAATCAGCATAGCAGCATGATTTCTGAAGGATCATGTGACACTGAAAACTGGAGTAATGATGCTGAAAATTCAGCTTTGCATCACAGGAATAAATTATATTTTAAAATAGATCAAAACAAGATATAAGAGAATTTTTTACAAAACGTCTACATGAAATGAAAACTCACCCCATCTATTTTCTAAATGCACGTGACAGATGGTATTGTAAAGGATTCATCCATGTATGTTTCCTTTTTTTGAATTTTTTTTTTTTTAGATAATTCTCCAAACTCTTGAACGTTTGTGTACGCTTGTCTGCTACATGACCAACGAAACGCTCCTCACATCTTGATTATCACATTAGACAAGCAGTAAAAATAAATCACAGGTGACAAAAATGCCTGCAATTACATTATTTCTATAATTGCAATCGAAAATGAACAACATTTGCTTCCGCATGATGCAACATCCATTCCATTACCCAGATCCTGACTAAATCTGCAGGCATTTTCTGTATTTTCTACACCGATTCAGAAGGAAAATCTGCAGTGGGGCCGAGATCACTCCCATTATATAAGCTGAAATATTTAATAAACCAACACTTACAAATTACTTTCATAAAATACGACGTTTAATGTTTCTTTTTATATTGTTCATGTGTAATCCTCTCAAATTACACCTCATAATAATTGTGGATTTTCTCGTCTCGTTCTCAAACGTACAACATTCTGGATACTGTTTAATATTCATGCAGCTCTATCCGTGTCCCAGACATCAGATACGGGGACAGATTTCCATTTCTTTTTCCGGCTGGTGGAAGAATCTGGTGGTTTTTCTGCTCTGCTCAGAAATCTCAGCGGTGCTTCATGCCTGACCCAGATAAGCTGTCTCCACAGCAGCAGCACAGGGCTCAGACGGAGGAGAGGAGGATGGGAGGGAGACCCCACCGCTATGACTACAGATGTCTGCATCAGCTGCGGGCAAACCCACCGCCCTCGTCCATTAGACCGATGGGTCGCAGTGGGATGGAGGGAGGTTGAAAGGGGTCTTCGGGTAATTAAAAGGAGCAAATGATGCTGTCAGTGGGTGGCTGTCTCATTAGAGCTCTCTCACTCCACTCAACACCTGGAGCTTTTTTGTTGACAGCACATTTTGGCGTAAACGCAGCATCAAGCTAAAAGCTTATGGTTGCCATCACTTTGTGTATTTGTCACCCATGATTCATTTATTACATTTAGCTTATGATAATAGAGGGATTTTTAAGATTAATGAAGAAGCATTCGGCTGGTCAAGTGATCTTTACATGGTGGTCATAATTAAACAAAATAACTTTAATATTCTTTAATAATCTAGGACACAGGTGTGACTAGCATCATTTAAAACTATGATTTTAAATGTTTTTTTTTTTAATTATTCAATTAAAATTAAAATTAAAACATTAACTAAGCAAACTAAATAAATTAACTACATAAAATAAAACTTAATAAAAATTATATAGACATTTTAAACAAAAATGCCAAAAACACAACAAAATGACTAAAACTTCACCTTAACTCATTCAAAATATTAACAAAAGCTATAATAGTATTTTAATGCTACTAAAATATTACTGGGATGGAATACTAGCACACTGCTTACTGCACAGTAGGTAAATAAATACATAAATAAATAAATAAATGAAAAATAAAAATAAAATAAATAGCATCAGGTTATGGACACATATAGTTATTTATTTAAAAAAAAAAATCTAAACTAATTTTTGTGTAAATATGGATTAACTATTTAAAGTCTGGTCCAATAAGAAGATTATAATACAGATACATTTGTTTGGTCACAATAGAAATCGAGTGCAATGCATTGTTGTCTAGTATCTGCACAGTAAACATACTGAAAAAATGCATTATGCTATTTCAAACACTCCCAGATTCTGAGATTTGGCAAAAAGCTCATTACAGCGCACTGCTGGTGCAATGTCAGCAAATGAATTTTGACGAGGACTTGTGGTGTTCCACAAGAGGTTCTTAAACTGTTCAAACCGTATTTAGTTTATGACCCCAAACCAAAAGTCATGTATATGGGCCACATTCAGCCCACTGGGAAACCCTTCACGCGGCTGCCACAGGATCCATCAACCGCCAATCACATAAGCGTCACCCAATTACAGTTCACAGCTTGCTGTTTCCAATGCAATCAGGAGGCGTGTGAATGGGCAGGGCGGCCCGGGTGAGAGCAAGAGGGCGGGACAGGGCTGTATTGAGTACACTGCAGTACTGTACCTGTCTAAATTTAGCTCTGGCCTCCTTCTCCTTCATTCGTCCATGCGCTACGAGGTAGTCAAACACCTCCCCTGTGGAGAGAAGAGACGCACATGGCGAATCATATAGCGCTCATGCGTTCTCGGTTTCATATGCTTCATTATGCAGGTTTACAGGGCCGGTTGCACAAGATTACATAACATAATATGGAGCTCATAAGTCACATTAGCTTCATCAAACTCACCACCACTGGCGTACTCCATCACCAGATAAAGTGTCTTCTCTGTTTCTATGACCTCAAACAGCTTTACTGTAGAAAGAGACAGAAAAAAAGGAAACATGACAATCAATTATAATTATCCTGCTGGTTTTATTGTTCCAACTCGAGTGCACCAAATTAATCTTTGCTTGTATTGCAGGCTGATATGACAAGTTGTCTGGCATCATGGATGCAACAAAACACAAAAGTAAAAGCTTTTGGTTACTGACATCATGTCTTATGGACTAATTAACTCACTGTCATAACTTTTTTTTGCACAGTTATAATATTACAATGCACTTCATAATAAGGTTCAATTCCTTGACAATATCACAATATGGTGATCTAAAAATAAACTTTTTTGTCATGATTTTGTACGTTTGCCCACTGACAAAGAAATGATCAGTCTATAATTCTATTGGTAGGTTTATTTGAAAAGAGAGAGACAGAATAACAACAAAAAAATCCAGAAAAACACATTTCAAATAAGTATTTGACCCCTTTCGCAAAACATGACTTAGTACTTGATGGTAAAACACTTGTTGGCAATCACAGAGGTCAGAAGTTTCTTGTAGTTGGCCACCAGGTTTGCACACATCTCAGGAGGGATTTTGTCCCACTCCTCTTTCCAGACCCTCTCCAAGTCATTAAGGTTTCAAGGCTGATGTTTGGCAACTCACACCTTCAGCTCCCTCCACAGATTTTCTATGGGGTTAAGGTCTGGAGACCGGCTAGGCCACTCCAGGACCTTAATGTGGTTCTTCTTGAGCCACTCCTTTGTTGCCTTGGCCGTGTGTTTTGGGTCATTGTCATGCTGGAATACCCATCCACGACCCATTTTCAATTCCCTGGCTGGCTTCAATGACCTGACCCTGACGGTACATAGCCCCGTCCATCGTCCCTTTGATGCGGTGCAGTTGTTCTGTCCCCTTAGCAGAAAAACACCCCCAAAGCATAATGTTTCCACCTCCATGTTTGACAGTGGGGATGGTGTTCTTGGGGTCATTGGCACAGCGAGTTGAGTTGATGCCAAAGAGCTGAATTTTGGTCTCATCTGAACACAACACTTTCACCCAGTTCTCCTCTGAATCACTGGCAAACTTCAGATGGGCTGTACATGTGCTTTCTTGAGCAGGGGGACCTTGCGGGCGCTGCAGGATTTCAGTCCTTCATGGCGTAGTGTGTTACCAATTGTTTTCTTGGTGACTATGGTCCCAGCTGCCTTGAGATCATTGACAAGATCCTCCCGTGTAGTTCCGTTCTCATGATCATTGAAACGCCACGAGGTGAGATCTTGCATGGAGCCCCAGACCGAAGGAATTTGACAGTTATTTTGTGTTTCTTCCATTTGCGAATAATCACACCAACTGTTGTCACCTTCTCACCAAGCTGCTTGGCGAACATCCTTGGCAGCGTTGCCAATTTAGCAATTTTGTAGCTAGATTTAGCGACTTCCTCACCCCTTATGAGACTTTTTTCAAAGGTTTAGGGACAAATATAGCAACTTCTTGAACAAACCTTATCTAAGTATTCATCTTTATATAGATCAGCGAATTTGCCATTATGATGTCATCTAGTGACATTTAGCTACCAGTTTTAGCTACTTTCAACTGAAATCAGTTGGCAACACTGATCCTTGGACAGCTCTTTGGTCTTGGTCATGGTGGAGAGTTTGGTATCTGATTGATTCTGTGGACAGGTTGTCTTTTATACAGATAACAAATTGAGATTATGAGCACTACCTTTAAGAGAGTGCTCCTAATCTCAGCTCGTTACTTGTATAAAAGACACCTGGGAGCCAGAAATCTTGCTGATTGATAGGGGATCAAATACTTATCTCACTCATTAAAATGCAAATCAATTTATAACTTTTTTGAAATGCATTTTTCTGGATTTTTTTGTTGTTATTCTGTCCCCTCACTGTTCAAATTAACCTACCATTAAAATTATAGACTGATTTCTTAGTCAGTGGGCAAACGTACAAAATCAGCAGGAGATCAAATAATTTTTTCCCCCCACCGTAGATATAGATATAGATAGATAGACAGACAGACGGATAGAGAATACAGTAAAACTGTACTATTTAAAATAACGGTTTTCTATTTTTATTATATTCTAAATGTAGAAGTTCTTTCTAGACAACTAGAAAGTTCAAAAGAACAGCATTTATTTGTAACGGGGAATTACATTTTATAAATGTCTTTACTAATACTTTTGATCAATTAAATGCATTCTTGCTGAACAAAAATAATTTATAGAAAAAAGACCTTATTTAATGGTTGTGTTCATTTTTAAATATAATATAGTTCACTGTTAAACTCGTGTTGTTATTTATATAGCTGCAATGCTAAAAATGTGTAAAAGTAGAAATTAATATTGGCCTTAATATATTAATAAGTGCAGTTAAACTACTGCACATTGTTAGTTCATAATACCTATAATGAATTAACTAATTGATGCTAGCTTTATTCTTTTGATTTCGGGATGTAATATGACCTGGGCATTTCTTCGAAAGTAAAGTATTTTCTAAAACCCTTTGATTCACTGTTTCTCCAGCCGTACTCTTAAAGCATCTAAATGAGCTGAAATGTAATTCAACTCACAGAGTGCCTGCAGAGCTCTTCCCTGTTGACCTACAACTGAACAGACATGCGCAGTGTCTCCAGGAAAACGTTACTGAAAGCTGCTTGAGATGTGAGTGACGGGCCAGGTTTAAGTAACACTACCCGATGACACACAGCATCAAACGTGTACTCCCAACATGTATGCTAAATTTAGTAACAGCATAAATGCCAGCGAAGGCAGTGCTCTGTTTCTGTGATGATGTTCGAGTTCAGAGACACACACAAACACACACTCAAGCTTTTGTGATCTGTTAACAAAACTTCAACTATTCGGAAAATAGGTCATCATAAATCTGTTAGGGTAATATGCTTCTGCCATCTTCTTAAAGGAATGGTGCACCTCAAATTCAAATTGTGTCATTATTTACTCACCGTAACGTTCCAAATTCTACGATGGAACAAAAAAGTGAATTTTCGGAATAATTATTATACAACTCTTACGAGTTAATGGCAGCTCATAATGATCATCTCTGATCATGTGTGTCAAGTTATGAAACGGACAAATCAGCAACACAAAAAAGCGCCATTACAGTAATCCATATGACTATATTTTAAGTATTCTAAAGTAATTCAATAGCTCTGTGTGAAAAACAGACTGAAAATTAAGTCGTTATTAATACACTATGCAGCGTTTGGGTTCTCAAAGTAAGAATCACAATTCTCTTCATAAGGAAATTTAATTTTAATAATAACTTTTAAACCTTTAAATGTATAAACTACTGGTATTTTCTTTGGTGGAGGCACCAGTCTGCCAACTAGACAGCTAGAACTACACACACACACACACACACACACACACACACACACACACACACACACACACATTATATATATATATATATATATATATATATATATATATATATATATATATATATATATACACATACATGTATATAAAGTAGGGTACAATGTGGCTGAAGGCCCGCCGGGGTAAAAAGGTTCCTTTGATGTTATTTTCATCTAAACCACTAGATGGCACGGAAATGTGGCATAGCACTTTACAAAACATTCGCTTTTCAAGATGCATGTGCATATTTGTCTAATCTTTGACGCGATCGCGCGCAGCAGCATAAAGTTGATTCTGTGCTTACTTAATCTAATATTTTATGTTTTTTAAAATGTTGTACATTTAAGTATCAAATTAGAATCGCTAAAATTAATGCATTTATTTTGAGACAAATGTCTTTTTAACAATTTTCAGTTTTGTTTAAGATAATTAAAGCAACAGTTTTTAAATAATGAAAGAATATGTAAGAGTATGGTATTTAGGGTAAAAAGCACCCCTGCTGTTGGGGCTAAAGGCGCACAGTAATATATATATATATATATATATATATATATATATATATATATATATATATATATATATATATATATGTGTGTGTGTGTGTGTGTATGTATGTATGTATATATATATATATATATTTTTTTTTTGTTCGAAATAAGCAGAAAATAGTACAAACTTTGCTAAAGTGATTGTTCTGAACAAGTATTAACTAAGACATTATTAAAATAAAAACATTATTTTAGCTGAAGTATTTATATCAATACTGTGTGCCTTTTACCCCGTGTATGGGGTAAAAGGCCCCCCTTGCCACCTCATACATTAATAAGATTTTTAAACAAAATAAACGACTTGATTTACTGTATGATTTACTGTCACACAACATCTGTTGCTCCATTACTGTTCAATACAAGCATATATATTGTTATACCCTATATATACACATATATAATGTTGTACCCTACTGTATACACACACACACATATATATATATATATATATATATAGAGAGAGAGAGAGAGAGAGAGAGAGAGAGAATATTGTACTTTAACATTTAATATATATATACAGTACATATATATATATATATATATATATATATATATATATATATATATATAAAATTGTTTGAAATAATTGTTTAATAGTAGAATTCCTGGTGAAAACTACATTACCCATGATTCTGCAAAAAACTATCAATTAAAAAGCTGTATACACAAACATACAAATGCAAACATCATTGTACTGTATGTACTGTAGTTCTTTCCTTCATGAAAGCTCATTAAAGACTTAAAGACTTTGTAAGAATATCAGTGAATAAAGGCTTTAATTCAGCCTTTTCTCACATTAACTATCAAAAGACTTATAATATAGTGAAAAAAGTGAGTTTTGTTTGTTCGTTTGTTTTGAGTTTGACTGACATGCTTGATAAATTACAAGAGCTGCATAATGACTTTTCAAATATTTCCACTGAAATTTTTCCACAGACCAAAAATAACAGCATACAGGTTGGAAACAACATAAGGGCGAGCGCATAATGACAAAACTTTCTTTGAGCACTGCCCTGAATGTGCCAGGCTCCGTGTTTGACACAACCAGATCCACATCAACACCACCCACATCCTCTTCTAGCAATCCACTCCGCCTTTTTCCCTCATTTGCGAGAAAAGGACAAAAAGTAGGTCATCTCTGGGGCAGTGATAGCGTGTGACCAGACGCTGTACTCTTACGGAGTAGACGATGCCCAAGTGTGTGCCGCCACACAGATAACTGCAAAGGGCATCGCATGTGGAAGCGGAAGCGAGTGTTGTCATGACAACACACCGGATTCCTGTTTCCTGGAAAGACGCTCTACATTCTGTGAAATAATGAGTGCAGATGAAAGACAATCGAACGAGGGGCGAGCGAGGAGAAAGGCTGGCTTTCAGAGGTTATGTGAGGAGGCTGACGGAGGTAAATTCTGAATGAAGGAGAAAGGTTAGGAAGTGTGTGGGCAGTAGCTGGGAGTTTGCAATTACCTTTCCTCCTACTCCTCGCTTTTAACACATTACCTTCACGACGATGCATCAAACACTTTCACTGGTTCAGTCATTCATGTGAAATATGCATAATGTGCCAATGAAACAGACATGGCTAACGCAACACAACCTTAAACAGTACAGACGTACTGAAAACAACAGTGCTGGGAAGTCTGATTCACTTAAACAAATCACTTCATTTGGACATTGTTTTTCAGTGACTAAAAGAAACAATTTGTATTGTATTGTTTTGGTCATTACTCATAAGTGTTCTCAGAAGTCTTCACGCAGTCTTTTGTGTAGTGAAATAGATATTTATCTAAATCCTGTTTTTTGAAAATAGATTTGATCAAATCTATCAAACAAAGTTCTCTTAATCCTACAAACACTACACACAAGCTTTTGAACAAATTATTAATAAAGCATGATTCAAAACTGCAATTTGTGAAGTAACTACCATCTTCCATTCAAACACACAAATTTGTACACACTTAAAGGTTGCTCAAAATGAATAAAGTTCATACGCTACCGTTCAAAAGTTTGCAGTCTGTGAAAATGTTTTTAAAACAAATCTTTTGCTTACTAAGGCTGCATTTATTTGATCAAAAATACAGTCAAAATGTTGTGAACTATTAAAAATTCAAATGTAAAAAATGCTTTCTGTTTGAATATATTTTAAAATGTGATTCATTCCTATGATGGCAAAGCATGATCCTTCAGAAATCATTCTGATTTGCTGCTCAAGAAACATTCCTCATCATTATCCTCATTTTTATCAACAGTTATGCAGCTTATATTTTGTGGAAACTGCATTTATTTGAAAAAAAAAAAGTTTTTGATCAACTAAATGCATCCTTGCTTAAATAAAAGTACTACTTTTTTTAACCTTAAAATTTTTAACATTAGTGACTAGAGCGGCCTTTATATTTTAAGAAGGGAGTCCCTCATAATGGGATCATCATATTTAGGGGTCTTTGTCTTCAAAAAGTTTGAAAACCCTTATGCAATTTCATACTGTCACCACTGACCAATCAGCATCCAGAACTAGAACTACATACTTTACAATACAAAACAAGGGTCTCTCACGAACACAAACACCTGCTCATGTCCGGGAATGGCAGATGGAGGTCGCTGAGGGCCGATTAAGGTATTGGGGTGAGTGAGGGGCCAGGGGCCACACAGAGATGACATCATGAGACGGGGGGGGGAGGAGAGGCATGTGCAGGCCGTCAGATGATGGATGCTCAACAATGGAACACACAGAGGCATACAGGAGTGCTTTTGTGCTGCCGGGAGGAGCCGCTCGGCCGTCTGAATAGGAGCGGTGTGGCGGCTCTGGGAAAAGCAGAGGGAGTTCCTGCACAGGGGATTAGAGAGGCCTCCACTACAGTCCGCATTGTGTGCCACATTCCCAAACATCTCCACAGAGAGAAACAGAGAGAGAGAACGCTTCTAAAAACAGATTACTGTAGGACAACTTACCAATATTTGGATGATTTAGAATCTTCATTATTCTTACTTCCCTGAAGAGCTGAAAGAGAAGACAGAAAAAACTCAATTAGAGGATGGGCTGCATTTTTACTGGAAAACTACAACAACGACAAAAAACAAAACAAAAAAAAAACAAGCGATGTGCAAAAGTCTACTTTTCTGAAGTTTCTGGTCAGTATATGCGTGTATATTAGGGGTGTCCTCGACTAAGGATTTTCATAGTCGAATCGGAATATTTGAATCTTGCCGATTGTCGTCTGATAGTCGAATCATATGTTTGGGGGCGGGGCAAAATAAATTACCAAGAGTCAAGTCAGACATTCAACAGTCATAAATACACAAGGAAAATGTGTAACGGACCTCGCAGATACTAACGGGTTAAATAATGTTTTATGTTTTGATTAAAAGGTAGTTAACATTAAACCTCAGCAAAACCCTTTTTTTTTTTTTTTACAATAGTTCTCTCGTTATAATGTTATGTATAGCCTATGACATAGTTATTAATTTTCTGCATTTCTATTTTGAGCTGTGTGCGCTGAAGATGACCAGTAGAATGAAGCATAAGATAGCATTAGTTTAATCAATGGGATTTAACTCATTTCTCTCATATAGAATACGCTTCGGTATTTATGCAATATAATGTTAATATTATGACTTATAGGCTATCTGCACAAAACGCCCCAAATGCATGAACGTGTCTGCGTGGCTCTGAATGAACTCCTTTTGTGGACGTGTTCTTATTCACGCAACAACGTGCAGAAACACGCAACTAAACTCATATCATTTTATTATGATAGTGTTCTTATTATAATGTTATGTATATGACAGTCTCAGTCCCAGTCCTAGTCATTATATTATTATATTTTTACTGTATTTTTGATCAAATAAATGCAGCTTTAGCTAAGCATAAGAGACTTCTTTTAAAAACTTTACAGACCCCAGACTTTTTAACAGCCTCTAAATAAGGCTGAAGGTTCCTCCCTTTAATGAGAATCCATATGAATTTTGTTTTATTGTTCACCAGGCAAAAATGCATGTAGGAGCATTTAGAAAAGTTATAGTACACTTGCTATTCAATTCAATGAAAAAAAAGCTCATTTTTACCATTTCTATTCAATTTCCCTTACAGCTACAAGGCTTGTGCACCAAAACTGAATTGAGAATGCCTTGTAATTCCATTTAAATTTCTGTTCCTTCATTCCCACCATATAACCATACATCAGCTCTCCTGAGCCTTCCAAAAACACTTTAGCATTTCACCCAGACTCTTTCAACTCCAAACACGCACCGATTAGTTTCAAGAGTCTAGTATGTACGTCACACTGACACGTGCAGTATCACTTGAAAAGACTGAAAACGTGAGAAACAGTCAAAGGTACAAAATGTTTTGTGTCCATTTCACAGAGTTCAATAGTCAGTAGTCATTGTACAAAAAGAAACTACCAAAAATCAATACACCCCTCTGAGTGCAGGGCTAATTAGGCTCTTAGTCAGCCAGCAATGTTCTAAACCAGCAATCTATACTAAAGCACTAGTACAAACACTATTCACATGCTTTCTCATAAATCTGAACATGTGGACAAGGTCAGGCACATTAGAGACGCAGGATAAGCTGAGCTGACATCAAAGTGGACACTTGTGACTGTTGAACCCCAGCGCTGTAGTGCAGTAGCCTGCCCAGAGCGGGACAGATCCAAATGATGGCATCTCATTTCAACAGGCCAGAGAGCGTAAAAGACTAAATTTAGCTGTAAACACAGCCTGTGTCTTTGTACATGAAAAGTGGTAACACAATCTGTTAATGCAACCGATGTGCAGTTTATTTTCCACACAGATTGGACTGAATCTACAGGGCCAGAGCAAAAAAATTTAAATTTCTGCCCCCATGTCTCTAGACTGAATCATGCAGTGAAAGAACACACTCTAAATGCATATTCGCTCTAGTCTAGACTTCATGTAATGTATGTGTGTGCTCTGTAGGGGTGTTTTGAATTGTTTTTGCAAAATATTCGATAATGTGAAATCGCGAAATTACGAAATTATAGCAGACGATATAAATCGTACACCCCTAGAAGTCTCACAAACTTATCGTTTGAATCAGCATGATTAACTCATTACTCAATTAACTCATTGAATTGATCAGAATTTGCTAAAAAAAAAAAAACAACAACCTCGGGTTGAGTCAGTATGACTTTCACGAAATGATCAGAGTGGTTAAAAAGATTCACATGAGATTCACTGAAAAGCCTCAAGAGCTCACGAGTGTTCGGTTTGAGTCATTATACTCCTTCACTAATTGATAAGAGAGGTAACATCAGTCAGAAAGACTCACAAACTCATTAGATCCTGTTTGAATCACCCTGATGAATCTTTCACTGAATGAACTCCCTGAATCCATTGGAGCAGTAATGAATATTTCCAAAAGACTCACAAACTTATCAGTTAACCTTTGAACAATTATGATTAACCCTTTACTGAATTAACTCACCAAATCTTTTCAGAACGGTAATGAATCCCCTAAAAAGTCTCCAGAACTCATGAGCTTTGAGTTTGACAACAAATCACAAACTCATCCATTTCTGTTTGAACCAGTCTAACATCCCAATCTTTTCCTGAATGAACTGAACAAACAAATCAAGTGTTTCAATTGATTTTGACATTTCAGTCAAGTTCAGTGAATGCTTTTGTGTACTTTAGATTTGTGAATGTTAAATCTGTATTATTACTGACTGGTTGTCCATTTGACCATGTTGAAATAAATATTAAAAACTAACACTGCAAAACATGACATTAAAGTAGTAAAAACACTAAAATAATGCTAAAATAAATTGGTTTGAAAGTTTATATGCAGAATTTGACCAAAAATGATTAAAGCATACAGACGCAACAAGCAACAGTTGATATCTACAACTACAAAACACTACCGGGAGGTTTCATGATAATGGAGGCCTGATATCAGGCTGACGGCATTTAAAGTGGCAAAACAGATTACCGTGATCACGGTCTGGGGCTTTTCCTTATGACTTGCAGAAAGTGGGATGCTGGGAGCACATGTTTTAGAAAATACTGCACAGCAGTAGTTTCAGCCCGCAGCCACCAATTACAGAGCGCTAATTAAAGACAGCGAGGTCTCCGCTAATGAGCGGAAGCCATCCAGACATAGATGGGCATGGTGTCTAGAGCAGAGCTGCTCTGAAGTGGAACATCAGCTGTTTAACATCTTCTGTGAATCATGAGTGATGAGTCATCAGTAGTATCAGAGATGGGGATGACAAACTGTGGATGGACATCAGGAGCTTCCTGTTTAGATGTCAGTACAGCACACCGCTGGGAGTGTGAAACAATTACTCATCACTTGCGTCACTTATAAGAGAAAAAGGATGTATTGATGAATAAAAATGATTTATGGCATTGTTTTTTAAGACATCTTAAGTGGCTCAATCTTTTTGCGCTGCACTATATATGGATAATGCTATCAAAATTAGTCACAATAAAAAGAACTTTTAAAAAACAATTAATAATTCAGATATTATTCAAACATGTGTTATGATCAACAATAACAATAATTGAGATCACAATAAGATATATATATATATATATATATAAAAAAATCATAATTTATATAATACTTTCTATTAGAAAGTGGCTGCCAAAAAACCTAGCCCCCTAAATTTCAACAAATGAAAATAATAAAACATAATAAAATAAAATTGTAAATAAATGCCAGTGCACGTGTAGTATCAATTAGAACAGACTAGAAGAATGATTTTTTTTTCAAAGAATAATGCCCTAAATTTTAACTTGTGAAAAAATAAAATGTAAAAAACAAACATATGGAAGTAATAAAAATGAATAAAATAATAATTATTAAAAATATATATGAATAAATAAATAAAGCATGTGAAGCAGGGCTTCATGTTTCCAATGAATAACTTCCATTTTAAATTATGAAAATAATAAAACTTATAGAAAAATAATAAATGTAGCGTATGTGTAATAATGAGATAAGACTGAACAATCTGTTTTCAGTGAACAATAACTTTTTATTATTTATGGAAATAAAATTTTTTTAAAAAAAAGTCAAATAAATTAGTGTACGTGTAGTATCAACCAGGCTAGAAGAATGATGTGTTTACAACAAATAGTGACTTTTCATCTGTTCCCATCATAAAGCTTGCACATCGTATGACTTCAGAAGAACTGTATGGACTTCTGATACATCCTTTTTGAAGCTTGAAAGCTCCAGTGCCCCATTAATTGTAACTGCATGGAGAAAAGAATGACTAGGAGGTTTGGAATGAGACAAAAGGTGAGAACCTATCCATCTACTTCATCAAATTCTAGGTGGACTGAATGTGGACTCCTGTAAATAACACACTGTGTAGATGCCATGCTCTTCAACATCAAGTGCCTGATGTTGTGTGTGTAGGAGGGTAGCAGCACTGCAGAGAAAAGCTTTCTCAACAGCACATGCATGCACTTTTGTAAATGGATGCAATCTTGTCTGTAATACGCCTATAAGCAATTAGCGCAGCATTTACGTTAAGCGCTCTCATGCATGTGCGTTAACATTGTGGCATTAAAGCAGAATTGCAGCATGCACTTTTGCTCATGTGCGCATCTCTCTAAAAACGTGTGGTTTTCTCACGGCCTGAGGTGGAAGCTACTTCCTGTGTTTCACAATGAATACACTCAATGGTGTTCTGTGGGAAAACACACGGCACTGCTGAATAATTCACTAGTGTTTCACAAAGTGATGATGCTTCTCTTTGCAATCACTGAAGACCCTCTGCCTTTGCCTTTAGTTCCATGGCTGGGAAAAGCACACCAAGATGAAGCTACGTGAATTTTGTCAAATCATCAAACATCAGGAAGCAGAATGAGTCAGGTTGGTAGTATTTTAAGGGCAAATGAATGTTTGATCACTGGTTGGTGCCATCAAGGAATCTTAGAAGTAAGTAAAAATCAGTGTGACCATAACCAAAGAGCTTAACACTTTTTAAGACTGAATTTGATCCAAATTCCCAGTAAAAGCCCTATATTTTATTCTTAATGAATATTCTGTTTCACTTAGAAGTGCATACACACATACACAATTTTTTGTAGGCTAGTAGATTTACCAAATAAACAAGTAACACACTGAATACATTTTAAAACTATTTTAGAACATCTGAATTATTAAAACATACTCCAATACTCTTAAATGACAAAAAATGAAATGAAATGTACAATCAATGAACCAGTGAATTCGGCTGAGGTTAAGAACCCATGAGAAGGGCCACAGATGCATGTTGAGTCTCATAAGCACAAACAGGCTAGCTTGAGAAACCACAGAAAACAGAAAAATTCCTGCTCAGAGTTCCTAATGTGACAGGAAGAGGTTTTTGTCTGTGCTTTTCTATTCACTTACTAAAAGCCAAACAGATTAGCATAATCCATTAAAGTTTTTTGAGCATTAAATGTAGGCCTGTCAATTTAATACATTAGTGCAAGTAATTATAAAATAATATTCCTAAGGAATTAACATCAGAGCCACTGAAGTACTTGAATTAATCACCTGAGCCGTAAATGCTATTTGACTAATCACTCTTGAGATGCAGAAAATGACATGACTGCGTTTGATTGGCTGATGGCACTGCAAGAACGTGCACAACCCCAAACTATTTTGAGCTGTGATGTCAAAGACAGCAGAGAGGGGAAATTACACCCCAATTCACGATTTAGCTCTAAAAAAAGAATCAGTCACTTATAAAACAACAATACGACAAGATAATAATTTAAGGGCTTTCAAAAATATTTTTGAATGGATGCCAAATAATGAAAATATTTCTCCAAAATGCAAAAAAAAAAAAAAAAAATTACAATTTAAAATGAGTGTTTTTATATGAATATATTTTATAATGTAATTTATTCTTGTGATGCTAAGCTGAATTTCCAGCATCATTACGCCAGTATTCAGAAATCATGCTGATTTGCTGCTTAAGAAACTTTTTGTTGTTGTTGTTATTTAGGTTGAAAACAGTTGTGCTTCTTAATATTTTTGTGGAATTTTTCAGGATTCTGTTATGACTTCTTATTTTATACTCTTTTATGACTATCAAGTCATAAATGATCCTGTGTTGATGGCTCTGTGAAGGAAAAGTAAAAATGCAAGCTAATTTCCTGAGGTTACTAAAATAGCCCCACCCACCACTGTACAAACACCAATCACACGCTGGTCACTCTAGATACCAGCAGGCAACTGGCAGTGGAGAAACAGGAAACACTTCTGCAGTCCCTCAACAATCACCCCACACTCCCCTCCTCTCTCAGCACATCTCATAAACAGGAAGTCGCTCATAGAGACGCAGTGGTTTGTACCGAGCGAGAAAGAGAGGGGCTGTCAACACTGCACACACAGTTCTCACCACTACAAATACACATCTGTAGCATATGAGCTGCTGCGGTAATATAGAAGACACTTCACATGCTCACCGTTCACAGTTATTTTGAACTCCACAGACAACGATAATGCAAAGTAATTAGACTGAATAAGAAAATGGGTGATTTTGGGTTATAAATGTCTCAAATTTCAATAGGTTCAAATTCTCAGTAAACAACAATATTCACAAATAGTGGTTAGCACAGTTTGTGTTGGGAAAGTGTTTACTCTTTTCCCTTTTACAAGCTGAAAACAATTAGTTTTTCTATACTACATATACACTATTATTTGCATATTTAAATAATACTATTAAAAAATAATAATAATAATAATAATAATTGAAAAATTAATATTATGGCCAAAAATGACAGAACATTTTTTTCTAAATATACAAAACAAATTAAACATTAAAAATAAATTGAACTTTAATGCATTAAGTGAAGTTATGCATCACATAATTATAATATACAGTATGAAAAAAATGCATATTCATTTTGAGATTTGCTAAATTACATTTAATGGTGTTATTAAATTATTAATGTTTCTAAATATTAACTTTAACTCATTAAGTGAGCATTAGATGGTAATCCAAAGGCAAAAATGGGGGAAATAAGTGATTAAATATCCAGTATCTACAGTGCATTCGGTCCCACTTTATATTAGGTGGCCTTAACTACTATGTACTTAAATTTAAATTAATCATTTGGTACAATGCACTTATTGTGTACATACTTGTTCTTACATTGTACTTATATTGTTATTAATACTTACATCTGTAATTACATTTATAATTACACTTTTGACCCATCCCTTAAACCTACCCATACCTCTTAACCCATCCCTAACCTTACCCATATCCCACCTTAATAGCAGCAAAAGTGTTTTGCAATACAAGATGAATATAATAAGTACATTGTACTTATTTTTTGATGTAAGTACATAGTAGTAAAGAGCACCTAATTTAAAGTGTGACCTTGCATTCCTAACTGGTTATCTGCCTGTTTTCCCTCTAAAATCAGAACTTGCAACCCATTTTCAGGTCATGTCATGACTCACGTTGGTCAAAAATACCAACAATACTGTCCACGCACTGTCTACATTACAGAGAATTAGATTTAAAAGTATCTACAGTGCTAGAAATCTCTAAAAGGACAAGTAAGGAACAAAAACTCGTACACAAGAACAAACACACAATATTAAAGGGGCCATTTGATTACAGATTTTTTTATTTTTTAAGAAAAACAGTACATAAAACCCAACTGGGTTTACTTTAGAAGAGGAAGCATCTCTCTTTGAGCATTTTGACTTGATGATCTATCGAACAGAATGGCTCTAAACCACAACAGGATGTCAAACTTAATGCACACACACATACGACTCTAGCTGTATTTCCCATTTTAGTAAACATTCAGAGCTCAGAGCTCATATTCAGTTCCTCCTGAAGCTGAAGGAGAAACATTGTCCACCTGATTCGGATGACTTTCGGACATTTATAAGGGGATAAAGTGAAAGTGGAACACGCAGACACATTTATGTAGAGAAAATAATCCAGAGATGAAGGGTATGAGACAGCTTTAAGCACTCACTGAAGCGTCAGGGTGATATTTACTTCCTAAAAGATTGCATTTTCTTTTCCTCTTTTGATAAATCCAGGCTGCCATCCAACATATCAGGGCAAGATCCAATAAGAGCTTACAATAAAATAAAAAAAACTCTGAGTCAAGATTTACCCTCACCTGATAATCAAACAGCTTATGGGAACCAGAAAAGTAGAAAAGGGATGAGTAAAAGTTATATAAAACACGTTTGGGCAGGACATACAAGTTTGGACACACTTAAGGGTGAGTGAACACAGACCTTCATCACAATTACCGAATATTATAATTACAGAACATTTTAAGATTCGCTCAGAGGGATCTCTCGGCTGGCCTAATTGGACAAGAGCCCACTTTCCCTCAGCAGCATGTTAAAGTGTTTGTCTTTAACTTCCTCCACGGCTCATTTCCCCGTTTAAGGTGCATGAAAACAGCAGTTACCGTTCCCTCATATCGCTCCACTTCAGAGAACATGAAACGCTCTCAAATTACTCATGAAAAGAGATCAAATAAGTGCTTAGAATGCAGCAAAAACAAAAGGCCTGCTAGGTTGTCATGACATACCCCCGATTATATTTTAGTGCTTCATTATGTGCTTGTTTAAGGATTGTTTAGAAAAGGACGAAATAAGCCTTACAAGAAACAGAGGCAATGACCACCTTGTATATTTTTTCTTAAGAAGATGCGAGTAGTGCTTGTTTCGAGTGATTAACAGGACATTGCTTTGCGGTTGCTAAAGTGTTCAGAGTGTTTTTTTAGTACACTAAAATGCAAACGTTTGGGGTTGGTATGATTATTTATTTATTTATTATTATTATTATTAAAAAAAAAAAAAAAAAAAGAGAAGTTCACCAAGTGCTCATCAAGGCTGCATATATTTAATTTTTAAAAAAAACAGTAAATACTGTAATGTATTAATTACATTTTTGTATTTTAATATATATATTTCAAAAAGTAATTTTCAGTGTCACGCGATCCTTCAGAAATCATTCTAATAAGCTGATTTGCTGCTCAAAGATTTATTATTGTCAATATTTTAAACAAATCGCGCTGCTTAATATTTTCTGGAAACTTTTTTCACAAAACAATTTATGAATTGAATTGCTTGCTCTTTTCTGAGCAAGAAATGAGACTGAGACTTAAAAAATAGCACCACGTAAGCATCAAAAGCGACTTTTGTGCAATATTCCAAGCTTTCTGAAGTCATATAACTGAATTGAAACCGATTCAATGAATCATTTGATCCAGTTTAAAAAAAAAAAAATCTCTGAATGATTTGTACACAAATCACACAATTTGGTTCTCAGGAACAGATCTAGATTCGGATGCAGCTGTTAAAACTTATTGGAGAAGATTATCAGTGAAAAACAACTTCAGTTTGGTCTGTTTCTCACACAAAACTATTGAATGACTTCAGAATACTTAGAAAAGATGGAAAAACAAGTCTTATTGACCACTACTCTATTCGAAACTTGAATGCCTCAGCATGCATTCAGTACATCTATTCCATTCGACCAGTACCATTCATCAAAACTTTCCTGTTTTCAAGTCATGTGGGATTGAAACAACAAGAGGATGAATAAATGACCGAATTTGAATTTTTGGTAAACTATGCCTTTAATATTTAGTTTTAGTGGTTTGGTGAAATCCTCCTTAACTCTCTGTATAAGCAGTAACAATGTTTCCTGCCTTCTGCAAGCACCACTAAACAAACACAAAATAACAAGTCTAAATTTGTTCTCTGAGAAAACACAAAGTTTTTGTAGTTCTGTCACTCTCACTCCCTTTTCTAACACTTTTTCCCAAAAAAAAGAGTATGTCAGCATATTAGAGGTTTAAACAGAGAACGCTGGATAATTACATCAGGCAGTTCTTATGACAGCAAGTGCAGACATGCAAGGATATAAAAAAAAACACTTTAAGGACTTAAAATAGAAACTTAGAAACTCTAAATATTTAGATATTCTTTTGTTCAAAAATATGAAGCGTTTAGGTTTAGATGTCGAGTTGTTTGTTTTAACGCTGTGCAGCGATCCTGGTGAATCAGTCTGCTTTGATCACAACCAACTGTTCACAAATCATTCATTCTGCCAGACGCATATGCAAGACAAGACGAAAATAACCAAAAGGTAGACTAAATACCAGCCGCAACAACATCCTGAACCCCAACAAGGATCAAAGAGATTAAACATCTAAGCTGAAAGACAAAATTCAAAGAAAAAAATGGTGGGCTCAAGCATAGTTTCATAACAATGTACAATATGAATTGACTTCGAAAGAGTTAAAAGATGTCAATCAAGTGAGGAAAGCCACAATTTTAGTGCACAATTGGTCTTGTAGCTTTAGCCCAACTCAGACATGAGTTTGAATAAAACAAGCCTGTGTTTTTATTTCTCCCTCAAACAACCTTGGTAAAATCACGGTGCAAATTACCTAATGTTTTTCAGTCTACTCTGAGGAAATCTGATCCCATGCAATTAGGAATGTTTGTGATTGTGGTGTATTATTCTTTCTTCTAACCTTCCCTGAATACTGGAACTAAAGCTTAAAGCTAAATATTTCAAACTAAATGCTGTGTTTCACTGTCTGGTGTGCCTTTATTATGAGTTTCAACATTCTTGGTGTTAAAAAACTATTTGTGGTTTTAGTAGAGCCAGTTAAACTACAAGTGACTTGTAAGTAATTCCTTGCATACTTTCATAAATCTCTTTTATTACATACACTACTGTTTTACGTTTTTGGGAGACATCTCTTTCGTTCACCAAGGATGCATTCATTTGATCAAAAACACAAGATATTTTATACGTATTTTAAAAATGTAAGTATTTTAAAAATGTAATTTATTCCTGTGATGAAAAGCTGAATTTTCAGCATCATTACTCCAGTCCTCTTCAGTGTCACATGATCCTTCAGAAATCATCTAATATGCTGCTCAAGAAACATTTATTATTATCAACAATGTTGAAAACCGTTATGATGCTTAATATTTTTGTGGAAACCAGGATTTTTGATGAATTGAGAGTTCAGAAGAACAGCAGTTATTTGAAATGGAAACCATATTTAACATTATAAAATGTCATTACGCATGCATGTCTTATGTTGTTCATTATGGCTTAGAAAATGCATCACAGACATTTTCTCAAATGTGAAGGAAACACAGCCTGCGTCCCGTAAGATCTGCCATCTAATAACAATTTCCTATAGGTCAAGAGGCAGACAAAATGAAGAAAATATTCCATCCTTGACACGCAAACAGAACAATAACAAGAAGAGGAAAGACACCAGTGGATAAAAGTGAAGAAGAGAGCTTTAAGCCCATCTGGGTGGTGCTGCTGTCTGATAGGATGCGGTGTGGTTGGACCGACCCCTGCATAATCCCGACACCTTTGCCCTCTTTCACTTCAACCCTGGGCAGACCTGATGATTAAATGCATTTGGCACATGTTGCTTTAAATGCATTCAGCCATCCTTGCATGCATGCGTGTGTGTGTGTGTTTGAGGACTGGAAAGAGTGAAAGAGCGTAATGTGACTGCAGCATATCCCTTACTGACTCATGGGATTAAACTTTTCGCTAGAAATATTTCCGTGAAATGAGCATATAAGCTCATCACAAAGATCACAGCAGAAATGATTTTATACCTTTCCTGCACTTACAAGAAAGTACCAGTGTGAACCTCACCAAATTTAGGGGTGGTGAACTTCACCTGAAAATGAATAAATAAACAAACAAACAAATTATAAATAAAGGAATAAATAGATAAATCCAATTTTCTGAGCATGATGTGAAAAATAAATATACACTACTATTCAAAAGTTCTGTTTTATTATTTATACTGTTATTAAGCAAGGATGCAGTGACAGTAAAATACATTTATAATTTTGCAAAACATTTCTATTTAAAATACGTGCTGTTCTTCTGAATTTTCCATTCATCAAAAACATGCTGAAAAATAGCATTTTAAAATATATTAAAATAGAAAAGTTATTTTAGATTGTAATATTTCACAATATTACTGTTTTTCCTGTATTTTCTATCAAATAAATGCAGCCTCGATCAGCATAAAACGCTTCTTACAAAAACAAATTTCACAGACTCCAAACTTTTGAAAAGTTATATTATATATTGGTTATATTTTTTTTTCACTGCATCATTGTACCATGTCGTTCCAGACTCTCACTTCCTGAGCTATCCTGTGTATTTCAATCATTTTGATTATGGTTTGTTTTTAAACACTGCACTGTGAATTTCTTCAATAATTGTACAATTTAAATGCCAATATTAGAGGAAAGCAGTGTGTTAATACCAAAGAAATTCACGAAAAAAAAAATATATATCTAATCTGCCTGATGGGATAAAAACAGGAAATGGGAAGTCCATGATATCAGCAGTTGGCAAACCTTGAAGAAGAAAAAACAACAATAACAAAGTAGCCACTGGAAGATTTGCATGTCTGGCTAGAGGAGTGAACAAAAATTTGTGCATTTTACATCCTTAAAAAGTAATTCTCATAATCATGTTTCTTTATAGAACTTTCTGCTTTCATACAGATTCTTTTTTTTACATGGTAAGGAGGACAGGAATAACCAATCCAGATGTTATGAAATATCAGGTCAAATCCAGACATAATAAGGCAAACAAGTAACAAATGGACCTGCACAGATGCATTGCTTTCTGGATGATGCAGGCACAAATGAGGTCAATGCCAGCGGGACGACAAGCCCACAAAACGCTGCCAGACTGCAGAGGTTTTGTAAACATTCCCATTCCCATTCGCTCTCATTTTCCTATATGTAGCTGTGGAGGAGAACACCTATCAGGGTCCTATGATTTCTGTGATGCAGACAACACACACGAAACAGTGGAATCCATTTACAATGTAACACGGAATGTTACGTGATGCTTGTGGTGTTTTCAGCTTTTCCTTTGATAAAACCATCATCATATCATATACACACTTTATTTTAATATGGAAATGTTCTTCCATGTTTCCATGCAATTTTAGCAGTGAATCCTACTTTGTTTGCCAAAAATAAAAAGAATTGTTAAATTTTCATTTGATTACATTTTAAGTTTAAATTGTTAATGTTTTATAACTTCAATTAATTATCACCGCTAATAAATTTGAATTAAATCACAAATCCAGAAACCAGATAACAGAATTTCTATAAATAAATAAATTCATAAACACAACTGAAAAAAATAAATAAAAAAAATAAGTAAAATCAACTGATTAGACTTGAATTTTGATTATTAAATATTTATTTAAACCAGTAAACCATTAATTAAATCACTAAAACAGAATCCAGAAAATAAAACAGAAAACAGAATTTGGGAAAAAATAAAACAGATTTCATAGGGCCCTAAAAATTTAATTTTTAATCTTTAATAAACACTCAAGGAACATTTATTATTATTGTGCTGCTTAATATTCTGTTTAAACATTATACAATTTTTCAGGATTGTTTGAGGAATAGTTTAAAAGAAAACCATTTATTTGGCAGAGAAATCTTCTGTAACATTATAAATGTTGTTACTGTCACTTTTGATCAATTTTAATCAACTTTTTGATCAACTTGCTAAATAAAAGAGTAAGTTTCTTTAAAAACTCTTCCTGACCCAAGTGAGAACCATGAAGAAAAAAAAAAAAAACCTCTTCTGGCCCCCAAATTTTTAAACTGCAGTGCAAATTAGATTTTTTGATTGCCAAGATTTAATTTAACCATTAAAACAAAATGCAGAAAAGAATAAAATGAAATGAATTTGGGAAAAAATCAAATGGAATTTTGGAAAAATAAATGACACTTTATAAAACACCCCTAAGAACTTGTCCTTTCCTCATGAGTGACCACACACAAAGGAGAGGCCGAACCATCTGTGCGTCGCACTAGAAACAAGCGTATTTGAGCAGGTGTTGGGCGATGTTGCTTTAGGCCAAATCCAAGTGATGTGATCAAGAATGAACTTAGGATTTAAGGCTTTCTCTCAGAGGAGAACTGGTGACTCATCCCATTTTCATTTTCATTCACATCCCTGATCTCAGATGTTCCTCATTCACTAGCTGTGAGAAAGAAATGCTGTATGAGAGTTTCTAGGATACCAGTGGCAGAAAAAAAAATCAAAAAATCATCTGGGATCACTGAACGGAACTCTTACATGAACACCCACGTACACCCACACGCATGATCTGAAAACACGCAGCCGTGACGTTCACGCGCTTCTTTCAGCTTCCGCGCTCTCAACCTTGACTCCATCGCAGGGTTGTCGATCGCTGATATTCATACATAAAGAGGTTAATTTTAACGAGGAGATGGAACCAGCACCAGAGGCTGTCTTCCCACTCTCGGCGGTTGCGTAAGAGGTCGCACCAACGCAAATAAAAACAGCATCGGTGAGAGACGAAGAAGAAAAAGCTCTGGGAAGCAGAGAAGTGGTCATTGTCTGCGAGAGGGCCTGAGGTGTGTGGGCGGATGCTGTATTTGAATATTAAGGTTAACGGCAAAGAGCTGTGTGCCAAATGAAACAGCGGCTCCAAGACGTGTAAAAACTGACTCAGTATTAAGCATAGCAATTTTCTCTATGTCTAGTATCACTGCATGTCTTTAAATTGCACTGTAAGTGTCAATATGTGATCTCAGAGTGTTATTTGCTGAGTGATAAACCACAAACGAGTTGCTTACAGCAAACCATGAACATGAAATGAGTAACACAAAAGTGCATGGCACATGATTTTTAAATTCTAAATATATATACACAATATATATACACAATATATATACACATATATATAAAGAGTTTATTTGCAAAAACAGGTAAGTCTGTTTTTTAAAAATTTCAAAAATCTTTTTTTTTTTTTTTTTTCAAATTGCAGCTTGATTGAGATTAATTGGAATGCACAATGAAAAAACATGATTTTTGAAAATTGTTAAAAAGTTATCTGGTTTTGCAAATGAACTTCATATATATATATATATATATATATATATATATATATATAATAAATAAATATATAAAATAAAAAAAATACATACACACACACACACACACACACACACACACACACACACATACATACATACATATATATAATAAATAAATATATAAAATAAAAAAAATACATACATACACACACACACACACACACACACACACACATACATACATTATATATATATATATATATATATATATATATATATATATATATATATAATAAATAAATATATAAAATAAAAAAAATACATACATACACACACACACACACACACACACACACACATATATACACATACATACATATATATATATATATATATATATATATATATATATATATATATATATATATATATATATCGTCCTCCAAATAAATAAATAGCAATTTATATTATTAGATTTTTATATTATAATATTTATATTGGAAAATATGAATACGCTACCGAGGTGCATCATCAATATTTTTGGTTAGCTGTCCCAGAAAAGAAAGACTATACATCTTAATTGCAAATAAAAGGTAATTTTGTCAACATTTAGAAGTACAGTAGCATACAGATGGCTTGAAAGCAAACAAATACGAACTAAAAACTACAAAAATCTAATTGTGATTTGATACAGTCTCAAATGAACAACTAAAAACTCCTAAAAACAACCAGAAACGTAATTAAAGGCACAGTCCATCCAAAAACAAAAGTTCTGTCATCACGTTCATACCCTCATGTTCTTCCAAACCTGTATAACTGACTTTGTCTTCTGTGGAACACAAAAGAAAACAATTCGAGGAACGCTGAAACCCAAAACAACATTGGACCCCATTGACGTTCATTATACAGACAGGCTTTTTTTTTTTCTTTTTTCAAATATATCTTCTTTTGTATTCCTCAGAAAAAATAAAGTCATACGGGTTTATGAGGGCAAGCAAATGACAGGTGAAGTATGCCTTTAATAACCTAATCTATATAGTATTATTAATTTGACATTAACCTCTTTATGTGTGGAAGGACTGTTACGGACTACGATAATATGGGTCAGACGTTTAGATAAACTCTAGCACTGCCATCAAAGCCATTGTCTGGGCCTGTCCTCCACTGACGATGTTATTATTTAACCAAACGGGGTCATCGCTTCCCATTCACTCCCACATGTGGGTCTCATTAGAAAGTCCAGAGAAGAAAACAACAATCCACTTACACAACAAGCAAAACACTCAAGATCCCAGCACAGATAAACTGCCATTATAAAAGCTTGCTTTTGCACCTGATACTGAATCTAATGCTTAAGTGAAAAATAGGATAAGATAGCAAGACAAAGCTGAAACCAGAACTGAATACAAGTTCTTCCAGTCAATTGGAAGATAAAATAATCTGTGACCCAGTTTTGCTTGAGAAACCCTGGTCTCTATAGGAAGTAAGTGAGGAGGAGTGCAGCTACCTTGTTACTTGTAATTTAGCTGAGGTTTTTATCCAAAACGACTCGCAAGGAAAGTCTCTGAGGAATCAGTTCTTCAACTGCACCTATTGCAACCTTTATATTTGCAGTGTAGCATCTTACCCATTCAGATACCAATACCCCAACATCCCCTTTTGCCATAATAATATGAAAGATCAGACATGAGATATGAGAGCTCTGAAATGTCAAGCAGTGAAAGTGAGTAACGGCTGCAGGTTGTGAATCAGCGGTGATAATGACTCAGCCTCCTGTCCTGGACTATGCCGTACAGACGAGCAGTCATTACACACCGCTGCTGACATGAGTTATGGACAGAGATAGCAAACATCTTTGCAGAGGTCGAGACAAAAACATAATACAAATGAAGGGCTGCACTATGATTGAACAATACTAAAATAATTTGACATCAAATTTCAACATTTGAACTAACATTAATCATGGCATTTAGAATAAATTAGTCATATTATCTATGGTTGCGTGACTCGCGTTGGCTTAAAACATACATAAAAGTCTCAAGTTTTTCGGTTTTAAATGTTTTTGAAAAAAGTCTCTTATGCTCACTAAGGCTGCATTTTCTTTTATCAAAAATACAGTAAAAAAAACAGTAATCATGTGAAATATTATTGCAATTCTAAAAAACTGTTTTACATTTAAATATATTGTAAAATGTAATTTATGTGGTGCAAAGCTGTATTTTCAGCACCATTACTCCAGTCTTCAGTGTCACATGATTCTTCAGAAATCATACTAATATGTTGATTTGTTGATCAAGAAACATTTCTTATTATCAATGTTTTGCTGTGTCATATTTTTAGGAAAACCGTGAGACTTTTTTCAGTACTGTTTGATGAATAGATTTCAAATGAACAGCATTTATTTAAAAAGGAAATATTTTATAACATTATAAACGTCTTTACGGTCACTTTTGATCAATTCAATGTGTCCTTTCTGAATGAAGGTACTAATTTCTTTAAAAAATCTGAACAGTAGTATATAACATTATATATTCAGCCATATTTAAAATTATGAGTAGGCCATCATATCAGCCATTGGAAAAAAGAATTAACAGATGTTCCCACCTTTTGTATTAATTTGATAATCTTTTTAATGAATTTGAAGTAAAACTTGTCTAAATGTTAATTTAATTTATACAATTTTAGACAGATAGATAGATATAGAGTCAAGATTTTCTTTTACACCATTACTTTAAAGGAAATTTTGCAAATGAGTTGCTCCTTTCATGCCTGCAATTAAAAACTCAATGTAAAGCAAACCAAACAATGACAGATGCTTTTCAATACTAACCAACAGATCTTCATTAAATCAACCTCAGGTTATTGAGGACATGACATCTTAATTGGAAATACATACTGGGAGTCGCAGTGGGCCGCATTGGGGCTCAATCACACTCAGTCTTTCCCCTTATGCCCCAAACCGATCACCACCTTCCCTCCAGAGACACAACCTAAGCCATGGGCTGTCAATCGGCTCGCAAATGGAAAACGGCCTAAATCAATGGCCTGGAAAAACAAGTGCCAGCTAATTATAGGGAAAAGGGCAGCCAGTGGAAGAGAACATCAACACCTCACATTGGCCTCAATGTGACAATGTGATCTATATGGTCCGTCCACAGAAAAAGAAAAAAAATGCACAGAGGCCGGTCACAATTTTTTTGGCACAAAATATGACATCAGTAATGACAAACTCCAGAAGACCCTAGCTAAGCAAAGAGTCCCGTCTAAGCGCTCTGCTTTCCACTCTGCGTGTGTGTAGTTATTATTCGAGCCTCTCATTCTGATTTCTCGGCTCCTGCTATTATTAGCTGCCTCTGAAATCCAAGTCCACTGAGGGTTCCTCCATCAGCTACTGCTCTCCCATCATGCACCACTCTGAACAGAAGTCCCTTTGATTTTTGGTTTGCATCTTGTGCTGATGAAAACGAATGTGTCAACTAATGCGAAATTAAAAAGATAACAACGTGGATTTTAAAAATAGGCAGTAAAACAAGCGGCCCAAAGGCAACCGTCACTTGCAAAGAAACACAGTAATGCTATCTACATATGTGGTTAATGTTTAATTCGCTCTGGAAGGACAAAAGGGGATTCCATTCTCGCACACTCTTGTCCTTAAACCAGTAAAAGAGAGAAGGATTGGGAGACTGAGAACGAGGGGGACAGGATTTTTATAGCTCAGCAGTAATCCTGAAATGTTTACCTTTTGAAGGCTGGTAGGATTAAGTTGTGTCTTATCAATTATTTTTATGGCCACCTGAAGGAAAAAGAGAAGAAGAAAAAATAAATTTCATAGCCTTGTTCAATGAAGTCTTAGAGTAGCCAGTAAAAGAGCATCCATAATATGATTTCATCTCTGCAGCTCAACTCATGGTGAATCTCATTAAGCATTAATGAACAAGTCTAGATCGTGTTTCATCCTCAAACCAAAAGAAAGAGAGACACTATTTATTTATAATATTTCTATTTTAGAGATCTTTTAAAGACCATTTAAAGACCAGTTTTCTTTCTTTTTTTGCATAATGACATTATTTTTATGTAAACAAAAAGGAAAAAACTTTAATTACTGTATTTCAGATATAAATTTGCATCACAATAATCTGATTTTGGGCAGAAAATTAAAAAACAAAAAAAACAAAAACTTTAACTGTAAAAAAATGTTATAATACAAAAGAAACTGTGCAATATTATATATATATATCAAAATTGTGCACAAAACAAAAGTTCTCAATTGTGATCTTCACGAAGCTCACCTCTCGTCCTGTGAGAATGTGTCGTGCCAATTTGACCTTGGCAAAGTTGCCCTTGCCGATGGTTTTGAGGAGCCGATAGTTGCCGATATGTGGCTGCTCATCGGCACAGGAGGCGATGGAGTTTCGGCAGCGGGCCCCTGACCGCCCGGGACGGGACGCCACTTCATTCCGCCCATCCGTGTGTGATGTGTGCTGGAGACAGGTGAAAAAAAGAAGATTAGTAAAGACAAGTATACTACTTTTCAAAGGTTTGAGGTCTGTATGTTTTTCCCCCTGAATTTTTTACTCTTGAGGATGCATTATATTGATCAAAATTGACATTAATAATTTCACAAAACATTTCAGTCTCTATAAAAATATTAGGCAGCACATCTGTTTTCAACAATGTTAATAATAAAAAAATCTTGACCCTACAAGACTGACTACTTATGACACATTCATGCAACAGCCTTTCAACTAGATACAATTGTCAGAACATGTCTTAAAAAGTTATATCAAAAAATGTATTCATTTTGTATTCATCTCTGTATACTTTATTTGTTGTGGTAGTCCGACAGCTTTTAAATGCCAGGCAAATGAAAACATAGAGAACGTCAAATACTGTTTGCATGAACATATTTGAACCCGACAACCTCAAAGAGGAGCTTCAACAAGGGAAATATCTCCATTTCCTCCCATCAAGGATATATATCTGTGAACCGCGCTGGTCAAAGAGTTTCAGTTGACATCTGTGTGTGCTACAGTAGAGTGCCTCTAAAGTTTCCACTCATAGGAAGGGAGATATGTAAATAAAGTACTCTGGATAAAATGTTAGACGATTTCCTGGATTTCTGCTTTGACTTCCTCTTTCGCTGAAAAATACTGGAGCTGCATCCTTTTAGAAACAGAGAAGGGCAAAGTATCTTCCTGCCAGTCAAGTATAACTAATAACTGGTCCTTTATAGAAATGGACACCAGCGTTAAATACGTTTTTTATGTGAATAAAAAGTTAAGAATTTAAAGTGCTCACTCGTCACTTGCTTATCAAAGGATCCTCTTCGTTGAATGGGTACCGTCAGAATGAGGGTCCAAACAGCTGATAAAAACATCAAAATAATCCACAAGTCATCCACACAACTCCAGTCCATCAATTAATAACTTGTGAAACGAAGGTTTATCCTGATGTTTTTATCAGCTGTTTGGACTCTCATTCTGACGGCACCCATTCACTGCAGAGGATCTGCTCCGATGAAGTACCAAACTCATTTAAATCTTGGATGGCTTGAGAGCGAGTAAAATTTCAGCACATTTTTGGGTGAACTATTTGTTTAAAATTATAAGAATGTAAAATACTGAGTTCAGCTCCAATAATGATGATGTTAACATCTCAAACATCATTACTCAAAAGACAAAAACACCCAGCTACCTCACAGAATCAATAACTGTAATGGATGAGCGATGATAATTAGCGACCATGGTTGTAGAAAACTATTAAACATGTCAGCATCACTGAGCAAACAAAAGGCAGAGATGACACCACTGGCTCGCACAGCGAGGACTCATCTATGATACGTTTTCAAGCAGCATGCTGGTCCATCTGGAACAGAGGGACTTAAATTAGCCCAAGAACTCCAATAGACATCTTAATAATAATATCCAATGTAGATGGACAGGCTACAGCATGCGTGCTAAAGAAAATTGAACAAGATCTCCAGGAAATGATGCATGACGTGGATGGAGACTGAAACAATACCTGAGAGGAGACAGATCGACAAGATATTGCCTGCATCACTGTGAGTCATGCTATTCCAGTCATGAAAAGACCTTAAGTGTAACAAATTTGGATAGTACTAGAAGACCTAGCTCAAGATTACTTCATTTTGACATTCAAACTCCACAACTATGACATGACCATATAAATTATTAATTGATAAATTTTGCTCTACAAATAAAGGAATAATTAAAAAAAAAAAAAAAATCACCTTTTGTGTTCCACAGAAGACAGGTTTGGAATAACATGATGGTGAGTATATGATCGCATAAGTTTCATTTTGGGTTGAACTATTGCTTTAAAATACACAATAAGTTTTAGGGTCCAAAATAGATTGAAGGCTTTTATGAGCTTCTGCTATGTCATAAAGCAGTGCTGAGACAATGATGAGAGCATCAGCACCATCCAGCAATGAATCACATGACATCAATAACTCTATTGAAAGATCGGCTTTTTTCAAATCAATACCCATTTAGTTTACCATAGTATTACCAGATATGAAAGGAAAGGCAGGTGCCAAGATGTTCTGAAGAGCATCTTGAGCTTCATTTTGTACTATCTGCACAAAAGACTGCACATGGTCACTGGCGCACATTTATTTGATTCATGACCTATAAATATTGCAGAATCTTTTTATTCATTTTACATAATACAGATTTGTGTTACATTTTTGAAACCCTAAAACTTTGTTCATTTCCGAATATACACTACCGTTCAAAAGTTTGAGGTCAGTAAGTTTTTTTTGTTTTTGAAAGAATTTGGAAAAAAAAACAGTAAAAGACCGTAATGTTTTGAAAAACTTACCATTTTCTGTTTTCTATTTGAATTTATTTTAAAATGCAGTTTATTTTTATGATGCAAAGCTTTTCTGAAGCCATTACTGAAGTCTTCAGTGTCACGTGATACTTCAGAAATCTCTGATTTGGTGAAATAGATTTTTTTTAACAATGTAAGTCTTCACTGTCATTTTTGAACAATTAAATATGTCCTTGCTGAAAAAGAGTATTAATTTCTTTACAAAAAAAAAAAAAAAAAGTTTTTGTCATAAATCATCATTATACATGATGATAAATCTGGTTTTAATGTAGGTACATTAAAACCAGACGTGTCATGTATAAAGATGATTATATAATGACCATAATAATAGTATGGGACTCATTAAGCTGTTAAGTTATTCAGTTACCCGAGTTCTAAGGACGCTAATAATGAGGAATAAGAGAATGAAGTCAAGAGCAATTACAGGAAATGCTCACAAAACTGTTTCCGATATGTGGAACAAAATACTAGTTTCCATTACCGATCCTCGAGCCACAACCATACACACAATCTATTAAACAGAGCCAATTACCTTCTTAATACATATTTCTGGTCTTAATTTGAACTATTAACCTGTGCATGGTATTCCAAATTAAAAACTTGTCTTCATGATCAAATTCACAAACGTGAGTCTAATCCCAATGAATTAAATTAAGTTCTGTCCTATACATTTCTTCACTCGAAAATATGTAACGTAACGAGTGAAATGGGCTGAAAATGGCAAGTCACATTCAGTAAAATAACAGAAAAAGATAGACCACACACAGCTATTTTAAACCAACCAGTATGACAGAACAGCCATGCACTAACATGCTAAGAAGCTCCACAAAGTACATTTTTAATGGTATTGTGAGAGCATTCTGCCACCCTGTAATTTATGTGATTCATCTGAGCTTTGTTCCCAGGCTAATACTCAACCCTAAAATGAGTAATATGGCAGATATTGTTTGTAACTACAAACGGCAGACTCATTTGATGAATAACATCACAGTAAATAGGAACTGGTTAACTTGATTAGATAAAATAAGGATACATTTACCAACTAAACAGGGATTTTAAAAGTCTGGTGTGATTTGCAGAAAAGCAGGTGTTGACTCAGTGCAATGTTTTCTTTTTTAACTAATAAGAGATTGAACACTTAAATCTTAAATGCATGAATGACTGCATTAAAAAAGAAAATCATGCAAGAAATCTGAAAGTATGTTAACTGAATCATTTAAAATCATTATTTAGGACCAAGAGACATCCTTAAAAAGACTGTGTCCTAAATTCTCCCTCTAGGACAAATGCTCACATCTAGGACATTCTAGAGCACGGAGTAATATTTCTCTATCACAACAGGCAAGCCGCCTATAAAAACATTATTGTTGCCGATAAGATCTCAACATAGTTTCACTTTAAATGTCTCAATATCTGATGCAGCCACAGTATTACAACAAAATCAATCGGGGTTTACACCTTTTATGGGGCTAATCACAATATGCACTGTGTTTCTGATTAATCATTTGCCAACTATGCTCTAAAATCTCACAGCCTGGACTAGATTCAATTGCATTATACATTAAAACCTTCCCGTGTCAACAAATCTGCTTCCTCTCTGACTCTGAATGGCTTTGCACATTACAAAAGGCTCATTACTAACAGCCTTTTCCCTCTATCCTAAATTTCAGCAGCCTAATTAGAATGAGTAATTAGCACTTACTATAGTTATGCGGTGCCTCTTGACAGAGTGGGAGCCCTTCATTCTAGCATTGGCGATCTGAATGGCTTCGAAACTGACAGTCGGTCCGTTTTTGTGATGCTGACAGCTCATTGATCGCCTGGCACAAACCGATGCTCAGAGGAGCATGAAAACATTTCCGACACTTGTCGTTAGATGTCCGACGGGTGCAGAGGATTTGAGTTTTCTCTCTCTCTTTTTCTCTCTCTAACTCTCTCTGGGTAGCAAAGAAGGGAATAGTCGTCACTCAAGGACTAAACAGTGGTGAGACCGCATAATCAGCCAGGTAAGGTCTCCTCACTTATCTGTGTGTCCTTTTTCTAACCAATGACGCACAAGAGCTCCAGCACAATAAACTTCATTTATACAGCACTTTTTATAGACACTGCAACTCAAAGTGCATTTTAAACGAGTGGAGCATTCGAAATTCTGTTTTCATTTATTATTATTATTATTATGGATATAATTAATACACTGCACATCACAGCAAAATGTTACTTTGTAAAATTGTGTCACGCAGTGTTATTTAATCTAAAACTATTTAAAGCAACATTTGTTTTAAATTTTGTATTATTGTCATGCATGCAGTTTTTATGACCTCCTATTAAATGATCAATTGCGCACATGGAATATTTGTGCTTTTAAATTACCAGATGCTACAACTATCTATGTGAACTGCAAAAAAAAAAAAAAACAGGTTACAGCTGAAAAAAAAAAACTTAAAAGGTGACCAGTTACATCACCTGCACTTTTCTTATGTATTCATACAACTTTAAACCTGAAGTATAAGAACTGAATTGTAAACTTTGAAAAAACGCCAAATTCCACTAGTGTATATGACATTCTGAGTGGAACACAACAGTGTTTCACACTACAGGAAACATTGTTACACTGTAACTCTGTAGAGAAAATACTGTTTCAAAGTATCACTGTAGTAAAAATACAATGTAGCTAGTGCTGTCAAACGATTAATTGCATAAATTTGTTTACATAATATATGTATGTGTACTGTTTATATTTATTATGTGTAAAAAAAATACACACATGCATATATATATTTCAGAAAAATGTTATTTTTATATATTAAATATATTTATTTATAATATAAATTATATGAATATAAATATAGACATGAAAATATTTTCAAAATATATACTGTATGTGTGTGTATTTATATATACAGTCATGGCCACAAATATCAGCACCCTTGGTAAATATGATCAAAGAAGGCTGTGAAAATTAATCTGCATTGTTAATCCTTTTGATCTTTTATTTAGAGAAATTCACAAAAATCTAACCTTTCATTGGATAATACGAATTTATTAATGGGGGGAAATATCATTAGGAAATAAATGTTTTTCTCAAATACACGTTGGACACAATTATTAGCACCCCTAGAAATTCTTATTATTAAAATATCTCTGAAGTACATTCCCATTTATATTTACAATTTTGAGCACTCCAGGGTGATTATGAACATGAAATTATCCAGCCATGGCTTCCTGTTTCACAGAAATATAAATATGAGGGAAAACAAAGGCCAAATTCCCTTAATCATCCATCACAATGAGAAAAACCAAAGAATATATTTCTGATGCGCAGCAAAAGATAATTCAGCTTCACAAATTAGTGAAGTGGCTTTAAGAAAAGAGCTAGAGCAGCGAAAATTCCCATTTCCACCATCAGGGCAATAATTAAGAATTTCCCATCCACATAAAATGTTATGAAACTGGAAGAGGACGTGTGTCTATATCGTCCTAATGCACGGGAGAAGGAGTGTTTGAGTGGCTAAAGACTCTCCAAAGACCACACTTAAATAAAATTGTCAAACAGCACCTACATCACCACATGTTGTTTGGGAGGGTTTCAAGAAAAATTCTCCTCGCTCATCCAAAAACAAACTCCAGCATATTCAGTTATCAGACACGACTGGAACTTCAAATGGGACTGGCTTCTATGGTCAGATGAAACTAAAAAATGAGCTTTTTAGCAGCAAACACTCAAGATGGGTTTGGTGAACACGGGGATAAAAAGTACCCCATGTGTACACTGAAATATACTGCTGTATTTTTGATGTTGTGGGCCTATATTTCTGCTGGACGTCCTGGACATCTTGTTTAGACACACGGCATCATGGATTCTATCAAAAACCAACAGATAAGAAAATTAATAAGTGACTGACTCATAAATCTTATAATGGACCATGTTTGGATCTTCCAACCGGACAATAATCCAAACACAAACCTCAAAAGCAACACAAAAATGGGCCACTGAGCACCAAGCTTCTGCTGGCCATTCCAGTCCTCTGACCTGAACCCTGTAGAAAATGAGTGAACTGAAGAGAAGCACCACCAACATGGAGCTGGGAATCTAAAGGGTCTGGAGTGATTCTGGATGAAGGAATGGTCTCTGATCTCTTTTCGGGTGTTCTGTAACCTCATCAGGCATTATAGGAGAAAATTTAGAGCTGTTAAACTGGCAAATGGAGGTTTCAAAATGTATTGAATAAAAGGGTGCTGTTAATTGTGGCCAATGTGTATTAGAGAAAAACATTTATTTCATAATGATATTTCCCCCCATTTTAAATTCCTATTATCCAATGAAAGGTTAGATTTTTTGCATTTTTTAAATAAAAGGTCAAAAGGATTAACAATGCAGGTTAATCGTTTGACAGCACTAAATGTAACATTATGACTAGCAGAAATAATGATACATTGTATCATTATGTAATCTGTAGCAGAATAATGTTACATTGTGTCAGTTCAGTGAGAAACCTTGATACGCTATACTGGAAATACTGTACCACTGTAAACAAAATATTGTTACACTTAATCACTGTTGTGAAAAAAATTACATTTGAGCGGAAACAATGTTTTTCACACTATAGGAAACATTGTTACACTGTCTCTCTGTAGCAAAACTATTGTTGCAAAGTATCATTGTAGTCAAAATACAGTGTAACATTAGCACTAGCAGAAATACTTCTACACTGTTTTGCGTAATTTGTAGCAAGAAAAAAAGTGTTACATTAGTGGAAATACTATTAAAAATCATTATATTTGAAATATTGTTACTCTGTAAAATTGTAACGTATACTATATGAAATGGATACTGTTACAATGTTGCTGAAATATTGTTGAACTGTATCTTTGTTGTGATAAATGATTACACTTGAGCAGAAATAATGTTTCACACTATAAGAAACATTGTTACACTGTCCCTAATACTGCAGTAATACTGTTACAAGGTATCAGTGGTGTGGAAATACAGTGCAAATATCACTCTAGCAGAAATACTGCTAAACTGCATCCTTCTGTAACAGAAAATGTTACAGTGTATCAGTATAGGAAACACTGTTGCTGTATTGGAAACATTGTTAATTAGCAAAACTGTAGTGGAAATACTGTTACACTGTATCACTGTACTAAAAAAAAAGTTACACCCAACCAAAAACAATGTTTCACACTATAGGAAACATTTTTTTTTACACTGTACCAATGTACCACTGTAGCTGAAATAATATGATATCAGCAGAAATACCGCTACACTGCATCACTCCATCGCAAATATTGTTACTCTGTATCGGAAATATTGTTACAGGAAGCCGCATGAGGGTGACTTGACAGTTCTTTTGCGGAGTGAAGCTGCGCGTGAGAGTCACGCTGTCATGCGCCCTGATGTTTATTCTTTTAAAACTATGTGTCAGTCACACCTGGCTATGGAACGATGTCAAAACATGAGATCCCTAACTTCAGAGAATGCCACAACCGTGGGAAACACATTCACAACCCTGCTTGATAGTGTCATCATCAACATAGCGCGAATACGCCCGCCCTGAAGTTTAAAAGTGTGTGTGTGTGTGTGTGTGTGTGTGTGTGTGTGTGTGTGTGTGTGTTTGTGTGAATTTAGAGCCAAATGAAGGCTGTGAAATACAAAGAAATTCCGGTGAACCTCAATGGAATTCATACTCACGTTTTCTGTATCTCTCTCATTGACAGTAGGTAGAGGTGTTCTAGTTGACATTTTAATGTGTCTTTATCTCCAAAGTGGTTCCTGCAGTCCAAGTCTGTCTGATCACAGCAAGCTTCAGTTCGCAGTGTGGACAGCTGCCGGGCACCAGCCGATGAAGATCATGGATTCGATCAACATCAACAGCAAATTCCAGCACAAATAAAAGATCCAGATTAATGCAATAATTTATCCAGACGCATAACGGCACAACAGGTCACCGGTGACACAAAAAGGAGCAACTCTCCACAAAGATCTGGCAACCAACAGGTCATAACCAATATGCTGCGCTAGATTACTTTTAAAAACTTTGCCAGAAGTGCCTATTGTAAACTCAAGCACAAACAGTTCTCAGGCCCCTCAGAAACTGCACACAGCGTTCAGACAAGGAAAAGGGGAGGGGGGCGTCCGCTTAAAACCGGTTCTGGATCTTCATGTAAGCTTTCTGAATGCGCAGCTTCGTCCCTTGGCTCCAGACAATCTGCTCTAAATCACTCCAGGTTGATTAAATTCCTCTCATCCAGAAGTGTGGGGTTCGGCAGTCCAGATAGAGCTCAGTCCAAGATGGCTGCGTGCTGGCTGATGGTGCCAAGCCAAACCCAGCGCAGCGCAGCCGGAGGAAGTGAGGACAGAGGCGGCTGCACAAGCTCATTGGCCGGCGCGGCGCTGTTTGTTGTTGCTGGGGTGATTACTAAGGAGAAAAATGTACCTGTCGCACAAAAACCCGGCAAAATAACTTAGTGCTCCATGGTTGGATCGAACATCCCAGTGACGGTCGTGACCATGAACATGTAGGAATGTGGAAAACGTGTAACTAGTTTAGAAAAAGTCAGTGAATGCTTTGCCATGTTTTTGAACATGTACCATAGTGCATTGGAGAACAAAGTAAATACTGTGGAAAGAAAAAAAAATAAATAAAATGAAAATCACTACACTTGTACTTTCTTGTAATGTTTACATACCCAGTTATATTAATTTATATCAATGGATTTATTTGCTATCTATCTATCTATCTATCTATCTATCTATCTATCTATCTATCTATCTATCTATCTATCTATCTATCTATCTATCTATCTATCTATCTATCTATCTATCTATCTATCTATCTAGCTTTTGACTGAGGTTTCTTTTGTACAAGGTTGACAAAAGCTTAAATAGAGCTTAAGAAAAAAAACACACTGTCATGCTGCATGGCAGATGGTGTCTGAACAAACTCAAACACATATACCCACAAAGGCTATTTTCTGGGGTTTTTGTTTATGACATGTAAGAGGATGAGCTGCATATTTAGTTGTGCACATCCTCTGCTGTCACATTATTCTAATGAAGAAAGAAATGAAACCAAATATGAACTCAGATTTGAACAGTGAAACTGAATTTCCTTGAACAAAAGTTAAGGGAACTTTCTCACATGAGTCTTAAACATCCTCTTCCCAAGTTTAATGGCTGGAGGACCACTTCAAAAAAAGTCATTTATGATAATAAATCACAAGGGTTCATAACTTTGGTCAGAGATTCCCTGATTTAAGACAATTTAAGAGTGATAAAAACAGTGTTCAAACTCACAACGTGAACATTTTTCAATAGGCTATCTCAAAATAGCCTACTCAAACATCCCAAACATCAAAGAAAGCAATCCTGCATTGAATATAATTTCAAAAATATTTTTATGAAGTATACATTTATTAAAATAAATGTTAGAGCGTATGTTGGATATTTTCCAGCCTCTTTACAATGCAATTAACTGATGGACTGATACTAGTGTAGTGCTGGATTGTTGTCTTCAATATACCTGATCACTCACTGCCACCCAGTGGTCATAAATGAGAATTTCCTATTTTGGTTGTGATTTATGGCAAAAGTGTAGAATGAGGTACACATGCAAGAGTCGGGAGCAGCAATAAAGGATTAAAGAGATAAGACCAGGTGGAGGAAATTTTATTATTATATTTTTAAATACTTTCTTTTAATTTATAAAACTAATTTTATAGTCCTCAAAAGCCATCAAGAATAAATGTTCTCAGATAATACTTTCTAAAACAAATAGTACATATTCAAATAACACATTTAAAAATTAAGATATAGCCTACTTAAATTAAATTATATATATATAAAAAGAAAAAAAGAAAATAAGATTATAGCCTACTTAATTTCCAGACGTTCCAGGAAAGTTTTGAGGGCTTATGATTTTGTTGTTTAGCAAATAAGTAGTGAATGAATACACACAAGCAGGTAAGACTGGCTCTGTCGTGTGTAATAAAAACAGAACATGGAGGATAAACACATCTGTGTTTAAACATAAGCTTATTCCCTGGACTTTGCTCAGAAATGGCTCATAACAATCAGTAATGCACTTATGTGATATTTTGCTGACATATGTGGTGAAACTTTAAAACAAAATTTTGGAAAATGCTGTGTGGCTAACACTACTTGAGATTCAGGGCCCGGTTGCATGAAAGCCCTTAAAGGCCTTTGCAAGAAACTGAAATGTGACGCGTCAACGTGCTCTGGTATAGTAGACGCATGCACCGAACCGATCTAAACAATGATTGCTTCCGCGCATGTGTCTACTATGCTAGAGCATGTTGACGCATCACGCGCCAGCTGTTGTGAATGCGCTCAGGACAGTTGAACATTGTGGTGGATCAGAGGTAAAAAATTATATAAATACTGTTCAGTTTCTTGCACAGACTGATTGTTTTGTGTCTTAAGACCTCAGTGTATTGTCACGAGCCGCAGGGTTTAATATGGTTTTGTCTGTGTATGTTTTTTTGACTCTCAAAGCCGTGGGTCCCATTGACTGCCGTTATATGACTGACAGACTGCAACGGTTTGAGTTAAAAATCTTCATTTGTGGTCTACTGAAGAAACAAAGTCACCTACATCTTGGATGCCCTGGAGGTAAGCAGATAAACATCAAACTTTCATTTTTGGGTGAACTATCCCTTTAAGCTAAGAAATCCCTTAGTGTATGCCTCAGAGCGCCTATCACAAATCTTTCAATTCGCGAAATGATTTGCAAACCTGCTCCGAAGTTCCGATATGAATCAGAAGATTCGCAAACCCGCTCCAAAGTTCTGATTGAAATCAAATGATTTGCAAACCTGCTCCGAAGTTCCGATATGAATCAGAAGATTCGCAAACCCGCTCCAAAGTTCTGATTGAAATCAAATGATTTGCAAAACCTGCTCTGAAATTGTTCTAAATCAAATGATTTGCGATACGCTCCAAGTTCTGATATGAATCAAAAGATTCAATTGTACTGGAATTCCAATCTCAATCAAATGATTTGCTACCTGCGCTTAGTCCCGATCTGAATAATGATTTGTGCACCATCATTTTCAGATTGGAATTTAGGAGGCATCACTACTCTATCAATTTGCAAAATGATTCGCGAACCGCTTTGAAGTTCCTATCTGAATTATGGGGCCCTATACACCTGGTGCAATGCGGTGCCAGGCGCAACGCAAGTGTTTTTTGCTTGCTTCAGCCCCACACAGTTATCATTTTCACGTCCTGCGCCACGTTGTTTAAATAGCAAATGCATTTGCGCCAGTGGCGGATCTAGGGGTGGGGCCAGAGGGGCACCGGCCCCCGCTGAAATCTGATTGGCCCCTGAAGTGCCCCTGTCCTGTCACTCATCGCAGATTTACGTTAGCGTTAAGTCGTTTGAAATTCAACCTGTGCACCGCATCTTAACAAGCTTTAATTGTAAATATGAACGTGCATGTGTATGTATGAGTGAATGAGGCATTTATATATATATATGTGTGTGTGTGTGTGTGTGTGTGACATGTATAGCCCCGCATCACTGACATTACCGGATGTTACAAAACACCGCTCATTCAAAGACGTGCATTTATTGCATAGACGGCGCGAGAACATAACGTAGGCTGCAGTAAGTGTCTAAAACGAATGCGCTCAGTTCAAGTGAATAATACAATTTGCGCTGTTTAACCTACTTTACAAAGCAAACTTTTTTTCTAAAATAAAAAGTTGTCGGGTGGAAGTTGCGTTCGTAACATTAGGTTCCAAGCGCGTTTTCTTTCAGAATCATCACTGACATGTAGAAAAACTGTAGCATTTTGTTTAAAATGAAAGTAAGATAAAGATCCTCACGTCACATAGACCCTGTGTGCTAAAACTGTTTGGCTGAAAATAGTGGAACAGTGTGGAAAGTGCATAATATTAGTCTGTGTGGAAGCATGATATGATTCTCAGTAACACTGCAATAAGGAATTAAACTATTACCGGTTTCACGATGAAATTTCGACAGTTACTTTTACAGTTTTACATTTTAATTATCATTAAACCTGAATTCGATTATACTGTGATGTATAGTGTAATTCACTCTCGAAGCCAGAGACGTTTTTTGGCGTTCCAGCAAATCCCATACGCATCACTAAATATAAATGAATATAAAGTAGATCTAAACGTTTTCACCGATGAAACATGAAGACAATAAACACACGATTGCGACAATATTTTGTTAATCTGTGTTATTCAAGCCATCTCAGCTATTTTTTAAGAATAGTATATATTTATAATGCAATTCTAATAGACCTAGCCGTTACCTATGGAAATAATGCATTTTTTGCCTCATTAATAAGAAGCCTCATCAGATTGCATAAGTTGTTTCAAACACTCAGTGGCATTTTAAAATGGGTTTTTAGTAAATATATGTGTTGGTAAGGGTGTCTATGCTGTCTAGTAGGTAGGCAACTTAATAGGTTTTGGAACAAAGCTGTTTCTTTGTGTTGTTTATTTTGTTTTATTTTATTTCTCTTTCTTTCTTTCTTTCTTTCTTTCTTTTTCTTTCTTTCTTTCTTTCTTTCTTTCTTTCTTTTTCTTTCTTTCTTTCTTTATTTGCTAGCTATGTTCGTAAACCATTTTAAACCAACCGTCATCACTCATTATATAGGTTAATACATGCACTAAAAAATGTCTTTGAAAAGAAATCTTGTGTGAAAGCGTGCAAAGAAAGTGTGTGGTTTTAAATAAAAAGAAGTCAGATAAATAAAATAGAATTAGAATAGAGAGTGCTAGAGTTAGAGGGTCAAATAAAGATGCAGAGATGAGTTTTTAGCTGTTTCTTGAAGTGGCCAAGGACTCAGATGCTCGGATTGAGTTTGGCAAGTCAGTCCACCAGGAGGGAACAGTTCATGAAAAAGTCTGTGAAAGTGGTTTTGTGCCTCTTTGGGATGAACAATAATGTGTCTTTCACTTGCAGAACGTAAGCTTCTAGAGGGCACATATTTCTGAAGTACTGAACTTAGGTAAAGGGGTGCAGAGTCAGTGGTGGTGGTTGTGTAGGCAAACATTAATGACTTGAATTTTATGCGAGCAGCTATTGGTAGCCAGTGCAGATTGATGAACAGAGGTGTATATATATATATATATATATACACACACACACACACACACACACATATACGGAAATATTTAAGCTGTTATTGTTAAAGTTTCCAAAGACTTGAACGATAAACTTGGCCCCTCTCTGTAAATGGTGGCCCCACTGTGGCCCCTGCTTCTAAAAAATCCTAGATCCGCCACTGATTTGCGCCCATTTGTGCGCTTATGGGCGTGCTGTTCGGGCGCATTGCTATTTTGAGGCATCTGAAATAGACTGCGCCATTGACCAACTGAAACCTGGTCTAAAGTTAATGGTAGGCCTACTTAAGTTTTTTATTATTATTATTTAAAGAGCGCGTGAGTAATATGCGCCTATGGTCAACAACGCGTGTACACTCTTTTTATTATACACACAGGGACACGCAGCAGCACACAAACATGCCAAATAATAAAAATTAAAGGATTACAATGTAAAAGATTACATTGTGTAGGCTACATAAATATAAAAATGCTTACAAGTCATAATGGATAATCATTGCATGTATCAGAAGGCTACCTATTTGCTCGCGCACGAGCAGCTCCGTTTCCCTAAGTGCACCTGCGCCTTACGCTTTAGACCATGCGCTTAGATCGTTAAAATAGGGCCAGTGATTTGTGAAACGCGGTCCGATTGAATCATTTTGCAATGCGGTTCCAGCGACCCTGTTGTTGCTATAGGCCTATAAGAACACGACATTCACGCGCATCTGATAATATCTCAGGTAATATCAGCGGTACGACCTATCAGATACGGCCGAATTGCAACAACAGTGGTTACATATATATAGGCTATTTAATTGTTTGATCAAATTATTACAATTTAGTAGTCGCTGGATATTTGTAGGGACATGTCCTAGAGTCCCTACAACGCCCTTGCAATAGGATATGAAGATCTACAGCGGGGAGTCACTTTTTTGCTGCTCGTATTTTATGACATAATCATCGAGCAAAGTTCATTTATAAGTGACCTGTCATCTTCCGCTGCAACAGGTGAGGGCTGAGGCTCGACTTTCCAACTTCTCCAGACATCCTCGCACTTCTCCAGTCCTGGAAGAGCTTTAATCATGGCCACAAACCTCCAAGAAAACATATATGAACAAATAGAAGAGACTAACGAAAACATATATGAGAAGCCGTATGAGAACATAAACAACAACCCAGAGCCGAAGTATGAGAATCAAGGCGCGAGTAAGGAAATTCTAGAGGAACCGCTGTACAGCACGATCAATCAACCGTCTCCAGACTATATGGATACGAGAGGAACATCTCAAGAGGAAGAAGAACAGCCTTCACCCCCCAGTGAACCAGGCGAGCAGCTCGAAAGCGAGATCATGGTGGCCTCTCTGCCGAATGGAGATGTTTACGGATCTTCATCTTTTGAGGAAACTGGAGACCCATGTGATGACCAGCCCTCATTGGTCCACGATGACCTGCTCATGGCTTACAGTCTCCCAGAAGACGGATCTCCAGAACCTGAGGAGGTAGTTGACTACAGCCTGAAGGATGTGGAGAACAGCGTCGTGGAAGAGCCAGCTGCAGTTCTCGACCCGAATCAGCCTAATATTGCGCTTTTTGTCAAGGTAAGGGATGTGGGTTTATGACGTCTGCATAAAATAACCTGAACTTTTTATTTTATTTAAATGACAAAAGAAAGAAGGCTTTAAAGTTGGCGTTACGTGAGTCTGAAGGTCAGTTGGGTGTGGTTTGTCACAGCATTCATATTTCTGCCCACCTTTGGCCCTTGAAGACAATTGTGAAGACAACCTGAAAATGAATTGTTAAACCTTTGTTTCTTTTTTTAACACTGAACCCCTATTTTTCCTATAAATTATACTCAAATGTTATTTAATTTCAGCATGTAAAATCAGGTGTCAAAAACCAAACAATTTGTTTCTTTTTTTATCCCAAATTAAATAAAATGTATATATTTATATTAATTTAACATTTCATTTGATTTAATTTAACTTTATTAAATTGATATTAAAATATTAACAATTAAAACAATTGTATTTTTCATTATTTTTGAGACACACAATTTAGAATTACAAATGACAAATTATAATCATCATAATTATTTTAAATAATAACAACAACAAATTTGGTTAAAATCTCATTTAAATTATTTATTTATTTATTTTTAATTTATTTGGCACTGGCATTTCAATCAAAACTCAGCCCATAGCAGTGGCTAGTTATTTTTGGCATTATGAATTCATTCTGTTTTATGTAAATGAAAGATTGTTTTGACATTCAAGAATGCAAAAAAAAAGTTTGAATGAAGAGAATGGATGTAAATATCCCAGACAGGTTAATGTAGCAGGTAGTTAATGATTCAACAGAAAAATCAATGTTAAGCACAGTGACCTAAAATGGACAAAAAAGATTGATATGATTCATTGAGGTGACATTTTCCTCTTGATCATTAACTTCAATATGGTTTTCAAATGTTTGTGTGCTTGCTCACAGTCTGTATGTCAGAATTAGACATCCTGAACTGATTGTGTTTCCTTTGGAAGGTTCACTGTGAGAAGTAAAGTGAATAATCATTAACTTGGGGATCCTTACAGTCATGGAAACCAGGGTGAAGTCCTGACCCGAGTAAATCAACTCAAGGCTACTCTTTGCTTTTGATAGTGGAACACTTTCGTCTGAGTACATGATCACAGACTGAGCAACTGTGATTGTGGAATTGAGACTTTTTCAGACTCAAGTTTATATCACATTCCAAATGTGTCAAACTAACAATGGCATTTTATTGATTCATAAATTAAAAATGGGATGCACTGACATAGATACACCATGGGGCGTGATAAACATTTTGCTCTTATTAAACCTTCAGAACAATTCAAACATTACATAACTACTTTATGGCCACATATAGTCATAAAAAGCAGGAATGAAGTAGTATAAGTTGTTGTTGAGCAGCACAACGCAAGACTGCTTTTATTACCAAACCTACAAGAGAACTCACAAAAATGATTTCAAACAAAAATCTATAACAGCATTTGTCAAGTAAATGTTGGCCTTGGTTAAGAATTTAATCTTATTGGCTACACATATCTTACACAGCCACCTTTACTAAATGTTACAGATGTTGGTGGTTACTGTTTAGCTTCAATATTGACATTTTAAAATGCACATTTACTTACATTTACAGTATGCAACAGTTTTAACTCTTGTTATTAAAAATACAAAAAAAAATAGTATTTAAAATATATATAAATATATATTTAAAATTAAAATCGGTCCCACTTTATATTAGGTGGCCTTAACTACTATATACTTACATTTAAATTAATTATTTGGTACAATGCACTTATTGTGTACATACATGTTTTTACATTGTACTTATATTTTTAAAAATACCTATATGTAGTTACATCTGTAATTAATTTCTGTAATTACATTTATAATTACACTGTTGACCCATCCCTTACACCTAAACCCACCCTTAAACCTACCCAGACCACCAAACCTGTCCCTAACCTTACCCGTATCCCACCTCAAAGCAGAAAAAGTGTTTTGCAATACAATATGAACACAATAAGTACATTTTACTTATTTTTTTATGTAAGTACATAGTAGTTAAGGCCACCTAATATAAAGTGTGACCTTAAAATCTATTTATTCAGGGTCAAAAAAGATTCTGATTTGACATTAGTGGGCATTTCTGGCTCTTAGATGTCAAGCAGCATCAGCAATGTGATAATCAGATAGAGGTAATCAGATCCTCCCACACAATTGCTACATTGATCAGAGGAACATCAGGCTGTAAAATATTCCTCAAGTGTGACCTTGAACATTTAAAATACATATTTGAAACAGTTTAAGCACTTAAGCTCAGCCAAAAGACCCAGTCAAATGTGCACGATGCAGAAGTTAATTATTCACTGCAGAGATTACATTTAACCTGTTGGGAACTGAGCCAGGAAAAGAAAAAGAAAAAGTGTTTGAGACTCATCTGTTACTGAGAATGTTTAGTTGGAGTACAATCCAGATGTATTATCTAACTCCTATTCCAACTCATCTGGTGAAAGGTGATCTTCTGATGCACTCGGACACATCGTCAGTGATGTAACCTGTGGTCAGGCTGTTTGAATCAATGAGAAAATCTCCTTTCCCACTTGTAAATGAACATGCTTTTACGTCAAAAATTAAGATATTTTACTTGAGATTTATTGTATGGAAAGTCTGTGTATTCTTGTCTGCATCAGGTTCACAACAATTTATTCATTATTAATTATCTTTTAACAATTTATTAATTTATTCGTTATTCAGGCAAAGCTGAAACAATTTTAGACAGATTAAAATAAAATGATATGTCACTTTCCAACGGATTCTTGTAGCATTAATATTGTTATTTTACCAGTAGAGGAGGCTGTTCAGCCTGTTGTGATGAATGCTAATGCATCCACTTGTAGCACACAGTTTGATCAGGGTTGGAGCTAAACAGGAAAGTGGATCTGAGGATCCCTAATTTAGATAATATCATAGTTTTTATTTATATTTTGAGTGAGTTTTTGATTTTTATATTTTCCTTTTTTTATTTGTAATTATAGTTAAAATAAATGGTGTTTTTGTCGCTTTGAAGAGCTTTTGACATACATATATGTACATATCCTCAGACCCCCCTCAGTACAGATCACGTTCCGGTAGAACCCCCCTCAGTAGAAATTGCGATCGTGTTCCCGGTAGAGCCCTGCACGGGCCTCAAATTTAAGGCCCTAGCCCGGCACGTGTCCGAGAGTTTAACAGAATTACCGAGCCCGTCTTTTTTTCCCCTTCCTCCAAATCAGATTATAATACTGTTTCAGCTATTAAAATAGTTCAGTTTTTATTACTACTCAATTACTACTTAACAAAATAAATCAAATCGATAACAACAACTCTTTCATTATAATCTGTGAAGATGCACTTCTTTCTAAAGGCGCGTTTAATGAGGAGACGGCGAGTCAGGATCATCATCTTCATCTTTGCGACACTGACACAGAAAACACTAGTTTATTAGTAAATAATTCAAATATCTCCTTACTATTTCCCCCGGACACATTCATGGTAATTACTTTTGCTGGGGCTTTGTGGCAAGCTTCACCGTATTGCGTGTATTTGAACACAGAACTCTTCAGCTGTGCTGACGGCACGCTCTCTGCTGCTGCGGGACTCTAAACATCATCGAACCACTCTTCACAGTTGTGGCACGGTCTCGTGTTGTTTCCACCAACTAATTGATGGATGTGTAGGGTTAGGGTTAGCCCTAACCCTAACCATAAAAATAAGGAGAAGCCTAAAACAGGCCCGAGGCCAGTCCCGCGTCTGAACTATGACGTGAAAATTGGCCAAATCGAAGCCCGGCCCTAGAGGCGTAAAAAAGTCGGGGCCGTCAGGGCCAGGCTGAAATGCAGGGCACGTTTTCCCCTCGGGGGGGCCCCCCATCGTCGGGCCCTTAGAATCGTCCTGAAGCTGCGTTATAATGCTCTGCACATGTAAAAGTAAAACCGCAGTCTGAAGCTACAGAAATGGACCACACAGTAATAGTGGTTTACTTGTTGAGTATTGACATATCATTTTCACTCATATCTAGGATAGTCAGCTCTGTTTTGGTAAGCCAAATGAGTAATCTTCATTTCACAGGTTCATATCAGTCACGTCCGAAAACTTTGAAAGCAAATTCACACTATAAACCAAAGCCAGCTCATAAAATATTTAACAGGGAATCTTATTCTCCTGGGCTCCACAAGATGATCAAATATAACCTGCTGTTGCCTGCCAGCGTGCTGCCTGTGACTTGGACTGCATTAAAATTGCATGTGGCTCATTCCTCTACTCAGAGTTTCTGGGCCATGAACATGTCGCATAGTTACACATGGACAAGATGGTGCAAGAGTTTAGTGGCAGAGACTCTAAACTCTAAACAATCTTTTTGATATGAAATTTTACGTGCAGTATATATATAATCAAGTGCCTATTTTAAAACATGAACCTTCATAGATGGTTTCAATGTCATCTCTCAACATCACAGTTACAGTTTTAGTTTATTCTCATCTGTCACTCAAGCTCATCAAAGCTATTTGTGGCAGGGGCAGGGCAAAGTAAGCCCCGCCCCAACTAAAGCCTCTCACCTATCCCTCTCTTTCACATCACCCGTGTTTGGGAGAGAGCTAGATTCACCTTTCATCTGGGCTCGAGCTGACATCACGACACCTGGTGCCATTGGCTGCCAGTCAAGAGCAGAACAAACAGAATCTAAGAGAGCGTGTGGCTGAACGCTGACATTTAACCCAAAATATCTGCAAAATACTGCTGAGAGGATGTAGGTGACAGATCAGGAGAGATACCTGAATCAAAGAAAGAGTCTACAATGGGAGACGGTCAAGAACCTGATATTGAGTTGTTTGTCAAGGTAAGGAGAGAAATCTAGCATTAGCGTGAGCTTTATGGCGTTATGAGGCTCTTTTTAAAGTCAGTGTAACTCAATAATTGTTCTAAAGTAACGTGTGCATATTTGACTAAGGTCATGACCAGGTTGTAAGTAGAGTAATGTGTGATTGCCAGTAGTTCTTGCACACTGGTTTATAGATTTTCGGTTATGTATAAAGGTGGAGTTAAAATAATATTCCCTCAGTAATTCTCATTCTGATGTTTTTGTTAGAAATGCATTGATAAAGTAATTATATTTATATAAATAAATAAAAATAATATTAAAAAAAAATATTAAAATTAATATAAAAACAAATATAAAATGGCTGAAAATCAAAGCATTTTGTCTAAATAAAACTTGAAATTTAAAAAAAAAAAATTATACTCATTTTAAATGTTAAAAGTGTACAGTACTATAATGTTCAAAATGGATATTCAATATTTGGATATTGATATTGCAATTTTAAGATTCAAGTTAAGTTTACGAAAATGTGCATTCACAATATTAAGTACTGATACCAATATATATATATATATATATATATATATATATATATATATATATATATATATATATATATATATATATATATATATTGTGTATACTATCAGGTTGATGTAAGATCTGCAACCATTACTAAACTACAACATTTTTCATCAAATACAAATGCAAAATAAATACAGTTTTTAAAAGTATTATCTATCAATACAAACAATGCAACAAGCTTATTGGATCTGAATATTATTGTAAAATGGCAGCAATGTAGGAAAAGTCTTTCCTATGAGAAAGCAAACTTACACATACACTGCAATGCATTACTGCGTGCTGCAATTATGATTATATGATTAATGTGGATGCGTGTCATGTTTCAATGGCAGCCATGCTAAAGCAACTTAATTAAAAAAATAAATGTTAGAAACAAACAAATCCTCTTCCATGCACTAATCTTTCTATTTAACAGTATTAATCCTGTACACAAGGCATTGTCAGCCAGGCACACCCCTGTCTGTTTACAGCCCTGAACTGCCATCCAACAGAGCAACCGGTCCTATAGCAAACGGCCTATTGTCCTGCGCTTTCTAGATCATAGCGGCTCATTGTTCTGCATCCAGTTCTGTCTCTGTTCTGAATTTGCCAGAACGGACAGATGAGTGGAAATGGAAGTGCCCTGACCTTTCACATACCATCTGCCTCATTTATCTGACTGTTATACAATGTATTTTCTCCCATGATTCCTTCTGAACTGTGTAATGAAAACAAACTGTGTTAAAGTAGAAAAAAATTCAAAATAGAAGTATTTTCACTATTGGACACCGTATACCTAGTATATATTTCACAGCACACTACTTGTGTTCTTCTTACAACCAGGCCTGCAGTTAATGAATGAAGTGTGCATAATTCATATTGTGCGGGGTATTATGTCACAGTGTAAGCTATATGGTCTCGTGATAGTGGTGCCACTGTTTTGGGACACCTGATCTCTTCCACTGCTGAAACGTACAGTAGCAGTGTGAATGTGATTAGCACTGTCACTCACTGTTAACCGGGGTCATTTGTACTCTCCATAATGAGGAACATAAGTGTTTATCACTAAATGAGTCAAATTAGTGCAACTGTGTAATGTGTAATGTGTAATACTAATTCTTGAGTAAATGAAAATTATGCATTTCAATTAAGATTTTAAAATGAGCATAGGCACATTTGTTCTTGCTGCTTGTCCCAGTTTAGTGATGTCCAGTCTAAAGCAGGGTATAGCAAAAGAGAGACTGCGCCCTCTAGGGGGTCAATGGCGGTACTGCAGTGGTCTGATACTTATTAATCAGAATATGATTATGAACTAAAAATTTATTAATTTATTCAAATTTATTGTGAAAAAATAAAAATGTGTGCTAGACAAAAATAATACATTAAGATAAGTTTTTATTTAAGCTAAAGTTTTGCCTACTGTAAATTATGTTTTATGTTCCTGACATTAAAGGGATAGTTCAAAATGAAAATGAAAATTAATTTTATTTTCATCACCCTGATGTAGTTCCAAACCTGTATGAATTTCTTCCATACAGCTGACAGTAGACATTTACTTTATTTTTTTTTCCATACTATGGAAGTCAATGACTATCCTCAATTGTTTGGTTATGCACATTCTTCAAAATATCTTTTGTGCTCAACAGAAGAAAGAAACTCATACAGGTTTGTAACAACTTGAGAGTGAGTAATGATGACACGATTTACATTTTTGGGTGAACTATCCTTTTAAGGCATTCACTTCATGAAATTATGGAATCAATAGGGAAATAGTTCATTTCATATATCAGGAGTAGAGCATGGCACTAGCAATGTTAAGGTTATGGGTTCGATTCCCAGGGAAAGCAAGTACTGATAAAACATAAATGTATACTTTAAATACAATGTAAGTCACTTTTGATTAAGGTGTCTGCCAAATGCTTAAATGTAACTGTAACCATATATGTCTTAGCCTTAAAACTAAAATTGCATATTCATATTCACCAGATTTAACAAATCATTTATACATAAAGAAAAACCGTGTGCACAATACGTAATTAATTTTTATGACCCTTTAGATAGAAATTTGCCTTGTTTGTTTTAACACGTCTTATACAGCTATGATGGCTTTTGGTTAATTTGGTCATATCAAAAAATAAACTGATAACAAGAAAACTACATATTCTCTGGAAGCCTGGCTAAATGAATAAACGCCATTACTGCATTCCTGACATGGGTCAGACCCTCAGTCACCTCACAGATACCAAATACAGACATTGTCTATAACCTAAATACTAGGATAAATACACTGGTTTTACAAAAACTATTATTTCCAATCCATTATATAGTGCAAGAAGAGGGATTGTAACTCATTCCCCCATTTGAAACCATGTTGGGGTTCAAAACAAAATGCTAGTCTAACTTCAACTAAACCATAAATAAGTAAGACCTTTGGCTGTGATACTTATTGAATCAAAATTGTTATAAACCGATCAAAAACAGACAGATTTCACAATCCTAACAAAGAATAGTACTGCTCAGATCTAAACTGCCAAATATTCATTAAAAAAGGCATCCTCAGTTTCTGTTAAGTTGCTTTGAAACAGTGTACATTATCAAAAAACACTGTCAGAGTTCACAATAATGTTAATTTGAATTGACTTGACTGGTGTTCATAAACAGTTCCATAGATCCTATTACAATTTTGTTGTTCATAACATTAATTTTAGCTACTATTCATTTCATTATAACTACTTGTCACTGTATTTCTCCATCAACTGGTTAGCCAGCAGATCCAAAACTTTTTGTTAACTTATCTCTGTTCTACATAAACCAAACTATTACACCACTCAGACCTTGAGGATACACACAGACAGCCTTATAGCTGCTTTGACTTTAACCCATATTACATGAACTGTGTTCACTCCTTTGTCTTCCCACCAGCCTTTTTTTTTTGTGTGTGAGGGTTCTCTCTGGATAATTTGGTTAGTAACTTAGCCAATGTGTTTCTCTGCCATCAAGTCTAAAATATTTACCTTTATCATTGGAATAACAAAGCATTAACTTGTTTAAATTTAGTTAATAGCCTCAGTTAGCCTCAGTTGAATTTAGACATGGGTTTTTAACCCATTATGGACGGCAATCTTCAGTTTCACAAATCCAAATCATATAAACACTCATAAACATATTAATCCAAAGAGTGATTCAAATCAGCATTATAAAGGACAAAAGAAGTCATTATTACCCACAGCAGACAGAGCTGGATGACCAATCCAGTTAAAACTCGTCCCATGTTCTGTATTCTCTTTTCGTTAGATTCCCTCAAAATTATCGACTTCTGTAAAGTTTTCACAATATACACAAAACAGGAACAGAATTGTTCCCCAAAATATAGAGTAGTCATCCTCACGCACATGATATACACATGAATATTGAAACAGCTCATATTCAAGGTTTGCTTTCGGTGTTAAATCGGAAGGATTTAAACTTAACATTTTCCTGTCAGTTTCACCCAGTCTCTTATCTAGTCTCACAGATGTTTGCCTGTTCATTAAAAAATCAGCTGGGTTGTTTTGGTCTTAATATCATTGCTTTGTGTTGGTTACACTTGCTTAGACCATCCCTGCCTCCACTCAAGCAATCTCTCTCTCTTTCTGTGCAAATGATCTCTTGAGAATTTAGACAGACTATAATATTAAATTCATTACAATATTGAACCCTTCTTCATTCACCAAAGTTCCAGATGTCAAAGTTTCTATCTCATATCTCAATTTAGACTATTCAAAATAAAATTATGCTAGAAGAATTTCTTTAAATTATTATTATAATTTTTTTTTTTAACTTAAATGCTTAATTCCCTTAACCTTTGTTCTTCATCTTTAGTCACCATCATGTCTTTTAATTATCCTATGCCATGCCTAAGGACCTCCACGAGTAAAAACTACGATATAGACATATTAGTTCAATATCATCTCAGCCTCATAGATTCAGGGATTCATAATAACTCTGCATATAAGACTTTTTTTTATACAGATCTTGTATAAAACTTCCATGATATTGATATAAATTAAGAAATTTTGTCTCAAAATATAGGCTGTCATCACATGGTCTCAGATGGTTCTTGAAAGCCCATTGCCATTAACTCTTTATAAATAAGCTCCTTTTCCGCAGGGTGTGATCCCCTGGCATAGTTGCATCAAAGTTGTGAACGCTTGAAAAACAATGAAAAACAAGCCATCAAGGAATGCGGTTGCTGATGATCAGGTCTGGAGGAGCTCATATTCTTCCTACAGTTCCCCTCTTAACGATGCTCCAGGGCTATCAAGCATCCGCTCAACTCCGCTACCATCTCATATATAACACCTCCCTTCGGGGCAGGTGCCCAGTGGCGGTGACCGCCTGGCTTAGGTTGTCCCCCGCTTGGCCAAAAGAGAATCTTACCCGTCATTGAGAAATCACCTCATTCACACTGGTAACCGTTCTTTCCTGTTGCAACATCCTTGACAGTTTTCTTCCAGAAGCTGGTATTTTCTGCAGCTTAGGAAAGGTGCACTCAAGAACCATGAGAGCCATTGAGACCACCTACTAGTGTTAAAACATTCATACAGGTTAATCAGAGCAGTATTTAATCACTAAAATCAATTAGATATCTTCAAACCATCACGCTGAGATTACTCAGTGAATTTAGATATCACACCCATCCATTCAGTGTAATGTTCTGCTGCTTCTGTAGCCGGAGACATCGGGCCCTGTATGATGGTGGAGACTAAAAATAAGACAGATGAGTTTCTGGTCATAGAACAAGCAGCAATACAATTGTTTAACTATTCAAAATCATTACTTCTATAGCTCAGGGTCTGTATTATGATTTTAAAGACCTCATGCTTCTTCAACAATAGCTCCTATATTGTTATTCATTATTTTTACAGTCTCTTATTTCTTAAATGCATTGGGCAGTTGAAACTTTTATCTACCAATTGCCCTCTTAATGCATTAAATCTGAAATGTAGAATTTTTGAACATGACCTTTAACATCTCAGCGTCTATGATTTGTCTGAAACACTGTGCTTTACTATAAATAGCTTGTTATCACTTATGACACAGGCTCAGATAACAGCATTTAGCTGACTTTGAATGAGAGAGAGAACTCTGAGGGATTCAGGACCGGTAGCAATGCATTTTTGTTAAATTTTAACGTAATTTCATCGTACTATCGTTTTACACTGGCCCAGCTTAAAACTTGTCAGAAATTACATGCATTTTCAAATAAACATCTTTATTTTTGTCTTTTTATTTTATTTTTTTGCAATTCAAAGGTTTCATAACGTTAGTTCTTTTTCAGTCCTTGTCAGTACATTTACGTCAACTTGTACTTTAGTTACAAAATTAGTTCTGACCATGGCTTTGGAATTTCAACTATGGTTTTAAATCTGTCAGGGGTTATCTGACCCAGGTTTGTTAGCTGTGCTTTCTTCAAATGAACTTTGAAACCCCCGTTTATGTTACTTGTTTACAGCATTATCAGCTCATATCCAAACAATAATTTTTCACTGGAAATTGGCATTTGGCTATGATGCTGAGTGGCAAAATTTTTGCAATCCTACAGTAAAATTACTCTTTTGCCCAAACCAGTAATCAGTAAATATAGAAATTACGAATTTTTACGAAACAAAAAAATAAAATTTGAGCTCTTTTGGGGTTGTTCCTGATGCATCCCAGATCAATCAATCCTTGCCCTAACTTATAGATATGGATAAGAGTATTTGTATTACAACAATTATTATTTTAACACTACTTTCAGTTACTCTTTTCCCTAACCACTGACCTATTCACTAAAACTCGGGATGCGCCCCTGTCTGTAATGGTAGGAATTGAGAGTTGGTAGAGCGATTTACGACTAGAACCCCCCTTCAAGCGTCTTACATTCTCCCGGTATTTCATATACCTTCACACAAATGGCTCTCAATGCCACAAATGCACTTTTGCCTCTACGGCTCTCAGTGTCTTAGAGAATGCGTTTTTGTCACAATCAAGGGAGTGCATTCCACTCCTTCAAAATCATTAAAGCAGCAGCAGCAGGGGGCGCTATGATACTTTATCATTCTCAATCCAGTCTCTCTAGAACATGAAAACCGGTGTCCACCACATCTTTGGCTCATGTTATTGGCAATAAGATAAATGAAGACTTCCTGAACCCTGGAGGTGATGTATATGTGAAGATGTGTCTTTGTGCTTGTAGGCTGGTTGTGATGGCGAGAGCATTGGAAACTGTCCATTCTCCCAACGCCTCTTCATGATCCTCTGGCTCAAAGGTGTGGTCTTCAACGTCACCACTGTTGACCTGAAGAGGTGAGAAGTTCACTAATCTGAGATCAAATTTCATGAAACATGAATAATCATATTATATGAATGTCAGTCACAAATGCCACGTCTTCACGATATTAAATGAAATTTCTATTGGATATTAAGATGGAAAACCCTACAAAATGTCATATACAGTGAGTTCTAAGTTATTAAACATGAATATTATATTATTAAAATATAATCCATTTTCCCTGTCAAAGGTCAAAGCAGGAAAATATAGTTTAGAATTTTATCCTTTGGAAAAATAATCTATTTTAAAATTATTCTAATGCCTAAATTTTTTTATGCAATGCAATGCTGGGATGGTTGAGTAATAAAATTAAGAAGTTCATAAAATATTATTATTATTTATTTAGGAAACCAGCTGATTTGCACAATTTGGCTCCAGGCACTCACCCTCCTTTCCTGACCTTCAACGGTGAGGTGAAGACAGACATTAACAAGATCGAGGAGTTTCTGGAGGAGGTTTTGGCACCACCAAAGTAAGCTCGTTTTTACAAATACACTTGAGACGAATCGTGACTGTATAGAAACTCTAAACCTGCGGTTCTCAACTGGTTTTGCTTTAGGAACCAGATTTCATCAATCATGGTCAAACACAGCACCAAAAATGTTTAGCATACAAAAGTAAACAACATTTAAATCTATTACAGGACTATTACTAATAACGCCATATCTAGCATCACAATGCAAATTAACTGAAGAGGTTATCAAAATTATTTTATTAGCATGTATTTTAAATTTTTGTTGTTGTGTATGGCCTATGAGAACAGGCCTACAGCTCATTTTTGGATCAAATTCCACCCGTTAAGAATCGCAGCTCTAGACTTGTTTTGAAATGTATATTGTATTAAACCACTGTGAACTACAACTGTAAAGAATACTGACACATGTTTTTCTATGTACCTTTCCTTGTGTCCAAGGTACCCCAAACTTGCAGCCAGGCACAGGGAGTCAAACACAGCTGGGAATGACATATTTGCAAAGTTCTCCGCTTTCATAAAAAACACTAAGCCAGATGCGAATGAAGGTATGCATGTCAAACTGGATCAAACTGATTGAATGAATGAATGGATATATTGTTTTTTGGTCAGTACACTGAAACTGAGCAAAGTTAAATTCAGTTAACTCTATATGGAATCCATTGTACTGTAAACATCCTACATATTTTAGCACTGAATGTATTAGAACTGTTCTGGACTTGTGCTCACTTTTTTTTAAGAGTGGTTGGGTTTTCAATAGGGATGTGTCAGTATAGATATTTGGCTGATATTTGGGTCAGTATGTTTTTTTTTTTTTAGGATAATTTCCAGATTTAAGATTAATTAAATTAAGACATGTATAATGTAATAAAAGATTTAAATTTCAAGTAAAAGTCGTTCTTTTGAACTTTCCATTCATCAAAGATAATAAGAAATCAATAAAGTACACTTGAAAATATATTAAAATAGAAACGTTATTTTAAATTGTAATAATATTTCACAGTATTACTGTGTACACAGTATTTTTTTTTACACTTTTATTATATATATATATATATATATATATATATATATATATATATATATATATATATATATATATATATATATATATATATATCTTTATTTTATTTATTTATTCTTTTTTGATCAAATAATTGTAGCCTTGGTGAGCATAAGAGACATCTTTTAAAAAAAAAAAACTTATCCAAACTTTTGAATGGGAGTGTGTATACTGTAATTTTAAATGTATATATTGTACTAATATAATAACATTAATAATAATAATAATAAAGTTAGGAATATTAGAAATATATGTTTAGTATATATATTAAGAGTTTGTTTGCAAAAACAGATAACTCAATAACACACTGGTTATTAAGAAATGTGTGATGTTCTGTTAGCTCTGCAGAAGGGTTTGACAAAGGCACTCATGAAGCTGGACGAGTATCTGAACAGTCCTTTGCCTGATGAGGTAGATGCTGACAGCATGGAGGAGGAGAAGACCTCCAACCGCAAGTTCCTGGACGGGAATGATCTGACTCTGGCAGACTGCAACCTGCTGCCAAAGCTCCACATAGTGAAGGTGAGCTGAAGCGCTGAGGGGGGACTAGTCACTAGAGCTGGCCTGCAGTGTTTGGGGGTAAGCAAGGAGGCCTGGACAGAGTAATACCTGGACAGAGCTATCCGTTAGCATTCCCATTCATCATAATGGCAGTTTTGGCAGAAATTTGCACTCATGGAGGACAGTCAATGGAGAAGGTACAGTTTGCTGCCAGATGGTGTAGTTAGGGTGAATTTGCTAACCAGCAAAACCTCAAACCATAATAATTCATGTGATCTTTTAAGAAAAACAATTTTAACTTAAAATCAACTCTTTGTAGTTGTGTATTTTTGTGACTTTGAAGTCCCCCAGAGTTAAGTGAATGGAATTCCCAGTAGTGATTACTGTGTATTTCTGTACACTTGTATTTGTTGCTGCCATAAATGTGACACTGGACGACAAAACCAGTCTTAAGTGTCAATTTTTTGGAACTGAGATTTCATACATCATCTTTCCATTGATGTATGGTTTGTTAGGATAGGACAATATTTGGCCGAGATACAACTATTTGAAAATCTGGAATCTGAGGGTGCAAAAAAATCAAAATATTGAGAAAATCGTCTTTAAAGTTGTCCAAATGAAGTTCTTAGCAATGCATATTACTAATCAAAAATTAAGTTTTGATACACTTACGGTAAGAAATTTACAAAATATCTTCATGAAACATAATCTTTACTTAATAACCTAATGATTTTTGGCATAAAAGAAAAATCGATAATTTTGACCCATGCAATGTATTTTTGGCTATTGCTACAAATATACCCCAGCGACTTAAGACCGGTTTTGTGGTCCAGGGTCACAAATGTTTTCGAAGTCTCTTGTTCCCACTACAGCTGCATTTATTTGAAACTGTAAAAACAGTAATATTTGTAAAATATTATTACAATTTAAAATTAGTTTTGAATATATTTTAAGATGTAATTTATTCCTGTGATGCAAAGCTGAATTTTGATCATGCTGAATTTGTCACATGATCCTTCAGAAATGATTCTAATATGCTGATTTGCTGCTCAATAATCATTTTTGTTATTTTAAAAGAAAACAGTTACTGCTTAATATTTTTCTCGTGGAAACTGTGAAACTGTGATACCCGCTTTCCAGGAGTTTTTTTTTTTTTTGATGTTGAATGGAAAGTCCAAAAACAGCATTTATCAGAAATAGAAATTGTTTTGTAACATCACTGTTGATTATTTATTGTGTCCTTGCTAAATAAAAGCAATCATTTCTTCAAAAAGATGTCTTATTAACACTTAACATTAAGATTTTAACAGTAGTATATGTTTTAAAAGTTTAAAAGAGCAGTGGTCTAGTAGTATAAGCAAACATGAGCCAACATGTTGAGTTGTAATGCAATGCAGATTTGAGTCCCCGCCGCTTACAGCAGTGCAGGTCAAACTAAAGGCATCTTTAAATCTAAGTTACATTTGTATTTAATTGTAATTATTCTCAATCTATTTTCCATCCACTTTTTTGCAGGTTGTTGGCAAGAAATATCGGAATTACGACATTCCAAACGATTTGACAGGTGTGTGGCGTTACCTGAACAATGCATATGCACAAGAAGAGTTCACCAACACCTGTGCCGCCGACAACGAGATCGAATTGGCATATAAGGATGTGGCTAAAAGGCTAACCAAGTAAACAGATGAACAAATTTGACACAGATAGACTTGGGGGAGTTCATTTCTTGGGGAAGAGATGATGTTTTCCATGTAATTCAAAGCTGTTGATCCCGAACTACAAGTTAGCAGTTTCATTCATCCAGGGTCCTTATAATCAGTAAGGACTGGTGCTCTGATATAATTATAAAATATGAATCCAAAATATCAGCTCATATTCACCAGCTCTCACTCATCTCATATAAACATTGTCCCAAGTGACTTTCTATTCTATCTCTATTTAAAGAGACTTAACATTACTGTTTTCTGTTGTTCTTCCTGTTGTATTCTGTTTATCATATCATGCACTGATTCTTGAGGCATGGAACAAAATGTCACACAACTTTAATTGCATCAGAATGAATTAAAGATTTGTGTCTCTAGAATATTTACTAGAACACATCATCACCTTCTGTCAGCCAAAAACTTAATTCTTCACAAAGATTTAAATATACATTAAACTTATACAAATAGATATACAAATAATAATCCAAATAATATTTTGACGCATACATTACCATTTAAAATCTGAGGTTGATTATAATTTGCAATGTCTCTTATACTGTAAAAATACAGTAAAAACAGTAATATTTTTCTTTAAATTACACATATTTTAAAGTGAAATTTCCAATCTTCAGTGTCACACGCTCCTTCAGAAATCTTATAACATGCCAAATATTACTTATTATTATCAGTGTTAGAACAGTAGTGCTGATTAATATTATTGTGGAAATAATTTAACAGCATTTATTTGAAATAGAAAAGTTTTGTAAGTCTTTACTGACACTTTTGATCAATTTAATGTATCCTTGCTGAATAATAGTATCAATTTAATAATAATAAAAAAAAACTTCACAAACCACACTTTTAAATGGTAATACAAACTTTTACATTTTTTTGTTTAACCTATTTTTTCCCAGTACTCAAGAATCGGTGCACCGCATAACCTCTCTTATTGTTTTTTATCACTCATACATGACAGCTGTTTAAGCATTTCAAATCTGTAAGAAATATTCACTTTCATCACCAATCGTTTTACAATATCTGTCAATATTGCTTTCTGTTATGTTTTTATTATTATTTGTGTATAATGGATAAAAAGATCTCATGTGAGCAGCAGGACAAACAAAGCAAAAAGGTTGGTCTGTCCTGGGCAGCTTTATAACCAATCATATATAATTTCTGGATTTGTACGTTTCATGCATTTTTTCCCCCAGAAGGAGCACTCGTTTTTAAATACATAATGATTTAATGAGGTGCTAATGTGATGTGCCTTCATTAGAAGAAATGCAGTGTGGCAAACGCAGCATATTATTGCTGTTAATGATCATTTCTACATGAATATCCTGCTCTTTTTAAAGCCACTAGCAGAGTTTCCGCAAATGGTTTATAGAAAATTTTCATTTCTTCATTGCCTCATCATGTAATTTTCTTGTAAAGTACAAGTTGTTCAGATTTTCCTCTGTTATTCCTCATAACTCATATCATTTTGTCTTCTCATTTCGTTTTAGCTTATCTCAGAGTGTTTAACATCAATCAGTGCTGGATATATCATACTTAAATATTTATTCACAACCCTGTTTATGGGAAATGAACAAGCTAAGATGGAAAGGAGATTCACGACACACAGCGGTCCACCGAAATGGAGAATAAGGAAATCTGATCGGGCATCCATCCAGGTCTCCTCCTCTCCACTTAGCACTGCTGGAATATCATAGGGCCCATGATAGGTCCTTGTGGAGCTCCTGCTCTTGTGTGGTTTGGAAAAGCGTTTGATATGAAATGAGAGTGTGGCGCCAGAGAGGCCTATTCCGAGTGAAGCTCTATGAATAAAATAATATTTTCACAGTTTGACTTGCATTATTTCTTTTTCCCTGCGCACACGTTTTTGCTAATTGATACCGTTTTATGGAGCCGTTTCTAAGGAAATGGATATTTATTGTAATTGAATGATGAGTGCTAATTGTGCGGTTACGCTTCTGGATCATTCTGAGTGTTTTTGGACACTTAAGCCACTCAAAAAATGTATGAATGTCATTGTCTGTCTGTCTGTCTGTCTAGATACATTTTTGAAGATAAATATGCATGTATATATATTTAAAAAAGGTATATATATTTTCTTAATGTGGTGAAAGGGCTATTATATTAGCTGATGGTATGTCACAGACATCTAAACTGGGTTTCACTGTCCATTAAATGCAAAGAAACAGACTTTGATCTGGTCGTTTCATCCATGGGCAAAGATGAGTGATGTCTGCTAACAGATTTAAACATGAGCTTTCAGGCCATGGATCAAAGCTCTCCCTTTGCTTCCACTCTCTCATTATGGCCAAAAGCCATCCAAGCCTGTCTCTATTTTTCCTTAAAAGAGCCTCAAAAGTCTCCGAAGACCTGTGCCCGTCAGATTTACAATAGGGAATGGGACTATTTACCCGAAGTAGGAGCCATCCAGAAATAACAGTGCAGAAAAATAAATGGAGCCTGCTATATTTTTCCACACAAGTAAGAAAATATGCTATAGGTCTTGTGCCTCGCTGGTTCGTAATTAGTTCTTAAACATTCTCTGCCTTGGATCTCTGCGTCCACATTCAGCGTTTCTGATAATATACAATGCGGCATTAATGTCAAACATGTCTCACTCTGGTCCAGGGCTGTAACTCTAATCTGTTTGTACAGACTCAAGTGATTCACAAGTCCTCAAGAAGGAGACCCTACAGAGACAGTGGCTCACTGTCTCTAGTCGATGCTCAAATTTGCGAATAATTTTTCTTTAATTATTATTATTCATTTATCTAAAAATAAAAATGTCATTTAAACTGAGTAATATTTTTTTCTACCATGAAACACAGAAGGAAATCTTGTGAGGAATGTCTTAGCAGCTCTTTTCCACACAATAATTGTACGGTAACTTTGCGTTCACACCACTGCCGGCGAGAGCGTCAAAATTCGCTCTGGCCGCCCTGCCAACGATGCCGTAGAAAGATTCGTTGACGCTCTGACGATCGAACGCTTGGTCTTGTATTTAAAGGAGCCGAAAAGGAAACAAGGAGTTGATCTTGTACACTGACCACAAGTAGGGTATAAGTTAACCTCATGAAATAGTTTAATTGTGAAAGTAAGAAAGTGATCAATGAAAAGAACTTAACAATTATAGTTACATGTTTGCTAACGAAATAAACCAATAAAAGCCTTTTGTGTGGTGTTTTTTGTGTTCATGGTTAAGTGCTAGTCTAATTTCAACATGCAGTTTACAGGAGACGTCTAGGTCTTTAATTAACATTAACATTAATTTATGTGCAGCCTACATTCCAAACTGACCTGGTTGAAGTGTAGCCTAAATGCAGTTGGTCAAATCGGTGTTGTTTTGAGCAAATTAATTGCATTCCTGCTGAAAAACAAGCGTTCTAGCATGAAAATGCTTAGGAACTAATGTGGTCGGGAAACCAAAGTTTACAGCACTGCATTCTCTGCGCTCCTCTCAAGCGGAGGACTTCTACATTCCGACTGGTTGCCGCCCAACCGTGTCATAGCTCATTACCATAAAGTTGACCTGACTTCAATTCTCCTCGACGCCCTCACCATCCAAGACGTGCCACGCCGCTCTCGCCCGGAGCTCGAAATGCGAGATGCAGAGATGCAGATGCAGAGAAGAAGCAACTCCTCGACGCCCCGGTGAGCCCGCAAGGTCTCTTTGGAGTCGCAGTGGAGGCTTTTTCCGAGAAGTACATGGAAGCACTAAAGCAGTCGAAGATGCTGCCGCACCTTCTTCCCAAGCGATATAGCACTCCTCCCAGGTCAAGATCCAGATCGTCATCAGCTCAGCGATCGGCCGGATATGCTGGTCGCTCTCCACCACTGAGCACGAGCTCGCGACATGAGCCTGAGCCGCCATTTCGTCAGAGGCAGTTTAAGAAATCCCGCTTCAGAGCAAAGCCGGCAGCCCATCAGCAGGTTCGGCCTGTGGAGAAAAAAGAGCAGCGTTCCTGATGTTCGTGCCAGGAGGAAGAGGGCGCGGTCCGTGCACGACAATGGGCCAGTGGCCAAGAGGGCCTGCTCTTGCCCAGAGTTCACTCGGCGGCTAGAAGCCAAGAACGTATGTTTAAATGTTATGTTGAAACCGATGGGTTCTGTTGCAATAAACAAAACATTACATGCCTCACTAAAAGACCTCTTTTCCTCCACTGACTATTACCCGCAATATAAGCGAAACCTCTCCTTCGGGGGATGTTTGGTGGAGCGGAAGTTCAGGGCAGCCCGAGTTTTCAACGGCAAATGTCTTCATACGACGCGCTGCGGGAACGTCACTTGTCGTTCCTTTAAGCAGCGGTGTTTCACCGGCGACTGGCACACAGCCCTGGCACACAGCTAACACCACCGTCTCCGTTATCGAGCCACTTGAGTGCGTGGGCAGCGCTCCCGTCGGCATCAGATTGGGTGATCAACACTATAAAGCACGGCTATACTCTTCAGTTCGCTAGCAGACCACCCTGCTTCGGCGGCGTGATTATGTCAGAGGTGTTAGAACAGAGCGTCCCGCTACTACGGGCAGAAATCTCCTCCCTCCTAGCCAAGCAGGCAGTAGAGATAGTACCCGAGGAACAGATGAAGTGCGGGCTATACAGCCATTATTTCCTTGTCCCAAAAAAAAGACGGAGGCATGCGTCCTATTCTAGATCTAAGACCACTGAACAAGGCACTCACAAAGCGCGCGTTCAAGATGATTACAGTGAAACAGATCCTCGCGCACATTCAGCCCGAGGACAATTTCATAGCGGTGGATCTGAAAGATGCTTATTTTCATATCCAGGTGGCCCCTCATCACAGGCACTTTCTGCGATTTGCATTCAGGGGTGTCGCAAACCAATTCAAAGTGTTACCGTTCGGGCTGGCTTTGGCCCCCCGTACATTTACAATGTGCATGAATGCAGCGCTCTCGCCCCTGAGATTCAGTGGAATGCGCGTGCTGAAGTATCTCGAAGGATTGGCTGATCATCGCCCAATTGAGGAGTGTGCTCGAGGAACACAACAAACTCAAGCTCCTCGCCCATCTAGCGGATCTGGGTTTGTCTGTGAACATGCAAAAGAGCACACTTCAGCCCTGCCAGTCGATTACTTTTCTGGGTATGGTTCTGGACTCGCGCATGATGACCGCGCAATTATCAGAGCAGAGAATCCAGTCCATTCACAATACACTGGCCTCGGTTGCGCTAGGCAAGGCGGATCCTTTGAAAACGTTTCAAAGACTGCTTGGTCTAATGGCAGCTGCAGTCTCCACCTGCCGGCTGGGCTTGCTGCATATGATACCATTACAAGTATGGTTACAGGACTGAGTCCTGCCGCGGATATGGATCATACTTATTTTCTTGTGTCTGTAAGTCATTTACTAAGTGAAACAAGCACAAGTGTCCCCATTATATATGCCAGCTTATTCAGGTCAGCAGTGTTTTTCAAGCACCAACATGTTTTGCTGCTTTTTTCTACCCCTTATATCACACCAGTTCAGTGCTGCTTAACGGTGTGCAGGGAGGCACTGACAGTGCCGAATGTTTCTGAATGTTTCAACTAGGTCCGATACCTGACCTGGAGGGGGATGGGCGAGTGCTCTGAATGATCTTACTACTGCCTCAGCGGCTTGTCCTCTGCATCGGCTATGTGCGAGCTGGCTGGCACAGTTTTTTTCACACGGCAGGGTTTTATACGTTCCCCGTACGTAATGTCAAAAGACCAACTCGATAAGGGAATGTCTCCGGTTACTCATGTAACCTGGGTTCCCTGAGAGGAGGGAACGAGACATCACACAGACGTGTAGAAAAACCTCCTTATAGTCTCAATAGCTCTCTCTCAGTCGAAAGATTCTGAGATATTTTGGCGCCTGACATCGCTCATATAGCGGCTAAACCAGCCAATCAGGCAAATGCTCGGATGCCATTGGCTATTGCTTCAGCATTTCGAGGAAAAGGAGTTTCCCCATACGTAATGTCTCATTCCCTCCTCTCAGGGAACCCAGGTTACATGAGTAACCGGAGACGTTCCAACCACATTAGTTCCTAAGCATTTTCACGCTAGAATGCTTGTTTTTCAGCGGGAATGCAATTAATTTGCTCAAAACAACATTGATTTGACCAACTGCATTTAGGCTACACTTCAACCAGGACAGTTTGGAATGTAGGCTGCACACAAATTGATGTTAATGTTAATTAAAGACCTAGATGTCTCCTGTAAACTGCATGTTGAAATTAGACTAGCACTTAACCATGAACACAAAAAACACCACACAAAAGGCTTTTATTGGTTTATTTCGTTAGCAAACATGTAACTATAATTGTTAAGTTCTTTTCATTGATCACTTTCTTACTTTCAAAATTAAACTATTTCATGAGGTTAACTTATACCCTACTTGTGGTCAGTGTACAAGATCAACATCCTTGTTTCCTTTTTGGCTCCTTTAAATACAAGACCAAGCGTTCGATCGTCAGAGCGTCAACGAATCTTTCTACAGCGTCGTTGGCAGGGCGGCCAGGGCGAATCTTGATGCTCTCGCTGGCGGCGGTGTGAACGCACAGTTAGTGAAGTCTCGTGTAGCCAGACCTTCAGACTGACGGCTGAAGGTCTGGAATCTATGGTAGCTTTCATTGGCCAAGGCCCACCTATGAGGTCGTTTGACTGACATGTCAAACAACCAATCACAGTTCGTTTCGTTCAGCATCACGTTCCGGGGCGTGGAAATGTCGCTACAATAACAGACCAGTGTGTAAAACTCTCGGACGTATTTTAAAGATTCTATGCCGCAAACTTTTCATATTTCACATACTTTTGAAAATCCCACGATTATTTGATCCTGATAAGCATTTGTCATCACAGTTGTAAACACGATGGCTTTCTTTTTTAGTGTGGCGTTTGGCGTCACGGCATCTTTGTTTCCAGGTGAAACGTTAAAGAACGCGACACACACGTCTCCCGGAAATCCTGTATAATTCAACCAATCCGACGATGACTTCGAAACTCCTGAAGTGTTTCCACTTTTATGTGCCATATACATCAGACATTTAGCCAACATTCCGTGGGCGTGACGTCTGAGGCTGGTCATGTTGGTCATGCAAATTTGCCTCACTGACCAACAAAAAAGCGCTTGGTGTAAAAGTGACTTGTGTGATCTGTGCTTCATACTGTCACAGATCAGTCAGGCCCTTCACTCCACCAATCACAGCGTTCCACCTCACCAGAGTTCTAATCACGCACACCTGCACCTGATCACAGCCTCATCAACACCCGCTACAAAAGATCCTCACACACTCACTTCACTGTCCGATCTCGTTTCTCAACATGGACTCTGACATCGCTGTATCCTGCAATCAAAGACCATATCCTTCCAAGAGAGTATACTTGCCTTGTTTGACTTACCTCCTGTATTCTTCCTCCTTGTGTTGCCCTCTCCTCATAGAGTTAAGATTCTCGAAGTGTATGTGTGTCATCCTGGATCCCCTCGTCTCGTCTTCCAGAATCACTGTGGAAAAGAGAAGCTATCATCATCTCGTCACTACACCACGAATTACTCACTACAAGATAATCTACTCACATCTCCAGTCTGCTATATCCACCTGTGTGCTTCACCTGTATAAATAAACCACTTGATATTCACCTCTCACCTTCGTGTCCGAGTCTATCCGTAAAAGAAGATCGGACCGAACACCGTCACGAACAGGATGAGCACTCCGGACCCCTTTCAAGAGCTGATGGATTCTCTTAAGAAGCTATTATTGCAATCGCCCACACCAACGGCACCACCAGCTCCACCACCACCACAACCATCAAACACCGCCATGAGCACTTCTTCACCGATCGTTTTCGCCAGTCCCATGGCCCGACCAACGCCCTTCTCTGGTTCGGCGGAGGAATGCGATGGCTTCATTCTCCAATGTACCCTGACGATTAATCTCCATCCCCACGTATTCACCACAGATCAATCCAAGATAGCATATATAGTCACGTCACTCACCGGTCCTGCTCTGAAATGGGCAGAAACAATACTTAACCAGGCTGGACCCGCTACCCACTCCTTTTCAAACTTCATTCATCATTTCAAAGAAGTATTCAGCGTGTCGCCTGGAGATTCAACTGTTGGTGAACAATTATATCAACTTCGTCAGGGTACCAACACCATACACCAATACGCTCTACAGTTTCGAACCCTGGCTGCCGCCAGTGGTTGGAATGAGCCCTCGCTCATCACAGCCTTCAGACAGGGATTAAACCCCCGCCTACGTCTACATCTCAGCGCGTATGACGATAACTATGATCTGGAGAAGTTTATCCAACTCGCCATCCGATGTTCCAACCGCATTCAGTCTTGCCCTCCGGATCCACCTTCTGGCATCACTAATCCTCCTCTCCCTCGCCGACCAGAGACTAACGACCCTCCAGAACCCATGCAAACAAATTCCACCCGCTTACCATTGCCGGAACGGCAAAGACGAATTTCCCAAAGATTGTGCCTTTACTGCGGAGATGATGGACATCGAGTGCTGGAGTGCCCTTTAAGACCACCACGTGTCTTGGTGAGTTCAGTCCTTACCACTATGCCTAAACTTAAACCTCTCTCAACACGAGCTCTGCTTACTGCCTGCTCACATGTGCTTACAGTCACCGTCCTCCTCGACTCTGGTTCTGCGGTGAACTACATCTCGGGGAACCTCATCCAGCAGCTCCGCATCCCTACCTCCGGAGGCATAATCCATGAGGCATAATCCATAACTGGCCAATCTCTCACCAAGGATACCATTCATCTCTGCACCGAGCCGGTACAACTCCAGATTGGCCAACTACACAGGGAAGATCTTCAATTGCTGGTTCTGAAGGGTTCAACAGTGGACATCATTTTGGGTCGCCCGTGGCTGGTGCAGCATGATCCACATCTGTCTTGGAAGACAGGAGAGGTCCTAAAGTGGGGTGAGAAGTGTTTCTCTCACTGTTGTCCCAACTTACCTCAACCGAAGCATCAAAAGTCACCGCAGATGACTGTTGGCACCACCTCCATTGAGAGCCCTCAAGAAAAATTATCTGTCGACATCCCTTCATGTTATTCCCACTTTAGTGACGTCTTCTGTCCGAAGAGGGCTGCCCAGCTACCACCACACCAGCCATGGGACTGCGCGATCGATCTCCTTCCGGGTGAGCCAGTACCACGAGGAAAGATCTATCCCCTTTCACCACCGGAGCAAAAGGCCATGGAGGAGTACATTGCGGAGGCATTACAACAGGGATACATCGTACCATCTACCTCCCCTGCTGCCTCCATCTTCTTCTTTGTGGCAAAGAAGGACGGCGGCCTACGCCCTTGCATTGACTACCGGAAACTAAATGACATAACCATCAAATATCGGTATCCCCTTCCCCTTGTTCCAGCAGCCCTGGAACAACTACGCGGCAACACCATCTTCACTAAGTTGGACCTCTGCAGCACCTACAACCTCATCCGCATAAGAAAAGGAGATGATTGGAAGACTGCCTTCATAACCCCTGCCGGCCATTATGAATACAGGGTGATGCTGTATGGGCTTGTCAACGCCCCTTCAGTCTTCCAGGGGTTTATGCATGAGGTGCTCCGGGAGTTCCTGAATCGCTTTGTGGTTGTATATATAGATGACATCCTCATCTACTCCCGGAGCCTGGCCGACCATCGCCATCACGTTGCGGAGGTCCTTCAGAAACTCCGTCAATTCCAATTATATCTCAAAGCAGAAAAATGCACCTTCCACCAACCCTCTGTACATTTCCTCAGGTACATCATAGACCACCGTGGCATCCGCATGGACAAGGGGAAGGTGGAAGCAGTCACCTCCTGGCCAATTCCTACAAACATTAAAGAACTTCAACGATTCCTCGGATTCTCTCATTTATATAGACGATTCATCCCCAATTACAGCACAACCACCAGCCCACTCACAGACCTGCTGAAAGGTAAAACCAAGATTCTCACCTGGAACCCAAAAGCCCAAGAGGCTTTTGAAAATCTCAAAGTCGCCTTCACGAACGCACCGCTCCTTGCACATCCAGACCCTGAAGAACCATTCATCGTGGAAGTGGACGCATCCACCACGGGCGTAGGAGCCGTTCTATCTCAGCAGCAGGGGAAGCCTCCCAAACTCCATCCATGCGCCTACTTCTCCAAAAAACTCAGCCCGGCGGAAAGGAATTATGACATCGGGAACCGACAACTATTGGCCGTCAAGTTAGCCCTTGAGGAGTGGAGGCACTGGCTGGAGGGGGCAAAACATCCTTTCCTAGTCCTCACTGACCACAAAAATCTACAGTACATTCGTGATGCAAAACGACTCAACCCAAGGCAGGCCAGATGGGCCCTATTCTTTACTCATTTCCACTTTAAGATCTCCTACAGATCAGGAACCAAAAATATCAAGGCGGACGCTTTATCTAGGATCCACACTCCAGAGAACGACAATCAGGAACCCGAAAATATCCTACCTCCAACGATCATCACCAGCCCTATACAGTGGACCTCTCCGCCAGTAGCCTCCTCCACACCACCCGCAAGTCCGCCGGGCTGTCCACAAAACCTCCAATATGTACCCCGGACCCAACAGACTCCACTAATCCATTCCACCCATACATCACTTGCTACTGGCCACCCAGGGGCCAATGCAACTCTCTCGCTGCTGCGAAATCGCTTCTGGTGGCCCAACATGGCCAGGGACGTTAGAAGGTTTGTGCGAGGCTGCCCGGACTGTGCCATCTCCAAGAGTTCCCGTCATCTCCCAGCAGGCAAACTTCACCCATTACCCATACCTCAACATCCGTGGTCACACCTAGGAATAGACTTCATTACCGATCTACCAGCATCCAACGGAAACACATGCATATTAGTTATCATTGATCGATTCTCTAAATCCTGTCGTCTCATTCCCCTCACTGGCCTTCCCACAGCTCTCCAAACTGCTGAACTCCTGTTCAACCACGTATTCCGATATTATTGCATCCCAGAAGACATTGTATCCAATAGAGGACCCCAGTTCATCTCCCGGGTGTGGAAGGCCTTCTTCTCCCTCCTAGGTGTGACCGTCAGTCTCTCATCACGATATCACCCACAGTCCAATGGGCAGACTGAACGCAAAATCCAGGAAATAGGGCGATTCCTGAGAACCTTCTGCCATAGCCGCCAGAACTCCTGGAACCAGTTCTTAGGCTGGGCCGAGTACGCTCAAAACTCGCTGCGCCAACAATCCACTGGACTTACCCCCTTCCAGTGCATACTCGGTTTCCAGCCTCCCCTCTTTCCCTGGTCAGGTGAACCATCGGACGTCCCCGCCATCGATCACTGGCTCCGGGAGAGCGAGAGAGTCTGGGACGCAGCACACCACCAGCTCCAACTGGCAGTGCGCAGACAGAGAGTGACAGCCGACGTCCGAAGATCAGAGAACCCAAACTACCAACCAGGGGAAAAGGTCTGGCTGTCAACCAGGGACATCAGGCTGCGCCTGCCTTGTAAGAAACTCAGTCCCAGATTCGTTGGCCCCTTCACCATATTGGAACGTATTAACCCTGTCACCTACAAACTCCAACTACCACCTCACTACAAAATTCACCCTACGTTCCATGTCTCACTACTTAAACCCTTCTCTCCACCTCTCTCCACAGGGCCTGACTTTGACGAAGAAACCCCTCTCCCACAAATCTTAGACGAAGGTGCAGTCTATCAGGTCAAGGAAATCCTGGAAACCCGGCGTCATGGTGGAAGACTAGAATACCTCGTCGACTGGGAAGGCTGAGGAACGCTCTTGGGTACCCAGAGACAACATCTTAGACCCAACACTACTCGAGGAGTTCCATGCAGCACACCCAGATCACCCAGCACCCCGAGGCAGGGGCAGACCACCACGACGCCAAGGTCGGCCCTCAGGAGCGGGCCGTGGAGAGGGGGGTACTGTCACAGATCAGTCAAGCCCTTCACTCCACCAATCACAGCGTTCCACCTCACCAGAGTTCTAATCACGCACACCTGCACCTGATCACAGCCTCATCAACACCCGCTACAAAAGATTCTCACACACTCACTTCACTGTCCGATCTCGTTTCTCAACGTGGACTCTGACATCGCTGTATCCTGCAATCAAAGACCATATCCTTCCAAGAGAGTATACTTGCCTTGTTTGACTTACCTCCTGTATTCTTCCTCCTTGTGTCGCCCTCTCCTCATAGAGTTAAGATTCTCGAAGTGTGTGTCTTCCTGGATCCCCTCGTCTCGTCTTCCAGAATCACTGTGGAAAAGAGAAGATATCATCATCTCGTCACTACTCCAAGAATTACTCACTACAAGATAATCTACTCACCTTCCAGTCTGCTATATCCACCTGTGTGCTTCACCTGTATAAATAAACCACTTGATATTCACCTCTTACCTTCGTGTCCGAGTCTATACATCACTATGTGAAAATTTGCTGAAATATGACCGATGTATGGAAGCTTGTTTTCGCCATGAAATAAAAATGTGTAATTGTGACTTTTTCACTCACTATTCAGACTTTTTTCTTGCAATGGTGAAATTATATCTCACAATTTTTCCCCTCAGAACTGACAGTTTATTTCTTTACATTTCACAATTTTGATTTCACGAGTTTGTTTTGCAATTCTCACATAAGTAGCAATTACAGTACCTTTTTTCATTTAATTGCAAAGTCTTCTGGTCCATATCCTTTCCTTAGGAAGGTGTGCTAGACACTGATTAATGTAACATAAAAATACTATACATATTTTTCTATTGTATTGTGGAGCGACACTTCCATAAACTTTTCTATTCTCCTCTGTTTATATAATGGTAAATATTACAATATCATAGCACAACAACAGTGATCAGCAATAATGATAAGCCTAATACTTACAATAAAAATAATAAGGTCATATAGATCATAACATAGTCTCGGAGGTAAGAAGTGGATTATCTTTCACCTGAAATGTTTGTCTTTTCATCCTAAAATGCGAGGCCACAGTTTCCACAAATCCCTTCACTCGATTGGGATGTCCTCTTTTATTCTGGACGGCAAGGGCAGTGACTGTAACTAAAGACTATAGAATACCCAAGACCTGTCACTCATATAGTTTTGAATGGGGAAAAATGCAATGCTCAATATGGCTGATCAATCGCAGGAAGCCCCACCTTCTGAATGAAAGAGCCAATCCTTAATCGGTAAAGTCAGCGCGTCACTGTAGCTGCCGTTAGAAGTCCCAGCTGCTATAGAAACAGTCAGCGTTCTGTGACATGCGCTTAGGACTGCCATTCGCACTGGCTGATCTAGCCTAGATAGCAAAATAAACAACATTTATAATACAGTTCTCAGATTTCTTTGGTGATTTCAAATATGAAATTTAATCGTAAGCTTAGTGAACAGCTTTGGAGAATTTGATGTTTCCGCATTCAAAGAGATGGGAGCTGCACTTACATGCCCGAGAGGCGTTTCAAAGATGGCCACCGAGTGACATGACTTGTCTTAAAAGAGACTTTGCTGTAACATCGAACGTATTTTGCAGTATTAAATACGTATTTATACCGATTTCATCAGGCTTTGAAAATTCTTCAAAATGAACACAAAGAATGGCCTTCTCAGCTGCCATAGTTGCAACACTTGTGTAATCAGAACAGGGTGTTCAGCGCATGGTTCAACGCACCACCGTTTCCATTTAAAAAACGTTTTGCACCGTTTTGTTGGGGCTGAACGCAGCCCAGATCAAATTTACGTTGTAGTCATAAGTAATTCACGTTTCTCTAAAATAGGCCTATCCTACGGTGGCTGAGAGAGCTCAAGCACTGCAATTAGAAAAAACACCTGCAAATTAAGAAAACAACTTCATCAATTTGACAACACATGCGCTGCAAATGCTCACAACACAATCAAATAAAGAAATGCACTGCAAATAAAATTCTTTATTTGGTTGTGTTGTGAGCATTTGCATCACCTGCTGTCAAATTGATGAAGATGTTTGCTTGATTTGTAGGTGTTTTTTCTATTTGCAGTGCTTGAGCTCTCTCAGCCACCATACAACTATCATTCAATTTTAAAAATAGCACAAAGGCTTGTAAGCAAGCATAAACCTTTAGAAACAGTCCTTCTACACAGTGCCATGGTCAGTGAGAAGGGGCACGTTCAAGCTCTCAACGTTTTGAAATGGGGTGTCATTGTAATAAAATGTAATTAAACATGCAAATAGGCTACAAAACTTTTAATAAATACTCATTTCTGCTTTCAACGATTCTATCTTTAATAATCTTAACATCTGGAATTTCTCAAAAGTATGAATTACAAGTTTTTTCCTCTTTTTTTCTAAAAGCGTTTAGCTTCTTTTCTTGCTATTATAGCTGACACTTAGCTTAAAAAGGTCATTTTAATTTAAAAGAATAACTGACTCCTGACCATTTTTGTGATTAATTCATCACCATGTTTTTAAACCTTTTCTCAATGCATGCAGTTGCAGAACATATCCAGCAGATGGAAGTATTACAGCTACATGCCATTCTAATCACATTTTTGACCAATGCCTCTATGGCACAGCCAGACACACATATCTTAAATTGTACACAACAGTGTCCAAACAAAGGCTGGACTGTGAACCAGATGAACAAAGTATTATATTACCACAATCAGTGACAGTTGAGAATGAATCAATGTTTGAATGAGTGTCTGTTAGTGTCTGAGTGACTTGACCATATAAACAACAGTCAGTTCTAAAGCTTGCGACAGTAAAAATGGCTATCGTCAGATTTATTGAGTATACAAAACCATATATTATTGCTGAACTTCTAAGTCTCTTGCGAGTCACCCTATTTAGCCTCATTTTGGTTGTATGTTTGCAGTTCCTCTCTGGATTTCAGTAATATTTAGTTTTTAGGATCACATGAAAGTTTACTGTTGATTTGTGGTCTAGTAGAATGAACTGGTCTCCAGAATTCTGACACAAATGCATTATATCATTTTTATTAGGACAAAGTGGAAGAAACATAAATCCAGGTTTTTCTTGGAGAAACAAAATATCAGGTTTTTCCTCACAATCGTAATGAAGTTGCCATGTGACTGACATGCAGTGGGATTTGATGGAGATTGTTGATCTGACAGGCACACGCCTGTGGCTTCAGTAGAAAGCTGACGACCTAACCAGAGGGATTTCTGGCTCTGCAGAGCTCCAGTCTGGCAGACGAACTGGACATCAAAGCGGAGCAGTAGGGTTTAGTACGAGCCCTGTCATACGGATCCGCTCCAGATCCACAAACACAAAGAAATCAGATACTTTTGGGGTTATTCTACAAATTGGGTGTCATTTGTTTTCCTTATATATATATATGTAAAAACAATAAGTCACTGAATAGCTAATGCCAACTACTACCATGTCATTTTTTTTTTTTTTTGTAAAAGCAAAAACAAAAAAGATTATATATTACATTTTATGTATTTCATTTGTATTATTTATTATAGTAAAAGTATAGGCTATGTAAAAACAATCATTGATTAGCTACTCACACACACACACACACACACACACACACACACACACACACACACACACACACACACACACACACACACACACACACACACACACACACAAAAGATTGTGTGTTCAGAAATTTGAACCATTATTTTTCAGCTTTTAAAATATTTAAAATTTTAATAATTGTTAATATTTTAAATTTTGATGTCAAATTAAACAACTGTTATAATTGCTACATTTCTAAAGCCATAACTATATCCCAAAATGCATCTAATAAACAAACTGTACAAATGGTAACCTGCAATCATTAAAGAATTTTTTACCAGATTTAACCCTAAAAATTTTGTTGGCATAAATTGCTGTATTTAAATAATATCACTTACCTTTTCTTTTCTTTTTTACTGTACCTAAACATTATTCATATTGTACGTTACAGTTTTTTTTCAACTGCTTACACACATTTTCAAAACTTTGCCTCTTTTTTTCAAAACTATACACACAAATCCAAGAACTGCACACACAAAATGCAAAATGTCTCACATCTCTTGCAAAATATCACAAACACATCTCAAAATCACCTTTGCCATAATATTAATTTCTGTTAGATTTTTGTGTGTTACATAGAGAATTGTGTGTTGTGTTTTGCAAAAAGTGTCAAAGGACAAGAATTAGTGCATGGTTTTGAAGATTTGGTGTGTGGCTCTGCTGTTTGAGTGTCAAATATCAGAAATTGTGTGATGAGTAAAGATTTTGTGTGTAAGCAGTTGAAAAACTGTAAAATTCTACAGAATCTTCACCTTTTATTTTCATAGAATGACCTTATACGTCGGTACAGAGAATGCACAAACTTTTTTTCTTGTACGAGACATTTACTACTCAGCTATATTTCATTTTGAATAATGGAGCCCGCTGTATTATTATTTTCCTCAAAAGTGATTGATCAAAGCCAGAGCTGTAGAAGAGATTTTCTTCATTAGCTTTTAACATGGAATCATATGGTGAGCAGAAAGGGTGATTACAGCCTCAGTAAAAACAGATTGTCATTTCAGTTTTTCATTCAAGTATGGAAATGTTGCTCTTCCTGTAGTGGCAGGATGTGGCTGCATGCGGAGACAGTTGTGCCTGAGAGGACTCTAATTCATTTAGGACATGACTTGGTGCCTGCGTACGAAACCGGGACAGCTGAGTTTCCTTCTCGGTGCTCCATCATACGATATATCTCTCCACATAAGAGCACAATCTGCTGTTCCTGAGCCCGGCTTTACCCACAGAAGCTCTCGCAAGTCCTCGGCTGTCAAGAAAATTCATTTTATCATTCAGCCATATAAATCATCGCAAGCTCCACAGGAAATCGAGAAAGTTTGACTTTCCAGTCATAAACCATAAAATCTGTCATTAATATAATAACATGCGTTGGGATATTTGGAGACAGGGCTAAATGAGTACCAGACCTGGGCATCGATAAAACGGTTTGGCTTGCAACATCGGGCAGGATTGCGCCGTCGTTTTCCAAACTACAGTATCAGAAATAATAGGTATAATGTCACCGGGACTATATGTCACTCATCATGAGAGCTCTCTGGAAACGTGATTTGACCGGTTTGCATTACCAGTTCATTAGTTCTCAATTAACACTCAGTCACCTCAAAACGTTTATAGGGCCGTTTCTTTGACGAGAAACATGTCTTTGCTCCTCTGCGACTGGCTGAGGCTCAAGATGGAGTTTCTTTCCAAATATTTCACATTTTAGTGTTTGGCTCAATCCTATGGAAAAAGGCTGTTTTGCATGAATATTTGGCATGCTGCTGAACTCTGTCCATCATGTGCAAGTCGATCTTCACTGAGACACTCACTTGTATTGAGCGGCCTTTGACAGGTTAGATGGAAGATAACTCGAGTCTCCTGGCACAAACCTATAGATTTAACAATGAGATCTATTGTTCATCTGGTAGCTGTCCATGGTACTGATATCAGAGCTGTTCGGTCCACAACTACCTTGATTACCATCTCGTGGGTTTGATTGGAATTTGACCAAAACTGCTCTGAAATTTCTTAACAAGACAGTATTGGCAAAATCATTGTTGTTTTTTTCATACACTGGTCAATATTGGGCTTTTTAGCGTTTCATAATGTGTTGTTGAAGACTAGTGGAGCGAAAACATCCAAAATACACTTGCAAGTGTTTATTTTATTGCGCTTTATCTTTTTGCATCTGTATTTCAAATATATCACAGATCTTCACAGGCTATTTTCTCAAAATTATTTTTTTTCTCATGCACTGAGCCAGAAATTGCATCTTACAATCAAACATTACAGTTATATTCCTATCTATATTCTTAAGGTTTTGACAAAGGAGTTTGTTTATATATAATTTATGATGAAAATGTTTTCTTTTTCTTCTTTTTTCTGGCTTTTGACATTTTCTGATATATTGAGTGTTCGACTCTAATATGTAAACAAAGTGAAACCAGAATTTGGCTTTATCCAATGTTTAGATGTCTATTCTAGAAATTTATGCAAAATATAGTACATATTTATTTGCATTTTTAAACATTTCAGGGAAATTCTAACACAATTTTAATGTTTTTTTTTACTCTCTCTTTATACGATTATATGAATAAGTATTTGCAAGAACCGCACAGAGCTCATGTTGAGTATGGGTCAATCTCTCCAAAAGACAAAATTAAAATACAGCAATGATATTAAAGCACTAGATGGCGCAGCTGAGCTAATGTGACTGCATCTGGACCTCCTCATCCTGTTAAATCCAATTAAAAACAATACTGAGATGACTTTGTTTGCATTACCAATGTATTGACTAAAATAACCTTAAACTACTGGATGAGAACAAAACATACACTACTTAGAACTGAACTGAACTTTATCACACTATTGAACGAAATTGAATCAACGTAAAATTCAATTGATTTGAATAACGACACTATTGTCTTCTCTAAAGGTGCTTTATAGATGGGTAGAATTTGTTTCATAATTGATGAACTTAGTAACATTGACACTATCAGCTGAAATTGAAGTAATTGTATAATTGTTGGTTTTTATTTATTTTTGAAACAACTAAATGATAATTCTATTGTAATTTTGGGGTGGACTGTTCCTTTAAATTAATATTTACATTAGATTTGTAATTTTGTTTTAAGCATAAGCCTCACTAAATTGAGTATATTTGTATATTTGTCCTTATTTTAAGATCTTTATATTTTGCATATATTATTTATTTATTTATTACTTTTTGCAGTATTGTTGGCCACATTGCTAGTATGGCTCGTCTTTGGTGCCCTAACACAGATTGTCTGCAGAGTGAAGTTTGTCTTGGGTTGTGTGACACAGAGGTGCTGACTGGTTTGTGGGTGGACTGTCTCTCTCCTTGTCTTTCACTTGGTAAGACAGTAATTGAAAGATTGATGTTAAAGGGAAAACCTGGGGGAGTTTTTCTTGACCAAGAACAATATGGTATCAGGTACAGCACCCTCTCAAACACTCAACACACCCAACATTACTTCAGATTTCATTTCACTGTATTTAATAATACACAGTGGGGTCCAAAAATCTGAGAGCACACTGAAAACCTTGGATTTTAAATCTAATTTAAACTTGGACATATACAGAACCGATTTCTGATACATATACAAAAAACGAAGAAACATTCTGAACAATTTCTCTGTTATGAAGCCAGATTAAAGGAACACTTCACCCAAAAATGAAAATGTGCTGAGAATTTACTAACCCTCGGGCCATTCAGGTTGTGCACGAGTTTGTTTCTTTATCAAAACAGATTTGAAGAACTGTAGCATTACATCATTTGCTCACCAATGGATCCTCTGCAGTGAATGGGTGCCGTCAGAATGAGAGTCCAAACAGCTGATAAAAATGTCACAATAATCCACACGTAATCCGCATAACTCCTAATGTCTTGTGAAGTGAAAAGCTGTGTGTTTGTAGGAAAGAAATCCATCATTAAAGGGGTTTTACTTTAATTTTAACCTTAAAAATTAACAATGTATTAATGTATTTTTTTACAAGCATGCAGCATTTTGCTTCACAGTGCAATAATTGATGGACTGGAGCGGTGTGGATTACTTGTGAATTATTGTGAGGTTTTTATCAGCTGCTTGGACTCTCATTCTGACGGCACCCATTCACTACAGTGGATCCATTGGTGAGCAAGTGATGTAATGCTAAATTTCTTCAAATCCATTATGATGAAGAAACAAACTCATCTACATCTTGGATGGCCAGGAGGGTGAGTACATTTTTAGCAAATTTTCAGTTTTGGGTGAACTATTCCTTTAAGAACCTTGTCGTCTCTGGCTCATTAATTGCTGGATGCAGATCGGAACATCTAAAGTGTGAACCCGAAACTTGCTTTTCCCACTCAGTTCATATTCATTGAAATCCCAGAAAGGCTCCTGCTTTAAATGGAGATGGATCACACTCTGATTATGCCTGTTATGTCTTCAAGTAATGTGCAATTTAACAGACATCAGTACCAGAGACACAAACGCAGCACTGAGGCCAGCCGTGAGCTTCCAGGACCATCCAAAGCAAATGTTGATCCAGACTTCAGTCCAAGTCAGTGCGTTCTACAGTAGTGCACAATCCCTGAGCTGCTTCCCAGCTTTCATCTCCGGCCAGGTATCTTCAAGGTTCATTGATAAGGCAATGAAACTGTATGTAAATGGAACAACCCGGCGCATGGACTTCTGGCCATTAGTCTTCCCTAAAGCCCCAATGTGACTTTTAATCAACGTCAAACGGGGGAAAAGAGACAGAGGAGAAAGTTTAATGACGGAGATGATATATTTAAAGAGGAACAAAGTAATGCCAGGAAACTATGATAGAATACTATTTTCGAGACGGACGAGATCATTGCAAAAAATGTCTTTTTATTTCTCTTACAAAGAAAACTATTATAACAACATACAACAATAAAAAAAAAGCCAATTTCTTTCACTGTTGTCATGATAATTTCCCTTAAACCCTTTTTTCTATCCGTGGATAAAAGAGAACAGGCTTCACAGGGAAGAAAAGCAAGATAATTTAAACACAGATGTGCAAAGGAAACAAAGCATGCAAGAACCAGAGACAAATTTGCTACAAATTGCCCTCAGTTAACCTGTCAGATAAATACTAATTTACAAAAGAAGAAATGAGATAATAATTCAACAAAACTAGGGTGGTGTATTTACCTCCTGTAATATACAACATGGTCTCTGAACGTTGTAAACATTTCGTACACACTCACAGCTATTTCAATTTATAGGTAGACGCCCTGATTTGAAGCCGTTTCGCCGTCAGGATAACCGGGAATGCTGACCCAGATCCTGGGATGAATTCAAGCAACGGCCCTGATTTGAAGCAGCCAAAAGGAACCATGACTAGTCCTGCCAGAAACGCAATACTGGACCAATGTTAAGGTAAAGAAGGTCAGAAACACATCCAACTAAAGCTAAGAGCTTTGGTTTATTTTAATTTAATTGCTTAAATATGGGCTTTACAAGCCGTATAAAAAGCACTGCTTCAAGGAAAGCTTTCAGTTGTTTGGTGAGGTCTGTATAGTTCCAACTGTAAGGCACTCGATAAATATAACTCTGTTAGACGATTGCAGGAAAACTAGTATTCTGAAATGATAAAGCTAATTTGCACATTTCTGAGCTGATAATGAAGATTTTCATTAGCATAACTGACAATGTACCACCACGTCAATGGAATAAAATGCAGCTACACAACTGGTCAAAAGTTTGGGCTCAGTAAGATTTTTTAATCTTTTTGAAAAACCTTCTTTTTTTTTTTTAAATGCTGCAGTTATTTGATCAAAATAGAGTAAAAACAGTAATGTTGTGAAATATTACTACAATTATTATTTTTTTTTTCTATCTGAATATATTGTTTAAAATGTCATTTATTTCTGTGGTGCAAAGCTGAATTTTCAGCATCATTACTCCAGTCTTCAGTGTCACATGATCCTTTAGAAATCATTCTAATATGCTGATTTGCTGCTCAAAAACATGTATTATTATAAATGTTTTGAAAACAATTTGATATTTTTTGTGGAAATGAATACATTTCTCTTTCAAGGATTCTTCGAAGAATAAAAAACAGCATTTATTTGTTTTGGTATGCATATAAGTGTCTTTACTGTCAATTTAGATCAATTTAATGCATGTTTGCAGAATATTAATTTCCTAAAAAATATTACTGACCTCAAACTTTGAATGTTTAAATACTATAAATACAACTCAACTTAAAAAAAAGAAAAGAAAAAAGGAATTTACTCCAGCTGCATTGTTGCAATGGGTAATATAGTGCCATAACTGAGTGTATTACCCTCTTTTTTGAGGATATGAATTGCTCCAGTTATCAGGAAAAGAATATCCATGTACGATTTATCCAGAAACCTTCAATATTCCCCCACTGGAAACCTTTCCCAGCCGCATTTGATTAAGCAACAAAAAAGCTAAATAAATTATCCCAGCACATGCACGCTACTCAAAGAAAGCTTGATCTAGCACATTGGCAAACACTTTTGAGCATCCGTGGCTGTTTCTTTGGTTTAAAGCTTTAAAACAGTGAAAAAGCACTTAGCATCAAGCAATATTAACTGCTTACAAATGTAGTGTACTTAGACACAGAGACCCTATTTCGTTTTAAACGCATTCGACTTAAACATACAACTCTGTGTGATCAATTAAGGCACAGAAATTTAAATTACCCTAAATTAGTTGCATTAACTTGAACATAGATGCTTTACAAAAATATTCCCTCTATGACTCAAGTTCCATATACATTAATTAATCTATGGCTTTTATAAGTTACTTTAAATCCTTTTATCAAATACGTATAACTTAAATGCTTAAGTTAAAAAAGCACAAAAAGAGATATTTGATCACAAACTGTCATAAAGATGTTGTTCAGTGCTTTAAATGATATATTAAAAACATGCCAAGACAAGTAAATAATAACATAATGCTAATGAAGTACTCGATCCATCTCTATTCCTTCAATTCCAAATAATCCCACCTATGACAATGAATCCCAGAGGTCAAAAGGTCCAGAATAAGGTATTACAACAACAAAAGTCCAATGTAAAAAATACTTCCCTTTCAACAGGTTCATAAATACTCATGTTAGCGAGGGAAAGTAGCTCAGCGAGACAGGATGAACATCCTAGTAAGGATTGTGCTTTAAAACCATGCTGTTTGTTTGAAGGTTCCACGCTCACGTAATTGTCCGATTAATATGGCCGCCACACGCCTTCGTCCATTCTTCCAGCAGGATTGAGAATAGTGGGGGAGTTGCTATGACTTCCATCTCCCTCCACCCCCCCACCTCCATCGGCCTGGACCGGGAGGTTGGGGTTGACTAGGCTGGTTCCCGTGGATGCGCTAGTACAAGGCGGCATCATCCGGGTGGGCGATCGGTCTCCTCCTGGAACCATAGAGAACTGGTAGGAACCCGAAGAGGCACCGTAGTAGAGATAAGGTGTGCTGCTGCTCTGGAAGGGTCCGCTTTGGCTCTGGGTGGAGCCGGGGTACGGTGGAGGAAGGTAGGTGTGGTAGTGAGCGCTGCCGAGGGACATGCCGGTGGTGACGGGGGTGGGCGTGTACGTGAAGGTGGCCGGGTAGTGCATTCTGGGACTGGAAAATCGGCTCTCGGTGAGTGAGGAGAAAGCGGGGAACTGACGCTCAAACTGGCCAGGAAAAGGACTCAAATCTGTTGAACCTACAGAAACAAAGGCTGCGGTTACTTTTTATAGAAGTATGGAAGAAGAACAATCATGACAACACAATTGAGTTATATTGACCCCCCCCCCCCCCACACTTTATTTAACTACAACCCTGTAACATAACCACTATGTTAAAACTGTGTTTTAAGAACTAGTTTGACCAACTAGAAGTCATGGGGTAATTAGTCTTACTTTTTGGATTCAAATTAGACCAAGCTACCTTTTATAACTGAATTTAAAGAGTTGTGATCAGTCTTGAAGAAGAAAAAAAAAATTATGAATAACTTTTTAAGATAGAATAAGCAGTTTATGTAACCGGTCCCAAGAGTTAAAGGAGTTTAACATAAGTTTAAAGGAGTTTTTTTTTTTTTTTTTAATTATGTGACATATTTTTACTTTATTTTATTGTATTTATTTTTATTGATTTGATAAAAACACATTACAAAACCGATATATTTATTACAATTTAAATGTATATTTTAAAATGTAACTTATTCCTGTGAAAACAAAGCTGAATATTCAGCATCATTACTCCAGTTTTCAGCGTCACATGATCCTTCAGAAATCATTTTTTCTCTCTCTCTCTCTCTTTTTTTTTTAGATATATTATCAAATGTGAAAAACAGATGTGCTTCTTCATAATTTTTGTGGAAACCATGATACATAATTTTTTTCTGGATCACATCATAATTGAAAAGTTCAAAACAATAGCATTTATTTGAAATATAAATATTTTGTAACATTATAGATGTTATTACTGCCACTTTGGATCAATTTAATGTATCCTTTCTGAATAAATGTATTAATTTCTTATAAGATATATATCAAATATAAAACTGCAAAACGTTTTGACAAATCCAGTGCATTTTAAACTAAAATAAGTAAAAAATAAAATAAAAAAAATGACAGATTGTAGCTATTAAAAAACACAATTACCTTTAAATTAGAGACATGCAGAGGAGGACAGTTTATCGATTAGTTGGCTTCACTTCATTGTGGTCTTTCCTCTTTGTCACAGACAAGTTCATGTGTATGTGTATTCATGTGTGCGGTTATATGTCTCAGTTCATTTGTGTCTCCGGGGTATTTGTATGCCTCTGTTTAAATTGTTCCTGTGCATACAAAAGTGTGTGTGTGCATCTGCATTGGTTGCCGCACATAAAACACAACTAGGATGCATAATCGGTCACACATTTGGAAACGTTTAGAGGGGCGCAAAGCAGCATCGTAGCGAGAGAGACAGACGTCTGCACTGTTGTGGGCTCCTGGTATCTTCAGCATTATAAACCAAGGCAAAAATTGTCCATCTGCCCTTCTGTCCTTAACATATTCTTTATTTCCCTCCAAAAATCAGAAACCGCTAATGGTCTGTAGCTAGCGCTAGTGCCAAGGGGTAGAGGAACAAAAAGAAACGGCCTCGCCTCCCTGGCGCAGAGCTGTTTTCATAAATCACACGGCGTCTTTCTTGTCACCATGTCTGCGCCTGTGGGCCGACTGGGTGGCATGGTTAAATGTGGGCGATTTGCGAAGGCACGGCTTGTCGCTAACGCTAGTCATGTCTCCTTTTCCCTTCTACACCCACCCCCTTTTTCTTTTATATTCAAAATCTTTGGTTTGAGCAGCTGACGATAATGGTTCTCTCGCCTCGGGCTATACAGAAAGCCTGTGCTCTGAATAAGAGACTGAATGATAAAAGCAAAAAAGTTATTTACATACATTCTCTGCTAGTCACCAAAAATCCATAGACGAGATGGCGCTGGTCTTGAGAACAGATGCTATGTCTGTAAAACTAATGATTTATTTGGCAAGAATGATTTGTTTCAGGTGAACCAAACAATTATGGCTTATTTACAAGTTTAAGTCATGTCTACATGAGGAATGATGTCACCATTCAACACGGTGCAGTAGTTTTTACTCTTTGTTTGCTACAATGCTAAAGCTAAATCTAGAACTTTCTAAATTTGACAGGCAAGTACATAAACACATATGCTTTGAGCTCGATTTTTTTTTTTGGAAATGAATCAGACATATAATTCATGTCGCAACCAGTATTGCTAAAGCTAAAACTATTTTTTAAAATAGTAACGGAAATAAAAAAAAATTAAATAGATTTAGAATTAATTTAGATTTTTGCAATTACTAAATTATTTAGAATTATTACAACTATTTAAAAATATTTTCCAAACAAAAACTAATAAATGACAAAAGCACATTAAACTAAAATCTTAAAATTCTTAAAATTTCAGAATAAAAATCCCTTAATTCGCAAAAAAGTTTTTACACTCGCTTGAGATGGTTTTTGACTTGTGCGAAAAAGGGTTGATGCGAATAATGGGAGATGGAAATTAATTTTGGGAATAAATTCCTCCAAGCGCATCAAAAAAAGTCATGCGACTTTGCGCTATGGGACGGCAAAACCTGACTAACCAGCAGACTGATGTCATTCCACAACATCTGAAATGTTGTTATGGTCATTCTCAAATGCCCGAGCAAAGTCTGTCGTCAAAGTATTTCTCCCAGAAATGTCTAACACGACTGCGTTCCCAAACAGCAGCATCCACCTCCGAAACCAATGACCACATTCATTGCGTTTCATCTGCTCGCAAATAATTTATTATATGAAAAGTATTATATTCTCCTATGCTTCTTAGTGATTTATAGTGCAGGTTTATCAGGAAGTTACGAATTTGTTCTCTTTGACTCGTTGGATGGAAACGGTGCTTGTTCACAAATGTTTTATGCGATATAAGTTAAATTCACAACTTTGGATGGAAACCCGGCTATTTGTAGACTGAGTTCCCTTAAGATCAACAGCAGTTTTTGGAAATCTTTGAATTTAAGTTCTTTTTGCAAATTTGCTTGCTCAGAAAAAAAATGACACACTTTACCTTTAAAGCTGACATGTCTGAATAATAATAACCCAAGTTTAATAGCACAAACATTAAGGTAACTCTATCGCCCCCTTGAGTACGGAAGTATATTAGCAACGCTGCAACACAAAATGTTGCAAAGACTAGTAATCCTGAAGAGTTTTGTATCTGCAATAGACAACAACAATGCATATTTGCTCTGTTACTCTTACAGTTAAGTTGTGGGAGACATGAAAGAGCAGTGTCCTTATCTCACACCAAACCTATTATTAACAAAAGCTTATGTGCCAGCATCAAATGAAAGGATGATATACCTAAACTAATTAAACACGACAGGCGGGTGGCAGGCGTCCAGAAGCTGGCAGCCAGCGCTCAGGTGAGGGAGATTCTTGTTTAATCACTTTAAGCCTCTCCTGGTTCTCAGGAATGGATGAGGGTGTAGTATGGCAGTAAACGAGAGAGAATGAAAACACTTACCTGGCACTGAACCAAACAGGTGTTTGGAAATGGAAACTTGTCTGTCTACATTTATTCTTTAAAGGGGACATTTCTGGGTGTGTTGCAGGGCACACAAGGACAAATTAGCTTATGGGGTGCAAGTTGGGTACAGAGTGGCCTTCCATTCCCCAAAGGTTCTCTGGGAAGCGTAACGCTATAAAGCGGCTTTATTTGCCCGCCACTGGCCTGTTATTATGTCTTGGTCTGTTATTAACAATATACTACGCAGGATCAAAGCCATGGAAAGAGGAGCAAAGGAAACCTTTTTTTCCTTCCCCCCCGAGATTTAAAAATACGCTCATGGTGCAGTCCAATTTTAAAAACCTTCTCCGTTTACATGTATAAAGCACCATTAGCTAATAAATATCGAGTGAATTTGAGATTGTGTTTCTAACGAATTATGACACTGAAATTTAATGCTATGATTTGTTAAATATGACTGACAAACCATTACAGAAAAATGATAATTTCAGAAAATAGCACTCCCAAAATGAATCCCCGCTTGTTGCTTTTTTTTTCCCCATACGTTTTTTCACGAATCGGATTAAACAGTCCTCCAACACATTAAGGAGTAAATTCCCCAAAATATTTGCAGCACTTTTGTGCACATTTCGGTGCAAAAAACTGCATATCTTTCACTAATCATTCATAAATACAGTTAAACCAAGTTCTAAATTTAAATAAATTAAAAGTATGTATAAATATAAAAAAACAAAAAAGCACATAACAAAATGACAAAAAAATTTACTACAAAAATCCAAAAATTAAAACTAATAAAAAAATATTAAAACCATAATAGAATATAAATAATACAAAAATAACACTGAATGCAACAAGTTTTTTTGCATTATGCAATGCGTCAAGAGCTCCTATAGAAGAAGATAACATAATCTGTTATCATTTATGGCAGCAGTTAACAAAAACAAAGTAAAGTGTGTATTTTTTTCAGTGTTGTTAAATTAATGGCATTTTTTCAGAAACCTGTTATTATTTTTGCAATTCTGCTGGTGGCACATAAAGCACTATTTCAAAATTTCTTAAAATAGTGCTGCACCATGTGTATTTAAATTCAGTTACTGTGATTCTTTTGAGCACAAACATGATAATTTTTTATGCAAATGAGGTTCGAATTCAGCTCGTTCACCAAATTCAGTGCCATTTGAGTGATGAAATGTGGTAAATTTCATTTTAGGAAACATTTAAAAAAAATTAGGTTTAAGATTTAATTGTAACTGTAAATATCTCTGAAAATATTTAGATTTTTAAGTAGTAAATTCACCTTTTCATTTTCAAATATCTTTCAAAAGTTGTATAAACAAAGTTGCATTATTCACACAAATCCCCAGCTTTCTAAATGTGCAAACCACCATAAAACACGTGCCCACCCCGCTGCCCACTGCAGTGTCGGACGCGAGGGGTAGGGGGCGCACCTGCTGTAGGGCTGAGGCTGGAGGTTACCTGGGAGGCGTCTGGGCACATCGCTGATGGAGGGCAGTCCCGTGGCCCGGCTGGACGAGAGCGGGGTGGTGGAGTGCACAGACGGGGAGGCCATGGGACTCAGGTATGACGGGTACGTCTGGTCATATGACCAAGGTGGGGAAGACTGAGCCTGGCGTGGATCTAAAGGTACAAAAGAAAAGAAAAGAAAAATTAAAAAAAGCAAAGCAGTTAAAGGGATAGTCCACCCAAAGATGAAAACTCCTGTCAACATTTACTTGCATGTTGGTTCAAACCTGCATGATTTCATTTCTTCTGTGGAACACAAAATAAGAAATGTCAAGAATGTTGGCAATTAAACCGTTTTGGTTCCCATTGACTTGTATTGTTTGGACAAAAAAAAAAAAAGGAAATGGGAAATGAAGTTGTTTGGTTAATCATCATTCTTCAGAATATCTTCTGTTGTGTTTTTCAGAGGAAAGAAATGCATAGGTTTGAAAAAGACATGAGGTTTATATATATTCGCATCATATAACAAACATTGTTATATGTTAATCAGTATAACCTGTCATTAATTTAATTTTATTTAATTTAATTAAAATTGACAATTCAACTGTTCTATTTATATTTGTCTGTCTCATACAGAGTCTTTGTGTGGTAAGCAAATACAATGTGATCCCTTGGGCAAAGCATTTAAATGAAGGCATTCTCAAATGTTTGTCTGGAATGACATATTTCATGCCTCATAATTCAAGCTTTCTGTCATGCCAAGTATCAATTTGAAAGCAGCAAATAATCGCTAAAGTCAACAAAATACGGAGCATTCCTTCTCAGATTCAGTCACTTGGCTTGCGCACAGTACAGTAACAGGACCCAGAGTACAGGACATGCGCTCTCAGAGCAGTAATTAAGGACAGGTGATATCCTGTTCTCTCACAGTGACACAACGCACTGCCCTAGGCTGTCCGCACTCGGTTTCCACTTGTCCATCATGTTTCAGTGTGCGATTTCAGCTAAGATAAACCACTTTGTGCTGAGACGAATAGACATTACTGTAACAGTGACAGACACCAGATATGCTGAAATGCTTGGGAGTATGAGTAAATATAATCGCTGTTAGTAAAAGAAACAACAATTCTGACTGACAGATTAGCGGTGACTTAAAGGATCATTTACTTCATTCATGTGGTTTTGCGTGCAGATGATATCAATAAAACATGAACATAAGAAACGTGCACATTTGTAAATTAACATTGCATGGGTAACTGAATAATTACAAGAACATAAACTTTTTTAACATTAAGATAAGTAAAAAAAAAAAAAAAAATGTATATGTGACCCGTGCTGGCAAAATGTGTCGGAATGCGCACGGACTAATTTTGAGCTACAGGCAAAAGAAGTGAAAAATGTCAGTTTTGGTTGAATTTGAGGTTTTCACAAATATGAGCTCTTCTAGCGATCGCAATGCTCCAAATAGTAATTAAACATCTAAAATGATCTATATTTGTACATTTTCTGAGAGGAGTACCTTTTCTCTGCTCGCTTCTGGACGACTGCTGCTGCTTCTCACCACAAGTTGTAGGTCTATTGTTGCATATCGTATATATGTTGCAAATCATATCGAATTCTCGATGACATGAGTCCAAACAAGTGAAATATGATTTTTAAACCCATGCTGATGAAAACAAAACGATCGCCTTTCCGCGAGTGCGCGATCTCCCTTATAAAGTACATTATTGCAAAATATGTATTGGCGAGATTCACACAATCATAATCTTTTATGTCTTGCATGAATGTTCAATTAATGGTTGGGGGAAAATCTGATGTGTAACATTATATTTGATCCATGCATTACAGTAGATTAGTATATTAATATAGATCTGTCTCAATGTTAATCAAACATTAAAAGAAAAGATGGAATCACTCGCTGCTCTTGATTAAACTACTGTTCTTATTTTTAATAACAAAGCTAAAATAATAAATAGCTATATTGTGATTAATAATATAGTAATTGTTATTAAGAAAAGAACTGGAGGAAAATATGCAACGTTGCTTGGTGATTTTGCTTTGGAATCTTTAACTCAATTTTTCTCGAAATCAGATCTGCTGCCTCCATTGCCTTCAAACAGCTGTAGCTCAGTCATTTTTTGTCAGATTCCAGCTGGTTATATATAATTTGGAAGATATTTTAATTTAGAATTTGAAAACAAAACAAACTCATTTTTGAAAATTTGCGCATTCCGACTCATTTTGCCAGCACGGGTCATATATAGACAGTGTGAGGAGTTGTGGCTGCTAAAAGGTATATATTTATGTGTTTATGTGTCTATCTATCTATCTATCTATCTATCTATCTATCTATCTATCTATCTATCTATCTATCTATCTATCTGTCTGTCTGTCTGTCTGTCTGTCTGTCTGTCTGTCTGTCTGTCTGTCTGTCTGTCTGTCTGTCTGTCTGTCTGTCTGTCTGTCTGTCTGTCTATCTATCTATCTATCTATCTATCTATCTATCTATCTATCTATCTATCTATCTATCTGTCTATCTATGCAATCTCATACCTGTAATCTGAGTCTGCCCCTGAGGTGTGAAGGAGTTGGGGCTGCTAAGCGAGGGCCGTGGCGTTTGCGTTGGCACAGTAACCCGCATGGTGGTCTGCCGGATGCGTTCCAGTTCACTGAGACGGTCAGAGAACAGTCCAGCCTTCGGCGAGTCATCCAACTTCGGCCTGTGCCCTGCAATCAACATACTGCCTTTAATAAAAAATTCTCAAAAAACAAAAACAAAAAAACAAACATATTTCTAACATGACACACCACAAATGTGTCAGAAATAACAGCAATGTTCTGCTTCTCATGGTCTCCCATGTAAAAATAAATAACATATAGTGTGATTCATGAACAAATGATTCTTATGAACCAGTTCTTTTGAATCATCGTCTTGAAAAAGACTCACCAACTACTGGATTGAGGTAAATGTGTGCCAAATACATAAACGTAAAGAGTTGATATACATATGATATACATCTATCCATTCTCCAAACCCTGAAGCCTATCCCAGTGTAATTAAATATGATAAATTTATTATATCATACCACATTTGCACCCTAAATGTATTCATGGATAACAATAATTTTAATAGGCTATATTATGTAAGTGTTAAATGTCCAAATATTAATACAGAACATATATACTGAACATATATTATTAGAAAGTATATCCATCCATCCATCCATCCATCCTTCTATCAATTTATCTATCTATTGGCCTAAGATTATATATAATTTTTTATACAGCAACATGCAACATACCCCCCCCCCCCCCCCCCATTTTCTTTAGTGGGTCTTGAAATTGATTATATCTCTTAGCATGAAAATGTTAGCCAGTCTATGATGTGTACGTATGGCATAGGTTTGACTATGAGACAGGTGTTCCATTTCCCCTCTTTATAAGAGCTTTCATTATGCCCCATGGCATTTGAGTCTTTCAAGCCACAATCTACTGTGACTTTGCCATATGGAATCAAACCGAATCTAATTTCATTTCCATAAAAAAGTTTTAAATATTACATATTCCATATCCTTAAAATATCTATTAATCTGTCCCATCAGGGCGGGGATTTGGCTTTGACAATGAAGTGCTATGCTTGGCATATAATAACATTTTTTTGGCACACATTGAACACTCAACCTTCCCAGACAAGACCAAACCCATATAATACAAGACCGCATGTGCCTCCTCTGTGTAGGACGCATGATGACACTGGCCAGCACCTTTCTGGAACGCTATAACAAGAGCGTTTAAGAGTCCATAGCCTCAAGTCTATTCTCGGCAAATTAGAGGAGGGATAAGACAGCAGCGCGGCCCAATACACAACTAGCCCCTTTTTCCACATTAAAATGGCCCAGTGTCTCCCTCAAACTGCAGCAGTTTTTTTTCTGAGAAGGCCGTAAAGTAAATATCAAACAGGAGAAAGAGAAAAACTCCTGCTGGAGTTGGCAGCGCTCCAGTTGGCACCGACAGAACACGTTACCTCTATATCTTGACTAACCGGCCAGCGCCAGAAGAACAAAGAGAAGCAGCAAACACTCAGAAAAGTTTCACAATCAAATCGTTAAAGCACTTTAGAATGTCCAGAATATGAACTACTGTATGAATCAGTATTTAATGTGCCATTTTTAATTATCTTAATATGTAAAGACAGCTAAAAGTAAGTCATAGGTGCTGCTAGACTCTATTTAGAGAAGGAATCTTTCATCTCAGCCCCCCTAAAAAATCTGTCAGCACCTTTACAAATCTGTGATTATGTGATTTCTATTAATTTACAGTGTCTGCAGTGAGTTATCTGAGGTTATTTCACTCTTAATTCTTCACAAAAAGAAAAAGAAAAAAGAAGTACTTAGTATTTTTGTCTTGTTTTCCATTACAAATTTTTAAACATTCTTAAAGCAAGACATTTACTTAAAGGGATAGCTCACCCAAAAATCAACATATATAATACTGTATGAATTTCTTTATTTTGGTAAACACAAAAGAAGACCATTTGAATAACATGGGTTACCGAACAGTTTACGGTAGCCATTGAATTCTATGGTATGGAAAAAAAAATACTATGGAAGTCAATGGCTACCGTCAACTGTTTGGTTACCAACATTCTTCAAAATATCTTGATGGCCTGGAGTCATGTGGATTACTGTGATGTTTTTATCAGCTGTTTGGACTCTGACGGCACCCATTCACTGCAGATGATCCATTGGTGAGCAAGTGATGTATTGCTAAATTTCTCCAAATCTGTTCCCATGAAGAAACAAACTCATCTAAATCACAGATGGACTGAGAGTTTTATTTTTTTTATTTTTTTACTATTCCTTTAATATCTTAAGTCACTTTGCTTCTCAAGTAAAATCTTAATTTAAGAATGTTTAGATATTTGTACTGGAAAACGAGACAAAAATACTAAGCAAGAAAATCACATTTTCCAGCATATTTTACTGACCAATGGCAGAAAAGGTGTTTAAGAAACCTGTTTAAAAACATTCATTCATTATTTCCATTTGGTGCACCAAATCGTTCAGAAATTACACACTTCATCTTTAATATCGTGCATGTCTTCTGTAGAAGCATGAGAAATTACACAGGCAAAATAATATAGTATTTCATCACAATGAAAACATTACAGCTAATGGAAAAATCATTAGCTTGCCTCCGAGTGTAACTTCGGGACACTGTTGCATTGCACTCTGCCTTTGAACTCGAGCAATGTGACATATGTAAAAGCTAAAAGCTAGCATAACTCAACCTCCTAGGAAGTGCAGCACTTGAGCAAACCATACCTTTTCACACAAAGCCAATTTATCTGCTATAAAAAGCCAAACTATAATTTTTTGTGACAAGCTGAATCCAGACAGTGATACTAACATAAATCCTGCAGGGGAAATAAAACAAAGATGTGCTTTGTGCGACTTAATTTCACAGTGATTCATATGAAACATAATGTTCTGTGCTCAGCGAGACAGCGGACTCTGATCACCAGTAAATTTAGAGTCTTTAACGTGCGTGTGTACTGATCCAGCCTCCCTAAAGACAGATTTGCAAGGGGTGATATTTACATTTTTCTGGGAGTGTTGAGAATCACCGGAGCAGAAGTTACAATAAGACCACATACAGGTAATAGGAACACCAGAGACGAATTTGCAAATCAATGGGAATTTTCGGCAAGAGTTCTGGAACGTTAAGTGGCTTGTTTTTGATTCTGTCTGTGAGGAATATGTAGCCACCTCAGTTTGGATAATGTATCCAGTTACATTTGCTCGCCCAAGAAGTATCTCTTGGGGGTGAGGGCAGCCAAGTGGTTAACAATCTGGGCTGCTAACACAAAGGTTTTAGGTTCAATCCCAATGGTGTGGATAAAATACAAAACCAGGAACGAGTGTTAGAAAGATCACAAGCACCTTTGTACCGTTGAGCTCGACGGGTTGCCTCAGGGCAGCTGTCACTGGACCTCGGCTTTGAATGAAAACCTCTGATCTAACATAGTTAATAACTAAATAATGGTCTCTCCCACACTGTGACAATTATGATGTACACATATATCTTTTCTGTATGTTTTTGAAAAAAACATTGGCTGGAGCTGTGGCCTAGTGGTTTTGTGTCTGATTTGCAATATTTCTGGCATTTGATTCTTCCACTTCTTCCCTGTCTACTCTCTATTTTTTTATAATAAAAACTAGGGAAAACACAAACCCCCCATGACAATTATGATAGATAATAAATAAATTCATACAGGTTTGGAACAACTTGTGAGTGAGTAAATAGTGCCAATTTTCATTTTTGGGTGAACTATCCTAGCAAATTATACGTGTATTTAGTGGTTTTATTGTTGTTTTAACTTCATGATTAGTGGGTTGGACCACAGACATCCATGCCTATTTGTTTTCTTTTTTCTTTTTTGCATTCTTCAAAATTGAGAACTCACCCCTGCTGAAATGCAGGCTTCATGACTTTAAGGGTCTTGAAATATCTTAGTGACAGAGAGTAAAGGAATGAGCACCGGGACATCATCTGTATGCGGAGAGGTATTTAAGAGAGCCAGGAAACCAGATGATATCACTGCTGGAGGGAAAGTCCCAAAAATTCCTGTCATCCCCCAGCCAGTGGAGTGAGATTTTTGATAGCTAGCACTTCCATGTCCAATCACAGAGCGGAAGCACTAACACATTCATTCCAGATGTTTAAATGGCCCTGTGGGATGTGGCCCAGCCTCCAGCTGACACAGATCTTATCTCAGGTTGAAAATCACAGAGCAAAGAGAATTATAATGAAGTAATTCCTGTTTTCAGGCTTCCTTTGATGATGGGGTTAGTCTGTATGGCCACACCAACTGATCCAAAAACAATGGGGGGATAAATTAACAAGTGTGAAATATATGATCTGAGGTTTCTTGGAATATTACACGTACAGCATGAGAAGGTGTTTGTGCAAGGAAATCTAAACAAACACTAACGATCCAATAATGAATTCTGATAGAAATGGAAATAGACACAGAAACTGGTGAATTTAAGCCACAGTCAGTGTCTATGCAACTGTGGCTTTATTTTATATGCAATTTGTTTTATATGTCATTTATTTTATATGCAATATATATATATATATATATATATATATATATATATATATATATATATATATATATATATATATATATATATATATATATATATATATATATATATATATATATATATACACACATACAATCATGGCCAAAAATATCAGCACCCTTGGTAAATATGATCAAAGAAGGCTGTGAAAATTAATCTGCATTGTTAATCCTTTTGATCTTTTATTAAAAACATTCACAAAAATCTAACCTTTCATTGGATAATAAGAATTTAAAATGGGGGGAAATGTCATTATGAAATAAATGTTTTTCTCAAATACACACTGGCCACAATTAACGGCACCCTTTTATTCAATAATTTTTGAAACCTCCATTTGCCAGTTTAACAGCTCTGAGTTTTCTCCTATAATGCCTGATGAGGTTAGAGAACCGAGATCAGAGACCATTCCTTCATCCAGAATCACTCCAGACCCTTTAGATTCACAGCTCCATGTTGGTGCTTCTTCTCTTCAGTTCACTCATTTTCTATAGGGTTCAGGTCAGAGGACCAAGGAACCAAGAAAGCTTGGTTTTGTGCTCAGTGACCCATTTTTGTGTTGTTTTTGAGGTTTGTGTTTGGATTATTGTACGGTTGGAAGATCCAAACATGGCCCATTATAAGATTTCTAAGAGTCAGTCACTTTTTTTATCTGTTGGTTTTTGATAGAATCAGTGATGCCGTGTGTCTAAACAAGATGTCCAGGACGTCCAGCAGAAATATAGGCCCAACATCAACAATACAGCAGTATATTTCAGTGTACACATGGGGTACTTTTAATCCCTGTGTTCACCAAACCCATCTTGAGAGTTAAAAAGCTAATTTTTTAGTTTCATCTGACCATAGAAGCCAGTCCCATTTGAAGTTCCAGTCGTGTCTGATAACTGAATATGCTGGAGTTTGTTTTTGGATGAGCTAGGAGAATTATTCTTGAAACCCTCCCAAACAACATGTGGTGATGTAGGTGCTGTTTGACAATTAATTTTTTTTTAAGGTTTTCTGACTATTTTCTGCAGTTCTCCAGCTGTGGTCCTTGGAGAGTCTTTAGCCACTCAAACTCTCCTTCTCACCATGCATTAGGACGATATAGACACACGTCCTCTTCCAGGCAGTTTCGTAACATTTTATGTTGATTGGAAATTCTTAATTATTGCCCTGATGGTGAAAACAGGAATTTTCACTGCTTTAGCTCTTTTCTTAAAGCCACTTCACTAATTTGTGAAGCTCAATTATCTTTTGCTGCACAAAAACATTTATTTCATAATGATATTTTCCCCCATTTTAAATTCTTATTATCCAATTAGATTTTTGTGAATTTTTAAAATAAAAGATCAAAAGGATTAACAATGCAGATTAATTTTCACAGCCTTCTTTGATCATATTTACCAAGGGTGCCGATATTTTTGGCCATGACTGTAAATGTGAATAGTGGCATCAATAATATTATTGCATTTTTATTTAAATGTGTTTCGTGTTGACAAGTAATTAACGCACGTTCTATGTTTTAGCACAATATTGAAGGGTAAATTAATGATGTTTATGTCATTAAATAAAATTCATAGTTCCAAATGATAGATTTATACTTTAAAAAAGACCATATGACTATATATTTTATTGTGGATAAAATTTAAATAAAAAAATGTAATTAAATTAAATTTAATTTGTTTGCATTTAAAATGAGTAATTTCTAAGAACTGTTTTCTATTTTAATATCTTTTTAAAAATGTAATTAATTCCTATGAAAGCAAAGCTGAATTTTCAGCTGCCATCTTTAGTGTCACATGATCCTTCAGAAATCATTTGAAGTATAATAAACTAGAAAGCAACTTTTAATTGTAATAATATTTCACAATATTACTGTCTTTGGTCAAATAAATGCAGCTTTGTTGAACATAAAAGACTTCTTTCAAAAACATCTTAAAAAAAAATCTTTATTATTCCAAACTTTTGAAGGGTAATAAAAAAAATGTTAAAGCGGTATCATAATAAAAATACAGCAAGTAATCAAAGCTGTGAAACTAATATTGTATTTTAGATATTTGAACAGATTTTTAAAACCTTTGCTGTGGAATTGCTTTTCTGTCATTAACAAGTGCTTTCCGTGTCAACTGCAATATTTAAATAGAAAACGCATTTGAGAAAAGGCTAATATAACCCAAAATATCTTCACTATCTGTCTCCATCAATGATGGCGTTTCACCTCAAACAAACATTGGTATATGACATAACTACCTGTGGGTGAGGCTACTGTAAATGTCACAAAAACATCTGCTGAATGTCATCCTAACATCTGACAGGGAATATTTTAGAGACATCTTACAGATCTTTCACATCGAATAGACGTCCGGGCGACGCACATACGGCAGCCCGGAAATTATGGAAATTCATCACCAGCCGTCATCAACAGGGTTTTTGAGAAAGTCAGCGGAAGAACGGAATAAACTGGAAAAGAAAATCAGAGAAAAAGAGAGAGGGGGAAGGAGAAAAAGGAAAGTGGGAGGAAAAAGCCAGGCTGTTGTGGAGCACTGCCAGGTGTCTGTGTGGTCTTTACATTTCAGCATTTAGGAGGCAAGCCAAGCGGAGAAGGGGTACTGAGACACACACACACACACACACACACACACACACACACACACACACACACACACACACACACACACACACACGCACACACACACACCAACGCAAAAGGCCCTCGGCCCTTTTCAAACCGCAGGCACACTTCTTCATCACCTCCATGCGGATATGAATGCAGTAAGACTCGAAACCGGGCGCCATCAGTATTTCTCGACTTCTAATGATGCAGCACCGATGTACGCAACAACTATCCAAACCAGACGCAAACACACACAGCCTGAGCCCGCGACCTCGGTGGTTGGCACCTTCACACGCAGCCTGAACGGATCGAGCCTGCGGTTCTGGTTTTCTCTCCTTCTCCTCTCTTGTTTTGGTTGGTTTTATGTGAGCAGTTCCCATTGTAAACTTAACTCGCCCCAAAGTGACGCCTCTGCAAAGCGAAACCCACTTCTTTTTTATTTCATTCATTGTAAGCTTAAACAATGTCTATCAGTCTTGTGTGGTCTGTTTTGAAAGGAGCGCCGCACGACGCGCCAAAGCTGCCGTTTTTTTTACTGTAATATCAGCCTCTGTTATTGCTAAGGCTAAATTATTATCCCTTTTCAACTTGTTGATGTGTGAGATTGTCAAAACAATGAGACTCATGTGTCAGATTTGGGATTTTAGCTTCAAGCAAATCTGCTTGAAAGGGGATTTCGAGCAGATTTACTTGCGGTCTCTGTGACTTCTATCGGTCGTGCCGTTCGACTGCTGTGATTGAGCTGCAGAGAGACAAAGATGCATATAGTGCTTCCTAAAGGTGTTACGCAGAGTGACAGTCTAACACTGAATCCATAATTACACAGGGCCCCCGGTGAAGGTATGTTAGTTTAACCAACCCCACCCCGACTATTAGATCAAATGACGCTTAATGAGTGCTATTAGGAGTTAGTGTGTACACAAAGACTCAGAAACACACACACACCAGCAGCAAACCACAAGCAGGCATCTCTTGTTAACATTGGACAGGCATATAACCAAAAAAAAAATCAACATGCATGTCATATTATATGGCAACAAATCATTTAATTCACTTTCTTACCACTGACACTACACTGTTGGAATTAATAATGCACAGTTTAAAGTAACCAATAAAATGGTGGTTTTAAGTCACATGACGTGAGCCCTTTTTTTCCCCTGTGCTCCTGATATTGTCTCCTGATATTTCTGTACATTTTGTAAGTTAATGAAATGTTATTTAAAGATCATAAAAAAGCATCAAAGTATAAAACATGGAATTTTTATGAATAGTGGCCTCAAGAATATTATTGCATTTTTATTTATTTATTTTTTTACATTTAAATGTTTCACGTGTTTATGAGAAGTTAACATGTTCTATGTTTTGGCATGATATTAAAGGGTAAATTATTGATATTTATGTAATTAAATTGAATCCATAGTTCCAAATGTATAAATATTATCAGTTGATGAAACAGAAATGATTTTAATTATGGGATATATTAATACTTTAAAACAAACAAACCAAAAACCAAATGACCATTTGCCTATATATTATATTGTGGATAAAATAAAATATAAAAATGTATGAAATATATACTACTATTTAACAGTTTAGGGTGACAGTTTAGATTTTTATTTTTATTTTTTGAAGAATTTTCTATGCATCATTTCGAATCTCGAAAACACTGATAATAAGAACAACGTTTTGGCTGCTCAAAAATTTCATCTTTGCCATCACTGGAATAAATTACATTTTAAAATAAAAAAAAGAGTTATTTTAAATTGTGATAATATTTCACAGTATTACTGTTTTTATTGTATTTCTGATCAAATAGATTCAGCCTTGGTGAGCATAAGAGACTTCTTTCAAAAATTCCCAAAATCTTACCACCCCAAATTTTTAAACAGTAGCCCATTTATAAATTATTTTATTTTTAGTAATGCAGTTATTTTATGAAAAAAAAGAAAGAAATGAAAGACAAAGGTGTCTAGCAAATTAATAAATGCAGAAACATCCATCTTGCATCTTAAAAACAGTACAGTTCTTTGTGGTTGTAAGTCTCAAAAATAAAAAATACAGCACTGTTAACTTCATTCAGATGTTTGTCAGCTTACAGAAAGCCAGCCATTTAGCACCAAGTAGCTATGACATATCCATAACTTTCATTCTTGCAATAACCTTTAAAATAACAAAACCTCTTTCCATAATTCAATTCAAATGTTAAGACAGCAGTCCTGCACTGTTATGATACAACTTGAATAAAAAACAGGTGTGTGGACTTGCTGAGCACTTCTGGCTACCAGAGCGACCCACGTGTGAGCCAATCAAGAAGAAACTCACTGAGAGACGTCTGTCACAGTCAAAGACTCAACGCTCTCGTTGTCTAGCGCTTTCACAGTTCATATGGCACCCATCAAGATCTATTAAATACACAAACACATTAATACACTTCCTGTACTGGATATCAGCCTCAGAATGAAGCCTGTGTGGTGGACAAGGAAAAACACGACCCAAATGAACATGACAGCCACCCGTATTGGACATAATGAGGATATTTTGACTGAAATACTCATAATTTTATGTACAACAACATGTAACAGTTATTTCTATGATTCTCAAAATATATAAACGCATAGAGATGTTCCATCAGGTGTTTGGCTGACAGCACACTGTAGGCATTGTCTGAATGTGCGAGACGGGCCTCTTCCCTAATTACTTGCTCATTAACACCAATTTGAGGTTTAATGAGGCAGAATTGTAAATGAGGCGTTCTTCGATAAAATCAGGGTGAAAAAATGTTAAATTATTAAGAGGGCACGTGTGATTAGTCCCATAACGATCAGTGTCAGCGAAAGCTTGGACATCTGCACGTGCTCAGAGCGCAGGTGACGTTTGACAAAGTTCATTTATTTTTGGATTCATTTATTTCTCCCTTGTCTCTGCTTAATTGATGCCATGCTCTGAGACTTGTTTAACTGTCGCGAGTGTTCAGAATGAATGTTAGTGTAATTTGAATTGTATCTATACTGTCATATTACCTATTATATTTGAGGAGAGAAAGCACAACATTTCATTTCACAGCTACATTGTTCTCATGTGATGTCACTATGCTGGTCACATGACCCCATCATGTTGCATGTTCACTTCAGGCAAGTGGCATCCAGTTACCAGTTATGTTAACAATTGTGGCTGGAAATTAAGGTCAAGTTCAAGTGGACTGCATTATGGGACACAATATTTCACACAGTATTTACTTTTCTGGTAAATGTAGTTGGTATCCATAAAGTTATTCTATGGTTAATTAAAGTGAACGTTAACAGAAATAAAATGAAATACAAAAACCTCAAACTTGTTTTATTTACACTAGATGTCAAGGTATCAATTCTCATTTTATTTAAATTAAACTGAGCACTACAATAACACTAGGAAATATATAGATATATAAAAAAAAACTAATAAAAATGACAAAAACGCAACAAAATTATTACAATTTAACACAATTTAAAATGAAACTGGAAATATATATAAATAAAAACATTAAAAATATTACCAACTATAGCAGTAATAGTGTACTTATGTATATCGCAGCAATAGTAATAGTAGGTTGTATGTTAGTATGTAATTTCAGTATACAACCATAGCGCACTGCATTGAATACTGAATCCCACAATGCAATGCACTTGAACTTTCCAGTGTGATGAATGAACTGGAAGTGACATCAACAACAATTTTTAAAGAGACATTTTTATTAAAAATAACAATATTTTATGAACAAATTAATTCAACTTGAAGCCAAAATAAATGTATTTATTTCATCAGTGTAATTCGTGCAATATTAATAAAAAAATAATTCTTATGTCAATATGATTTAAATAATGCTTAAATATTAAATTATTTATAAATATAAAATGTTTAAACATTTTTAAAGAAAATAATAAAAATTGCTTATTTAATATAGTGCATATTAAAATATTTTTTATGATAACTGGACATCACTAAATTTACCTTCAACAAAATGAGGTCATGTGATGGTAATACAGCACAGTGTTTGAAACATTTTAATTGCAAACTGAATACAGTTTCTTCTTTTAAAAAATAGTAAGCATTAGTATGCCAGTACACAGTCAATATTATGCAATCTATGCAGTAAACAAAAAAGATGTGGCATCCTTAATTGCAATCTGACAGCGTATTAAAAGCAGAAGAATATTTAAGACACAGCCGAGACAGGAGCTTTACAATATCAAATCAGCAGTACAAGAAAGCCCCCCATAAAAGACCCCCGGTACGCCGACCCTTTCATCTGTTCCTACGCACAATAACACAGCCTGCAAGCCTTTCAAAACTTCACTTATAGATAAGGCAGGAATAGAGGAAGTCTTCAACATCAAAGACGAGGCCTGTAGTTGCTAGAGGCCATTGTAATACAATGAAGAATCAAGACCATATACAGCCGTTGTGTCTAAGTGCCTCTAAATACTAGTACCATATGTGCTCATTGAGAATAGTCTGAAAGTCAGAGAGAGAAAAAGAGAGGCAGAAATGTTGTTAGGGATGTGATAGGCTTGATTTCTACGCCAAGACGAAAGTATATATTTTTTCATAATAAAGTAAAACAGCTGCTCGCCAGACCAGTTGGCACTGAGAGATGTAGTAGATTTTTTTCGCTCTTTTATAAGTGCCATTAAAACAAGCTGATGCAAGCACAATGTTACCGTTGTAGAACCTCTGTGCAGACACTAACCTAACGCCCAGACAGACAGCTTGTAAAGATAACACTGACAGACCAGCCGGCTACCATGAAACATCCTGGAAAAGTGTCAGTTCTCTATAGTCAACTTGAAGTCAAAATGAACTCTATTTATTTTGTCAGTGCACATTCATGGTGTTGTGCACAATTCAAAGCAGGATTTGGTTTTTGCAGTGGGCCACTCCTAAATTATGGAATATTATGTTCAAAATATATAATTATAATTATATACATAATATAAAAATGAAAAAAGTACAATTGAATAAAATACTGTATATAAAATATTTTTGAAAAATGTACAAATTTAAAATTGAAATAATAAATTACTATTATTATTATTATAAAATATCAATTATTGACATATTACATATTTAATTGACATATAGGAAAAGTATCAATGAATAAAACACTATATAAAATATTTTGAATTTATCTTATACTACTACAATTATTTATACAACTACTATTACTTACGTATTTCATTTAAATATTAATAAGAATATCAAATGTTTAATCTATAAAACTGTATTTAAAGAACCGTCGAAATGACACACACCAATGAATCATTCATATTAAATCTAAAATATGGTCAATTTTGATTCATGTTGACTTTAAAACTTTGTTTATCAAGACAAAACTGTTGTGTATATGTATCTTTAACTAAAGGACACAAGTCACACGAACAAAGTCAGAACAGATTGATTACGGTTTCCCAAACCTTACAAATTTTTAATTTTTAATGTTGCCTTCTAAGTCACATCACAGTAATGGCTCTCGACTCATTTTACACAGGACACGATAACCTGCAGCTCAGTGAGTGAGTCAAACTAACGATTCAGTGAGGAAGTGAGTTGTCTGAATGATTCAATCTGATGACTCCAGCGTTTGATTAGGAATCATTCAGCGAACGGTTCATTAAGAAGAAAATAAACCAGTGATTGGTTCATGAATTGGAGAGCACATGCTACATGAAGTTTTTCCCTTCTCGTCACATACAAGTTTCCAAAAATATTCAATGATTCCACTGAATATCCCATTTCACTCAAAAATTATAGTATATATATATATCCAATGAATTCCGCATTAGTCATGGAAGGGATTGTGGAACTTTTATCCATATTTTTAAACATAAAACTGAAAAATTATAATTCTGTAAAGTAACAGCAATCCCGAAGCCTCCGATCTGTTCAAAGTCATCAATCTGCCTACCCAGAGAGAATTACTTCGGGCAATGATTTCATGACATCAGATTGAGGCCGAAATCAAACAATAAATAAATCAATCACTAGCACATGCACCGAACGACCGCAAGCCTTTGATGAGGTGCGATTGCGGCCCAACAGAGAGGTGAACGTGATGACAGGCCTCATGGATGTGGTTAGTCACAGCAGTATGTAATATAAGGTGTACTCACTCCTGGGCTCCCGCGGTCCGTCCACCGTGACCTTAATGGCTCTGTGGTAAGTGGCCACTTGCGGTGGGTTTGTGAATACTGTAATCGTCAGGGTGAAGCTCTTCCCTGTGCAAACACAGAAACATTTAAGGGCTTTACTCACTGTCAAAGCAAAACTGAGCACTTTGAGCTAATAATTCAGTGGACATTTCAATATTAGCGATAATGATTTCAGCAACATACTTTTTTGTACTAGTTTTTTGTTTAATTTTAATCTTCTAAGAATGGAGATTAGTAGGCTGCTGGGAAATTGTGCAATGATACACTGTGGGGCATCAGCAATCTAGACAGCTCACTTCCCTAAACACCGTTTCCAGACAATTTGTGCTCTCTGGTGGTTTAACACAGGGGAACAAGGGATTAACATGACGCTCCAATGGTTCCTACTCATGAATGCCCCTGGTTTGCTGGAGACAGGAAGTAGTGGGTGGAATACTTTGGCAATGCTGAGAAACAGCTGGCAAGACGCGTGGAATCTCAGCACCACACAGCAGCACAGATCTGCTGACACTGATTTTATAAGACTTGGGATCATAAAATATAATTAAATACGACCAAATGGCTCTCATAATACAAAAATAATTTGCACATACTGGTAATACAATATATAGAATGTCATTGTGACCTGGAATCTTCTGAAAATCAAAGAAACCTCAAGTGTCAAAAATAATGAAGCTTTACGAATCAAAAAACTAAAAGATTCCCGTTGCGATTTCATTTTTTTTTTATGACGTGTACAAGCTTTAAACAACATTTTTAAACTAAATGTAAAGGTGAAGTGTGTAAACATTTATATGTAAAATATTTTCCCCCATGCAGACACATCCAATATCACATACTCCGCGAGTAGGTGTAATTAAAGTAATTAAAATATATATATGTGTGTGAAAATTGTTTCTAAGTAATATTTTTACATCAGATGTGCACTTCAGAATCTTGTCGGAAGTAGTAAGTCACCTGTGTACTTTTCGCTACTGTTTTATGAATACTACGGATGTGTGCTACAACTAATTTCATTGAGGTTTAAATGGACATTTTGTAACTGATTAGAAACCCTCAGAAGACATTGTGTGTATATGTGATCCATTTGAAATAAAACAATGAATCAAACAGTCAAACAATTGCAGATACCTTATTATCCGAGCTGTTCTTATTTTCCATCAAACAGTTATAATTTACAGAACAAAAGCAGCAGACGGGATGATTGAAAATGCAAACTCACTCTCATACAGTAGGGGGCACTTTTGGACAAAAAGAAATACAGCGGTTACCATGTTACCCCAGCGCTACACAAATAAAGACTATTTTATTAGGCATTTTATGGCTATAACATGAAAAAATGTCAATGAAAACTTTCTGAAGAAAGTCAGTTCCCCTTCATTCCTAATGTTTACCCTTTTTAAAAAGGTAAATACACTCCCACACCTTGCTCTTCTTCCTAGCGGATATTTCTCTTAGCCTGCGGCGAGTGACATGAAGAAAATGCAGGAATGCAAGGTTTGAGGTGAAATGAAATAAATTCGTTTTCCGATCCAGATATCCACTTTTCAAAACGTAACATTAAAATGACTCAATTTTAACTGGTCGACTAATATTTCCAATTTGAACTAGCAGCACCATTTAATCAACAAGTTGACTAGTCTCGCACATCCCTAACGAATACTGTGAATTCAGACATACTATTTTCAGATACTGTTTTTTGCCTTCAAAATAGTAAGGAAGTATCTGATTTCGAATGCAGCCTGTGACTCTCAATTTGGCTCAACCAATGGTGTGAGCTTGGAGGCGTGGCCATCTGTTTGACTGACCAATTGCAGAGAGGTAAAGTGTTTAGAAAGCATCATTACTTTTACAATTTTGTGCAGTGATTCTAAAAGCACAAAATTTAGCTCTTCAAGTTTAAAAAAGAACAATACGCAAAATTATATAATACACTAAAGACCGTTACGTAGACAGCTAAGTCTCCGTCAATGGTTTGAGAAACCTTAGTACAGAACACACAGAGACCTGTAATTTAATGAGTGCATTCTTACCGGCAATGTGGTGATGTGGTTTCACAACGGTGTTGGCTCGTAACTGATAGCTCAGTACACAGACTGACTATAATTATTCTAAGAATGTCATGTGTCCCTGTGTGACCGCGTGCCTCTGCTACCAAATCTCCCTGGAGGATTTCTCCACATGACATTGTGCAAGTGTAGATAGACACAAAATGATTAAGCTTAATAGAAAAACCCATGATGTGATAATACAGTCTGTAATAGGGTAACCCTGTGTAAACACACATTAAATGGCATGACGTGTGTTGTTAGTTGCACTAGCAGTTAAAAGTTTGGGCATGCTTGAATGAAATTGTTTTACAGGATTAAAAAAAAAATTATGTAAAACCTATGCTAAAATATTTTAAAATCATTTTGTAGGTAAATATGAATTATTTCTACAAATCAGTTGTGTACCATAGCATGAATTCAATTAAATTGGGACGCTTTTTGCCATTGAGATGACTGGGAAAAAATGGCCCAATTATACGTAATTGCGCATTTTAATTAAGAAAATAATTAAATAAATTTGGAACGGCTGAGACTAGATAGTGACTGAAAAGCATCAACTAGGGTCCAGCATCCATGTGAACTCCTTCAATATTGTTTAAAAAGCATCCCAGGATGATATGTTTAACATACATGATACCCATATTTCCATTTTTGGTTATTTTACAATTTGGTAGCTGCTAATATTCTAAAATGAAAGCAGTAATAATAAAAAAGGTGTGGCCAAACGTTTGATTGGATTTCACAACCAAAACATGCAATGAACGTTTGATTCTCTGGATAAGAACACATTTCCCATTGTAACCTGCATGTTAAGGGATTTAAAAGGTTCAACAATCAGAAAATCGACAAAATATGGACTGACCTCTTCCGCTTCGGCCCACAAAGCGCAGGTCATTAAAGCGGGCAACCTGGTTCTTCATAACACCTGAGGCATTCCTGAGCTCAGCTGAATAATTTTCATCATTCCCAGCCATTACTGTGACCACCGTCCCATCAGTAACCTCTCCCAGGGCCACCACCTGCAGAGAGAACAATGATGCAATGTTTTACGCTGTGCATGTGCGCATATGCAAGGCGTTCTGTTCAGCAGCTTCTTCAGACAGTTCCTGTGAGTTCTGATTATTATTAGCAAGATTTATGCAAATAACTGCATAAACGAGCATATTTATGCAGATTTAATGTGGGGGAAAATGTATATAAAATGTAATAATATTATGTATTTCTATTATTAAAATATTATTAACATTTTTTCTTAAAAAACAATTTAAACTTTTAAATGCAAAATTGATTGAAGCAGTCTAAAAAGGTGCTGGTGTGAGGGCCTAGGAAAAATAATGAATATGATTCATTTATTTAATAAATCTATATTTAGATTTTTCTTGCATGTTTACACTGTGTGTGTGTCTATCTATCATTACCCTTATTAAACATTAATACTGTTAAAAAATATAGGTCATCAGATTTATTACTACATTTGGTACATCAGTCGCATGCATATTGCACCTAAGGCGATGTGTTTGCATATGATCTTGCAATTCTATTTCATCATTACTAATCTAGCTACTAATCTGGCAAATTACCTAACAGCTAACCACACCTGCACAGGCCTGACCATAAACATAAGCCAAGAGCAAAGATTCCGCCACAGGCCAGAATTACACATCAAACAGTGAATAATGCCAGAGCAATTTCATTATTTCTTTTTAAATGAAACTTTGTTCCAGTAAAGTCTAGTGCTATTAAGAAAAAAAATATGTTCACACACTCTTATAAGAGTATAAATAGTACAAAGGCTCAATTCAGTCCACTGACACACTAACTATCCGTGACAAATTGAAAAAATTGACAGAACGCAAACACATTCAGCAAAACTGACTGAAATTCATAAAAATTATATGGGGAACTTTTTTATATAATTAAAAACTGATGTGTCGCTATGGATAGATATTTTACTATAAACAATAGCCTAATAATGACAATAAAAATATTCAATCTAAATCCCCAGAACATATTACGCTTAACAAAATGTGAGCAACACTTTGCATATTTAGCAAAATCGCTAATGTTATTTAAATATGTTTAGAATATGATATTGTACTTCGATATTTGTCAGTGCTGTCAGCGGTGTGTTAAAACGGCTTAGAAAATTTGACCTGCACAAGCTTCATATTTTTCACTGGATAAAGTTATGCTGATATAAAACAGCCAACAATCGTTTAAACACTTTCTGTTATAGCGTCCACGTTACACATATTACTTTAATAAATGACTGCATTCATAAAGCCGATTTAAAGACAAGCCCTTACCTTAAACGCAACCGGTAGCGTTTTATTACACCTCCAATGAGAAGGCAAAACCGAGCAGAGAAAGTTCGGACTGTCGGTCCGGACCAGTTCGGCGGGGTGGTCGGCGATGATCTCGGCCATGGAGCGGTTCTCTTGCGCACGGAGTCTTGGCACCACCGCGCTGTCCTGCTGTTGCTGCTGCTGCTGCTGTCCTGCGCTCGGGTTCACATCATTCATCTTCACCGACACCGGCGGACTGAACCTCCGGCCGGCGCTGGGATCTACGGGAATGCGCATCACAACAGTCGAAATTAGCCAAAGACTAGCGTATGTCCTCTGTGTGCGTGTACGGAGCGCCGTCAGTCCCTCTCCGTGCGCTCAGCGCTGCAGTCTGATGAGTTTGGGAAGTGCTGCGGGTTACACACACTCAAGCAGACTTCAATTGGCGCTTTGCGCGCAGTCGTCATTAACTACGTTTCCTGTATTAAAAGGCGCTTAATTCACTGCCACAAGGAGATTTTGTACGGTTCGGTCAGCTCTCCGAAAAGATTTTACGATTTTATTGATCATATCATAGCAGATTAGACAAACCGTCTAAAAAATAATTCAGAAAACGTAGGTGTTTCCAGCGGCTCTAGAGCGCGCTGGCACGCAATCGCTTCCAGTCCGGATAAAGATCTACAGTATGTCGGATTTCATTACATATAAACAATATGTTACATTAGTATCGCTAATAATAAATATAAGGTGATGTTTTGTCTCTGGTGTGTAGGTTCAATGAAGTTTTCCGTAATCGCGCTCCCTGGAGAGCGCGGGATCAAATTAGGCTTTAAAGGATGAAAAGATCGCAGGAGGCGAAATGTTTGTTGCTTCCAATGTGGTTGGTCTTTGAAGACAGGGATTTCTCTTTTTTGTGGTTCATATAGCTCAAGCATCATGCAATCATTACACTGATGCCACTCAAACACGTGATGTCCCGATCACATCATAAAATTTCAACCAAAGTCATTCTGCAGCTACAGTACACTGAGCATTTATATCTTTAGTCTTTAAATTTGCCTGTGAAAGTTGAAAACTGCAAGGCTGTTATCACTTATAATATCTGAATGGTAACAGGATAAATTGCCTCTTGTGGTTCTGAATAGATTCAATTACTGCATTATGAGAAAATATATCATTTTTATGTTTTCCTTGAAATCGGTCTCAGAAAGGACATTATTAAATTAGTCTAGGCACTTTTCTCTATGCACAATGGCAATGGAATATGCATGCGCAGATATTAAACCACACAGTAATTATAATGTGGACTACACCATATTTTGTGTGTGTGTTTTCAGATACCAAAAAAGGGCAATTGGAAATTTTCAAATGCAGATTTATCTGTATATGCAAAATTTTAATATTTCTATACAAATTTCTGGACAGGTACATACCTTAAAGTGTTGCCAACAAAAAATCTTTTGAACATTTCACTATTATAGAACAAGAAAAAATAAAATAAAAATGTTGACAAAATGCCCCAACAGCTGTGCATATGTTGTGGCACTATAAGGGGTAAGGTGTTACATTAATATTATAGATTTTTTTTCAACAATATTTTAAAATGTGAAGAAAAAAAATGTTTTAGCCCACATATATTTAGATTTATTACATTGAAAATACATGTAAAACTTTCCCAACAATTTATATATATAAAAAAACACGCTTATATAGAATGACTTTCATTTGAAGAAACTTAAGTGGAGTTTAACAGAAAACTGCTCATATCTCTGAGAAAGTATGACTCACAGAGCAACATGCTGGGATAATTTGAGTGAACCAGACAGAATATTTTCAGAATCATATTCTACGCACACCTCTACCCCATGAAGCGCAGACTGCCGTAAACAGGCTGCCGTTTTAATACCCTTCGAGCAAAGTTTCTTTTGACTGTCTGAACAGAGTATCCATACACAGCCTTCAATGTTCTGGCAGTGCAACTAAAGCATGTGTCATTTAATAACCCTAACTCTCCATCTCTCAGTGATACTGTAGATGGCAATCTCTCCCTCTGACTCAACAGGCTCACAGATAGTGATTAACCCGAGTCATAAGTGTTGCAATATGTTTCACACATTTAAAAAAAAATGAACCGAATAATAGGTCCATAATTTTGATGGGAGCACAGACAGCCAATAAACCAAATAGGATATAAACAAAGCGTCTAATTATTCTTGTCAGAACCGTGCAAGAGACTTGTTTAATCAGTGACGACAGTCAATCAAAATTTTGCCAAATGTTTGACTTGGTACCAACATATATCTTAATATTTCAGTAGTAGGGAAAAGCATATGCATTAAATGTGTTCTTGAAGAACAGAGAAGTAAAAATGTGAAAGAACAAAGAAAAAGCATGATATTCACGACTGACACCTTAGATATTAGCCATTTTTGCCATGACAAACAATCAAGTCAAACAAAAGCAACTGCAAAACTATAACAAAATCAAAAGTTATGATCTATAACTGCTTGTTCAGGAATACAGATGCATAACTAAAGTAGCTTGGTATTGCTCACATATATTGTATCAAAGTCTTGCAGGGTGGCATGAGTGGGGGTGGCGGTGGTCTCATGGGTACGTTTTGAGTATCTTGTACGTGGGAGGGATAGAAAAAGCTTCAGGAAGCACTGACATGCATCTGGCACATTGTTAGGAGAGAGAAAAAATAGTTTGAGTTATACAAGTTGCGATTGAATTACGCTCCATCTCCATTTGCCCCGAGCACCGAAAATGTGTTCAAGATTGGCCAATGTTATTAAAGATCAATTTCCAATTCATAAAAAGATAAATCAGAGTTACGACGGTATTAAAAAACACCATGTGTGCTATTCCAACAGTTTTTCCTGATTTTTGCTCAATCACTGATTTGTTTGGACAATAAAATAAACCTAATGCAAAAAGAGATGATTTATGCTAATAATTCCACACAGATGTGTGCGCTCAATCAGATGCACGCGAGATTCGCGGCTATCGGTGATGCAAATAAAACTTAATAAGAGAAATAAAGCGACTGTCGACATGTCCAAACAGAGAGGCGTGTTAAATCATATACACAACGAGATATCAAAGAGCATTTGTCACATCTGAAACCACTTTGCCGGTACAGTATGGCCGCCATCTGCCAGCAATATCGGCTGTAGCAATAGCGAACGCACGTGATTCGAGTGGCTCACTGTGCCTCGAGAGCTCTGCCCACTTCTTTTCGGGCGTCTCGTTTGATCTCTTAATGAGCCAAGAGGAGCCCACACAGCTGGCTATGATGTGCAACAAAGATGAGGGGTTAGAAGGCGTCCACCGAGCAAGAACCCCGGATTACCGTGCGCTATTCTGAGCGGTTTGTCACCAGACACTCGCGCTGGATTCTGACCAGCTCAAACGCTGATGATGTGATAAGCCGAACGTAACCAAACCCTTATCTGTTGATGGCGTGATAGGCTGAGCTCCTAACGGGGTTGACAGCGTAATCCAGCACAGGGAGCTCATCAAAAACTGTCAGTGTACTGAAAAAGGCCAGTTTCAACACAACCAGACAAGCAGTTGCGCAAAAAAAATGAGCCAGCAACACCCCCCCCCCCCCCCCCACCCCCACGGCAAATTATAAGTGATGACACGGGACAAAGAAACCATTGTTGACTGGTAATGTAAACACGAAGAGACACTGAGCTCCGGGGCTTTAATGATATCCAAATGACTCCAGTTCAGATTCATACAGCCCTGGGATTATGTAACGTGCTACATGAGTGTTTTTCTCCGCTTCTTTCTCGTCCCGCATTCTTTCGACGGTTGAGAGGAAAAGTACAGCCACTTAAGTCCCTGGATCAGGGCTCCATTTCACAGTGGTGCATTTTTTGAGACACTTAATTATGGCTTTATGTGGGGAGCAATTTGATGGGGCTATGGAGGCTTCCAATTTTAAATAGTTACTTTCCATCATTGGCACGCTTCAGGAGAACATGCGCGCGCACGAGCGAGTGGGATGGCGGTGATGATTCGTACGGAGAATTCATGGCCTTACCTCATCAGGAAGACCTTCTCAACATCCTTTCAACCCCCAGATTTAATCTGAGCCCATAATTGCCATTTTGTCATTGACTGGTTAGTGACATCATCACTGCAGACGAGACCTTCAGGACTTTGGGTTGCCAGAGAGGCACAAGAACTGGCTCGGAGAGCAAATTGGACCCGTGTTATGGTCGCAAATTTCAGGAACACGAAGGTTTTTTTGGAAGTGCGCTGCGTTCGTTATGGAAAGTGGATTGGGGGGGGGGGGGGGGGGCTGTGGTGGTGGTGGTGATGGAGATGTGGGGGCTGGTTTTGGGGGGGTGGTGGTGGTGGCAGGCTACAAAGACAATTTCCTTTTTGCTCTCATTGGCATGACTGTCTGCCGCCTCTAGCCTTCATGGAGGTCCTTAATTGAGATCACTTGTACATAAAAATAGGAAAAGAAAAGGAACTTTTGCGGCTTGTGAGGGGGAAAAGAGGAATAAATGACTGGTAATATGTGACAAAGGCTCCCCATTAAAATACCCGTAACATTGAAGTCAAGTATAGGAGATGGAGGGCCGTCTCCATGGTGTGGGCTCGGACATTTATCATTTTCCTTGACTTCAAGTACTGTGTTAGTGTGCGACTAGTTCTGTATCAGTTCACTTCCCCCGCATGAGTTGTGTGCATTGAAAAACATATCACTGTAATATTTTGATGAGGCCTACTATATAACCAGCATTTGGCAGCAGATAGAAATACATTTTTTTTAAAATAAATATTAAGGAAATGATAAAGTTTGTGTGTATTTTTACCTGCTGCTTGCAAACCTCTTTGCATAATGAGGTAACCATAGCAAAAGTAAGCTGTCCAATCATGTTACAAATATATATTTGGGGGGGGGGGGGGGATTCTGCGGGTGATTTACTAACAATGCATAAATTAAAGAACACAGGCAGCCAGATCATTTCCATAATGACCAGCACAATCTACCAAGAGCAGCGCAAATTACCGCCTGCTTTAAGACATGCTTTTCTTGAGGCGTTATAGAAGGGCGCAAATACCAGTAATTTGACGAGCGCAAACATAAGTAAATCGTATTGCGAGATTCATTTTAATACTCTCCTCCAATAAATTTTGCGTCTGAAAAGGAAACTCCTACAAATGCATATTCAATAAGATCAGGCACAACATTTTTTTTTTTTTACATGGTTTTTCTCACTTTATGAGTCATCAAATCATTGAATAGATTCATTCAAAACACTGAATGATTTAATGGCTTACTCATAAAGACTATCAGTAGTTTTGTTTCTGAATCTAAATCAGTGTTTCGAATGAAGCAGTTGATCGAATGATTCAGTAGCTTACTCATTAAGATGATCTATAGTTTTTATACTGAATGAATCAGTAGTTTGAATTAATCAACAGATTGAACAATTCAACGGCTCACTCGTAAAGATGCTCACCAGTTGTGTTCCTGAATGAATCAGTGTTTTGAACAAATTGGTCGATCTAACGATCCAATGGCTTACTCATAAAAACTGTCACTAATTGTCCTACTGAGTGAATGAGTGTTGTAAATGAATTGAATGATTGAATTATTCAATGGCTCACTTGTAAAGACAGTCATTAGTTTTGTTTTTGAATGAATCAGTGTTTTGAACAAATCAGCTGATCGAATGATTCAATGGCTCATTAATAAAAATGGTAACCAATTTTGTTACTGAATGAATCAGTGTTTTGAATGAACCAGTTGGTCAAATGATTCAACAGTTCACTCATAAAGACGGTCAGTAGTTCATTCACCGATTCCCTGAATGAACCGAATCACTGGTTCATTCAGCAATGCCATAACTGTGTGTTGCTCGGAGAACTTGGAATAAAATTAAAAATAAAATTTTAATGAAAAGTAACCGTGTAATGCAAGTTACTCAATATTGACTTATATTGACTAAAGTATTATTACTTAAGAGGTAAAATACTGCCTTTTTGGGCACTGTTTCTGTTGTTTTATCATCTAAAACCTCACAATACCTAAAATAAAACATTCACCCTATAAAAGGGGTCTTCCCTTTACATGCATAGGTTATGGGTTGCATTTCCAATTGATATCTACTGCTGTGTAATTGAGCGAGTGTGGATTAGTGATTTATTCAGCAGAGTCTGAGGAATAATCAAGGGATCAGTCTATAGCGGACCCTCACACCAGGCACTCCTGGACGAGGGTCGGGTATCACTTCTGTACAAGAGCGTGCTTATTTTGGACCAGATTAACCTTGAGAATTCCACCTCACACTTTCCCCTTCCGCTGTGGATTGCACGGCTCTACTTCCTCTCTGAAACGGCCCGGTTAGTTGAAAAATATTTATAGTTATTACACCGTTCTCATGTATCCACAGTCAGTTAGTTCTATTCTGTGTGCAAGGTAAAACTAATAGCAGATTTATGTGGGGGGATTTCACCTCATCCCGCAGTAGATTGAGGATGATTTATTGGCTGTATATATGAACTACTGATGGATTGAGTAACTGGAGGACAACCCAAACAGGCAGGTATCCAGAAAGCAACTCGCAAGGGAACTATCGCCTATCACCTCGCTGCTGTACAGCTCTGGCTTTATTTCGCTGTTTGGATGCAGGAGGGCTCGTGCTCAGGTGTTTAAAATAGAAAAAGTCTGGCTGAAAGGAAAAAAAGAGAAAGTCGGGATATTGCAGCAGCTGCAAAGAGTTGCTTTCTCTTGAACGTAAACCTTAGGAAAGCGGTAAAATGTAACCTGGCCGTTTGTGCACAGCAGTGGATTAAATGAATTATTCCAGCACGTCAAAAGTCTGTGGAACCAGGTGATTTGCTTGGCTACTGGTTTGATATTTCTTTTGCATAAAAATAAGGCTGCCATTGTTTGCTCGAAATCGAATCATTCTCATGGGGAGCAAACCTGTCCAGCTTTCTATTCTTTCAAGACATTTCAACTAACGTTGGTCGTTCCCGGTGCTTAAGGGAAAATGGTAACACAACCCAAAAACCTAAGTTTAAAAAAGAAAAAGTTTAGTCTTCCCAGTCTCCGACTCTCGTGATGGTTACGACAACAGGCTAAATGTGATAGCAGGGAGGTAATTGAGAGAAAATGCTACTGCAAGTATAGGGTAATGATACTGCCACAATGACTTTAGGGTTTGGGAATATTTTCTTTTGGAACCGACTCCAGCCTGCAAAGATTATATTCATCCTCTTTGAACTCTCTCACACTGTTACAGCACTGGAAGTTGATTGAATGTGTTTAAATTGCCAAAAAAGTAATAGGTTCTCAACACGCAGACATCTCTTTTTATATCCACAGCAAGATAAAAAGTTCTTGTCACTTTGGATCAATTTAATGTGTCCTTGCTGAATAAAAGTATTAATTTCTTTCAAAAAAAAAGAGTCCCTAAACATTTGAATGATTGGTTTCACAAAATATTCATTCTCTGTCTGCACAAAAATGACATGTCGATATTCTCAAAGGCACCCCTGAAGATGATACACAAGTGAACGTGTTCCAATAGATTGAAATGTTTTAATGACTTTTGCAGCTCTTTTCGTGCAGCTACACTGAAACTACAGTAAGTGCAAAAGTCTTTGGTTCATGCAAAAGTTGGAGCAATTTTTCTGCAGCAGCCAAAATGTGCACCACATTTAGAAATCCAAATCATATCTAATTTAGGGTGTTGAACCAAACTCAGAAGAAATTCAGTTCGTGAAGGAACATTTGACTGACTTCCCGAATCCCATTGGGAGAATTTATATTATTGGTAATCGCTGCACTTTAGGAGAGATACGCCTGTGGTTTGCCTGCGACATACCAGTGCAATCTAGACATTTTCAGAATTGAACAAAATGACTCTCCGGCATTTAACTGCAGGGATCTCAGATGTCTCAAATTCACTGCGTTGTATTCTTCTTTTTATTTAACTCCTAAACTGGGAGGGTTAAACAACAATAAAACATCTGAATTATAAGAATTTGCTAAGCCTCACAGCATGCAAAATTGTGACTTTTTGAAATGCAACATTTATTCTCTACAACTCATGATCATTTTATTAACATAAATAATAAAAAAGGATCAAATTTAATATTTTATATTTAGTATTTCATTAATAAATAATGAAATAGCAAAACTTCCTAGTAAAACTTACTCCAACAATCTTTGCTTTGCAATGTTGATTTTTTTTTTCTCTCCATAAAGATGCTGTGACTCGGGGAAAAATGTAATTATCCTTGTGAAGATCTTCTCTAGACATCAAGATCTTGATCAAAATGTGCAACACATCTAAGTCTAATTAAATCAACATAAGTTACTTTGCTGATTAAAACCCTGGAGGCCATCCAATTACACTAATTATACATGTTTATTGTGTAACTGGCTTCAGGGCCAGACTGTCAGATCTTTACAAAACCCCAATTTCACCAATCAAATGGAAATAAATCACACAACAAAACAAAATAAGGTGAAAACTTTCTGTACTTTAAAAACAGTAGCCTCCTATGAACTTCCCCTCAAGGAACTATGAATCAATGCTTTTCAACCCAACACGAGCATGTCTGCTCTGATTGGTTTGGAGACATAGAGATAACAGCAAAAATATATGCAAATGATATGCAAATGTGTATTTTCCTATTCAGTATGTTATTCTTTCTTTTTTCCCCCACATATTTGATTGATAACATTAGCTAAACGTTGTGAAAACAAAACAAAACACAAAACAAAAAACATACTTTACATGTTAGGATCTGAAATAAAACCAGTTGAGAACCACTGCTCTAAATAATGTCTAAGCCTGAAAAAAATGCAACAAATTTTTTGCTCGCAATTCTGAGACAAAACCGCGAGATGTAATGTCAGAATTGCAAGATATAAGTTCAGAATTCTTCATTTTTTTCTAGCAATTATGAGTTTACAATTCTGCCCCATCTCAATCTCAATTCTGAATTTTTTTGTTTGTCAAAATAAAAAGGTAACTTTTTATCTCAGAACACTTTTTCTCGCAATTGCGAATTTATATTTCACAATTACATTTTTTCTTATATGTTGACTTCATATGTTGAAATTGAAAGTTTATATCTCACAATGGCGAGTTACGAGCTTGCAATTAGTTCATGAGTTAACATCTCGCAATTCTGAAAGAAAGTCTGATTTGTGAGATAAAAAGTCAGAATAAACTTTTTCATTTTTTTAACCCTATGACAGAAACACATATCCATAGCATGTAGACCCAAACACACAAAGAAATGCACGCACTTAGCATGATGACACATCACCACAGGGTCGTGCTGAAGGCAAAGAGCAGTAAAGATCTGGCTCTGTTAGACTTGGGTTAACCGTACTGTAATTCTGAAGCCCTGAGGAGTGTCCCAGTGGCCATTTGGTTGCTGTTTACCAGCGAGATAAATTCCACTGTCCCTGAAGGGGAAGGTCATGGGCAGCGCGTGGGCTGAGTGTGTATACTGGTGGTCAAGTGTAGGTTGGTATGAACATGTGGCTAGAGCGTGTTCACATATATGTGGGATTGTTTTAAGGACTATTTGAATACAGATGAGAACAGGCTGCTTTGTTTCCACACAGGGTCTTCTGGCCACTTGTTTCTCAATTCATTGTGATGCCAGTGAGAAAAACAGTATGATCAAAGGCATCTTTATAAGTTACAATATTTGGTAAGATCTTCACGTTTTCACACTCTAAGACAGTGTTTTTTTTTTGTACTAACAACAATTACCACTTTAAATACACTGTTCCCACAGTTTATTGCTTTTTAAGTTGTGATTAATTTGAACTTTGGCACATAACAAATGGCAGACCAAAATATGACTAAAGAAAGCGAATTTATGTATGTCAAGTATAATTTTCCCAGACAATATTGCCTTTCTTCTAAAGAAAAAAATGACATTAAGAAGAAAAACACTGGCCTGAGAATTCTGCTGTCAGTTAAATGCCATCATTCTTTCTTTGAAGTGCATTTTCTCACAGAGAGTTTCTCACTAAGAGTTTAAAACAATAGCTGGGTTTCCATCCACATATTTTTATGCAAATTTTGGGATACTGCATAAAAATCTTGCATAAAAACACCAAGACATCAAAAAAAAATCTCTTGAAGACAAACTACCATGGAAACATTTGACCAAATGTTGCATGCTGCTTTGTTCACAAATTGTTTTTGTAATATTAAAATTTTTCGAGAAAATATATCTGCAAGTTACTGTATTTGGAGAAGAGTGAGATCAATCCCATAAAATAATTTTCCCAAAAAATATTAAAGCAGCACAACTGCTGCACAAATGCTTCTTGAGCAGCAAATCAGCATATTAGATTGATTTCTGAAGGATCATGTGACACTGAAGAGTAATGATGCTGAAAATTTGGCTATGCATCATAAGAATATATTACACTTTAAAATCTATTCAGTTCATTTAAATGGTAATAATGTTTCACAATATTACAGTTTTTACTGTATTTTTGATCAAATATATGCAGCCTTCTTTCAAAAACATTAAAAAACCTAACTGACCCCAAACTTTTAAATGGCATCCTACGAGTTTCTATCACAGATCATAACAAATAAGCCACTTGTAAAGTTCGATGCTTAGGACGCCCTCTTAGTAGCCAGTTGACAACAGCTCACTAGCTTTTGAAACATGAGCTGATGTGAAAAAAACAAAAAAAAATTACAATATGCTTTAAATCCTCTGGGAAGTTTCTTGTTAAATCAGTGTTTTTGCCATTCTCTCGCCTAAGAGAACAGACATTCCATTTCCCACATACACATCAAAACAACACAGAGACATGCACGCCACCAACAAATCAACTAATGTGCTGTAATTACATGTTACCGCTTTGAAGTGCCTAGTATTTGCTGCCCGTGCATATTTACCCTTACTATTCAAAGAACATTAAAGAGCGTCTAAAATAAAACTCAGGAGGACATGTTGGAGTCTAAAGGCCTGTCCTGTTTGACTGAAGTTCAAAGTGCTGTTTTGAAGACTTTAAAGGGCTTTCTTTCTGTATCCCGCCTGAATACGTGTTGAGTAAAAGTCAATTGAGAGCTGAAAAGAAGATCCCAGCCCCATGCGTGGATTTCCCAGGACACTGTTAACGTGACATCAAAGGCAATTACCGAACGCAATGCCAAGGTGTGCGCTCTCCTTCCCTCTCTCTGGGCTTTGTGCCGCGTGCATATTTCATTTCGGCCTTTGTGAAAGTGCGTGTGGGCCGCTGTAGGCGGGAACGCCTCCCAGAAACCTTTGTGTCCGGTGCGGGACGCATGCACAGGTGGCATGTCAGTGATTCGAGGGGGTTTTTACAACAGATAGGGGCCTTTTGTGCCGAGTGTGATTGAGCTATCGCGTTTAAACGTGTGGGAGGAAACAAGACGAGGGCGATGAAGAAGACACAAAGGCCTCCACCGAAGCAGATGGGTGGTGTCTGATCTGGCCGTTTGTCTCCTGTGACATACTACTGTGCCAGCTCTGAGGCGCAAGGTGATCCCTTGCCTTTTTTACTTCTTCCTGTTCGTGTCACTGGGCCGCTCAGATTACAGCATTAGGCTTGTGTGGGCGTCCAGAGCCAGGGCTGGCGTCCCAGTGCCAACAAACTACTCTTCAGGTGTGCAACTGATCCATTTAACACCTCTACCCTTAAGGGGGTGTGTGGGATGGTAATTGAACCAAATTAAGAGATGGTACCTGTTGCATCGTGACGCTATACAGTATGTCCAGCCTTTGTCATTTCCGGCGCTCAGTCTGTGCATATGCTGAGACCGTGACAAAAGAGATCGGTTTCATGCTCTTCAGCTGTATGACTAAGTGCATTAATCAAATTACCTCTTCCTTTTCTCATTCATCAGTTCCTACCAGCTTCATCTGGAAGATCAAAGGCCGGTGTCCGACACTATAATACATCCCACCCATGTTAATCAAAATTTAAAAGGCATTATTTATTATTTATCTATCTAATTCATTATTTATTTACCTATTTATCTCATGAGAAACTTACATTTTGGACACATATAATCGTCACATAAATTCAGCGAAAAGTGCTATACAAATTGATTTATATACAGTAGCGTATATCATCATTTCAAAGCGTGTTTTGGACTTCTGAAATGGAAATTAATGTTCTGATGATCTAAGCAGCCAATGCTATAATATTTTGGTGAAAATTCTGTTGTCATTTACTCACCCTCAAGTCATTTCGAACCTTTATGACTTACTTAAACATACAAGAAAACATTTTGAGTAATACTGATGTCCAAACAACATCAGACCCCACTGAATTTCATTGTACGGATAAAAATATCTGTAAATGTCTTCCTTTATGTTCCAAAGAAGAAAGTAAGTCATACAGGTTTGGAACGACACTGAGTTAATATTGACAGAATGAACATTTTGGGGTGAACTACCACCAAGTCAGATTAAAACTCAAGTTCTCAAGTTTAAACATCTTTAAATGCTTTTTAGTTTGTTTTAAAAAATATTAAAGAACATTAACATGCAATGTTCTAACAATATAATGAGTCAATCATAATGATTAAAAGAACATAGACTGCAATTATAACACTGACATGGTAATCGGCCAATGTCGAGGCACTGCTTCCTGTCATGTGACTTTTCTCTTTTTCACTTTTCAATTCAAACTGCACAAACCAAAAGAAAGAAAGAAAGATAGATTATGGATAATGACCCTACATTTTTGGCAATGTATACATCTGGCTGGGCTTGTGAAGCATATGTATAATTATCCCATGGTAGAAGTTATTATTTAGTGAGAATATAAGTCAGATAATCATAATTTTATTGATATTTGTTGTTTTGGTTAAAGAATTAATCAGCAGCGATCAAGGAGATTGTAACCTCAAAGTCCTTTCATAAAAGATGTAATTTAGCTCTACCTGACTGTTAGTAAATGTATCCACCCAAAGGACCGTTCAATATCTAAAAATTGCTGTCAAAATTACATGTTTGCTCGCCAGCTACAATTAAATAGCACTAAATGAATATGGCTTTGATGATATTTTTAGATGGTCCTCTCCTTCACAGAAGCTGCAGCTCAGGGTCAGAGATTTTCCCCTCGCTTCAATTACCTATTGATGAGAGGGCTTCCCTGCTCTGGCACAGCTTTGGAAAAAGTAAGTCTGGTTTGCTTTTAAGATGTCTCAGGAATGACGGCGGGCGGTGGGATCTGAGCAGACGATGCATGCAACAGAAGCTGCCTTTTAATACTCGTCTGATGTTGCTCTCAAATTATTTGGGATTCTTGGGATTCTCTGGAATGCTTATGGACTTTGAGTCCTTAGAGTCTCTAAACCGTCTTCTTTTCTTTCATCAGTCTTAGTTTTTTTTATTTTTAAATGTCTCCCTTACATTTTCGCTAAATGATAATTGCTACCATGGGATAATTGTCAATACTGTACAGCTCGGTTTTGATAATGAGCAACAAAATATGCCCTGGAGAAACCTAGCGAGTCTGTCTCATGCCACACATGTAGACAATTACTCCACACCCATCTGCCATTAGGCAGCGTTACAGAGAATGTTTTCTACTTAATTAAATCCAAATCTCTCAATAGTGGAGCCTGAATGAAATATAATGTGTCTGTTTGGGTCTGGTTTCTTTTCTGCTGCCTTCTTCACTGGTAGAGATATCTATCAGCTCACACTTAAAAGTTGAAAAGTTTCTCATTTTAGATTAGTTAAAATATATCAAATGTATTCATTAAATATATTGCAAATATGGAAACTGTCCACAGTCAAATTGATCAAAATGTGTTTAACACACACAATTTAAACTTTACAGGGACCTAAATGCTGTATGTTTAAAATAATATTAGCCTTTTATTTGAATCATATTTTTCTAATATGTTCCTCTGACCTGATCAAAATCTATCAAGCAGGTAACATAAAAATAAGTCACAATAAAACTTAAAAATTAAAAAATTCATTAAAAACATACTGTAGAAAAATACTATAAAATAACTTTCTTACATTTACTCATGTTTTATATCTGGGGTCTTTAAAAACACACATAGAAGTAAATTCTTTCATGAAGGACATATGAAGCAAGCTGTCAAGTTGTCTCTGATATCCCAAAAAGATCATGAGGGTTAAACAGATCTGGAACCGGAATGCTATTATCCACCAAATACAAGATGATGCTTTAAAACAAAGCATGGCTATTTTAAAACTCTCTTAGCATATATATATATATATATATATATATATATATATATATATATATATAAATATTGCAAATCACTGAGAATCTACTGGACCTCTCGTAATAAAACCACACAGAAACTCAACAAAGTGAGGGTCTCAGGTGGGCTTTTACTATGCATCTGCTCAAACCACAATCAAGACATGCTGCCCTACAACAGGCGCTAAGCTTTCCCCATCCTGGTCTAGTCTCACCCCTGGGAGCATGCCGAGGGTCAGAGGTTAACATGCTAATAGAAGGCACTGATTGCTGCAAGTGGCTCTCGGGTTTGTGTACGGCTGAGAACAGCACGCGTGCTGAGGGAACAGGCCTCGCACAGCTGTGTTTGGAAAGCAGACTTTCAGACTCGAAAACGGCTTTACAACATTTCTCTTGGAGGATTCGGCAAAACCCATACATCAGAATGAATGGGCTCTCTTACTTTTTCTCCATGACATGAGAAAGTCATATTTTTTTATGCACAGTATGGATTTGTGCTTGCCTGTTTTATAACATTTCTATATAAATATAGTATTTCTGCTCAGTGTCAACAAACATTAATAAATTATATATAAAAAAAGAAAAGAATTAAAAAAATATATACATATACACATATATATAGTCTGAGAAAGATGCATAGAAAAGATGTGCACACTCTATTTTGAATTAAATACATTTTGCAAAGAATATCTAGTACATTTCTCTACTTTTTGAAGATTTTATGGTGGCTTTCTCAGCTGTAACCCTTCTGGGCATTCAGCATGTACACACCCACTAACCTAACAGTCAATGTCAAACATTCACTTAGTTGCTTTTATATTAGATTTCACACCCCTGCATTTTAATGCACATCACAAAAAGCATGCATTACACTGAAAATGACGCTCCAGCGCCCGATCTTCCCTACATCGGTTCCTGCACGCAGTCAGGCTTTCCGACGGCTGGCCTAGCCGAATGTTTGTAAACATCAACACATGATTGTTGCCTCTCAAATGCAGATCCTTATTATACGCTCTACCGCATGGTCAAAAACAGAGTGAAAACCTCGGGCACTTACCCCAGAAGAAGTTCTGCTGACATGGGGTCACAGAACTAAAGAGGCTGTTGGATGCCATGGTCGCCCAAATTTCGCTTCTCTGCGGTTTTCGGTGACCCTTGACGCCTCTTAGGTTGAGAGTGAGCGGTGTGCCAGGGGAAGATGCAAAAAAGGAAAAAACATCCACAAGAAATGCGTTTTTGTATCAACTATTTTCATGACCACAAGTAATGACCAGTTCTGGTTTAGGAAAAAATGCAAAAATCTGTCGCCTTATTGGACAGCACGGAGCCAAGCTCGCTGCAGAGGATAGTGCGGTCGAAGCGTACTTACTGGTTGGTGCGGTCCTCAAACCTGAAGTTGACCGGCGACAGTTAACCATTTACGTGCCGCCGTGCAAAAATCCCGAGCCGAACTTTTCTGCGGTTCTGTGGTTGCTCGGGAGGTGAGCGGAGCCTTCACACAAACCCAAAGAGGCACGAGCCTTTAAAAAATCTTTTTTCTTTCCCTCAGAACACTGTCACTGGAGAAGCAGGGTCACATGCTCGTGACATCACTGGAGTCGTGTGGGCCAACTTTTTTCCTTGCTCTGTTTTCCTTCTTCTGGAGACGCGTGGTTCGCCGGCTCTTCCTGGCACTGGAGAGGGAAGGGGTGGGTGTGATGCTGCCGCTCCCCCCTCGTGAGTCATGAGGCTTTGGAGGGGGGCGTGAATGCCGAGCGTCTCCCTCTCTGCATATGCACGCTTGCGCTTCTCTCCCCGCTGCTCTCTTTCTACCTCTCCATCCTTCTCAGTCGGCCGGCGTGCTGCAGCCTGTCTCCGCTGACCCTGAGGTGATGTGAGGAGAGCTGCTTACACTGCGGAGGTGTGCGTCTCTTCTTTCAGTTTCTTACTCATAAAGCCCCAACATATGCCTGGCACCGTGCATCTCTTTCGGTATGTGTGTGCGTGTGCAAATGAGTCGGCCTCTCTGTTCTCCAAATGAGGGATTCCTGTAAGAGGCGATACATTATTCGGTACCTGACAGCCGGGTGTGTGAAGAAGAGCATGTGACAAACCACTATCACGCTCTGTGACTCACTGGTTTCACACGGCACGCAGACGTTTGCCTGGCAGTGGCTCTGGGCGGCTCTGTGATCCTGCTTGTAGGTATTTGTTTAAACAGATCAAGAATGCTGTCGTTTGAATGTATCAAAAGTCTGGAATGTATGGAATGTGTCAGATATTTAATTTTCAGCGCAAAGTTAACCACAAAATGATTTTCTTGTTTTCCAGTACAAATATCTAAACATTCTTAAATCAAGACACACTTACTTGAGAAGCAACATATTTAAGATATATTGAAAAATTTATTCTAGTGCTGTCAAACGATTAATCGCATCAAAAATAAAAGTTTTTGTGTAGTGTGTATATTTATGATGTATATATAAAGACAGCATATATTTTGAAAATATTTACTTGTATTTACGTGCATATATTTATATTCATATAAATTATATCATATATAAATATACTTAATATATAAACGTAACATTTTTTTTTAAATATATACATGCATGTATGTGTATTTATATATATGCATAATAAATATACACACTACACACACACACACACACACACACACACACACACACACGCACACACACATAAATTATGTAAACACAAACTTTTATTTTGGATGCGATTAATCGTGATTAATCGTTTGACAGCACTAGTTTATACTTAAAAGAAGAAAAAAATAAGCCAGTGGGTCAGAAAAATCTACTTAATTACATAAATTCTTACCCCACTGGCAGATACTTGTTCTTGTTTTAAGCATAAAGTCACTCATTTTGCTTATCAGGTAAATTTTTCTTGATTTAAAGATGTTTTGATATTTACAGCAAAAATACAGAGTAAGAAAATAATGTTTTTGCAGTGTACAGTTCCAGTGTGGGGAGCTAAAGTTATAGCATAACAATAGCTCAGTTTGTCCAAAACAGTGTTGTTTTTCCACTAACACATAGTGGTGTTACGTGACAAAATGAGACATTGCTGGTTTATGCGTCACATTGTTTTGTGCATGCAGCTCAATGAAGCAGTTTAAAAGGATTCACAAACTCCCTGTGCTGCATTGCATTTCTACTTTTGAAATGAAATAAATTGGTAAGTTCTAGCTTAAGTTTAATGCAGTATATACAGATATGTCAGTACCCTTGCAGTGTAGCAAACTACTTTAAAAAGGTATTATCTGGAGTTTAAGCTTGTAGCTTGGAAAGGTGCAGTTACAAAGTTACATGATAAACATATAAGGCAAGCTTATAAACAATGGTATTGTATTGCTTCCATAAAATGATATGACATATGGACTTGTTGGGGGAAAACATCTATATCACCACAATATACCTTAAAGGACTTTCAACTGAATATTTATATGCTTCAGAAAGTGAAACACATTCTACAGTTTGAATAATAGATTTAATTTATTATTTGTTTTTGCTATGTTAATTATGAAAGGCATTAAACATTATCCAGGCATACCCAGCGGCTCAAAGCTCATTACCAATTCTTGTGTAAATATTTTTTTCCCTTTCTTCACACCCACATCACCAACGCATTACACTAATCTGAATATTAGCATTGTCTCTTATAACTGAATACATCTAAATGTGACAATGTGCTACTTTTTGGTAACACAATAACCCTTATTATTGTCACCTGATGTCATTAAATGTTCATGAAAAAAATTCAGACATACACTACCATTCAAAGGTTTGGAGTGTGGAAGATTTTTTTTTTCTTGTGCTCATCAAAGCTGCATTTATTTGATTACAAATACAGTAAAAAATGGTAAAGGTAAATGAAAATGGTTATATAATAATTATTATTAATAATAAATATAGTAAAAATGGTAATATAATAATTTTATTTCACAAATAAAATAATAATCATTCTAATATGCTTAGTTGCTGCTTAAAAACAAAAACAAACAAAAAAACATATTATTATTAATGTTGAAAACATTTGTGCTTTTTAATATTCGTGGAAACCATTATACATTTTTTTACGATACAGGATTTTTTGATAAATAGAAAGCTCAAAGGAACAGCTTTTACTTGAAATAGAAATCTTTTGATTTATGATTATTGCTGAATATTAATATGAATAATAGTATTCATTTCCTTCAAAAAAAAAAAAAAAAGAAAAAAGATTTTGAAAAAATTTTTTTTTCAAAATAAAATCACAGTTCCCCCCATTTTATGATAAATATGTATGAATTGATATTCAATTTGTAATTTAATTATCTTTTCTTTTCTTTTTTTAACTGTTTTCCCCACCAAGTCATTCGAGGCAGTTAATTTTAGATATAATATTTAAAATCTGCAAATGAATACCACATAATGAAGGACCAATTTGGCAGGCAGAATGTTTTTAAAATGTTAAAAATAAATTTGCAATAACACAGATCATATATATATACACACACGTTAAGACTTGGCTCGATATCCTGCCCTTAGCCGTACGAAACGAACAGGCAGGTACAGTGATTTAGTTTAACAGGCTACATCTGTAAAACGCCAGGCTAGTTTACACTGTGGCCGCCTCTGAATTAACATGCTTTTATAGGAAACAAACACCACTTGCAAGCAGTTCCTGTTGGCAGGAGCTACAAATACAAATATTGAGCATCGTTGAAGGTGGGGATCTACTATATTAAGGCGATCCGCCGTATTACAGAAGAGAGGGACTCGTGAAATACTCTTCGGCCTCTAGAAAGTCCATGGCACATCCAAAGAGAGAGAAACTCAATATGTGAAGTAATATTTCCAAAAGGATGTTTATATTTGATGTGAATTGTTCGGTTTGGTCTGTAAGGTATAATTTGAATGAAAGTAGATATTTTTCTTTTGCCGTCCAATGGTGAGTCTACATCTTCCAGTGACCTAGAGGGCCTTTCTTGTGGTGTCTGCTCGACTGTTTTTGGAGTTGCAGCTTGGAAGGAAAATAAAAATCGCCCTCAGCGTAGGATTGGGGTGAGGGGGGGATGTTGGGTGGGCAGAGGGGATGTTTAATATCGAATGGCACTCTTACAAGTACAACATGCATTAAAAATAACTCCTAGAGCTGAAATTAAATCAAAATTGTTGAACGAAAGAGTAAAAAAAAAAAAAAAGTCAAGAAACAGCGAAACAACATTATTTTGCTAAAGAAGATATTTTAGTTTGGTGGCCTAACCACTGCAAACTCAAGCAATTTCTTACTCTCTGCCATTTTAATCAAGAATCCCATCCAGGATAAACACGAGTCTACCTACACAGCAGTTCAAAACGCCAGAGTCTCTGGGGAACTTCAGATGATTTCCAAAGTTTCCTTCGCAAGTCTAATTACTTGTTGGAGGGCATTACGAGCTATACCCATGTACATGTACATCCATCTATTTTCCTTCTTCGTGATTTATGAAAGGCTTTACATGTCCACTGAAGGCATACAGACATTTACAGAACTCCCTAAGCATAAGAATCTCAAAAGAAGTCAAAATGTCATGATGCATACAGATAATTGTGAATTAATTAATATGAAAGACTTAAACAGATAATAGAATGCTTGGGGAAACCTGTTTGAAAACAATTTTTTTTTTTTTAATGTTTCTAATGGGGTAAAATTTACACAAATCGGCGTAAAATCAGTGATTTTGTGAAATATTATTAAAATTTCAAATAACTTTATTTTAACATATTAAAATGTTATGCCTGTGATGCAAAGCTGAATTTTCAGCATCATTCAAACTAAAGACTCCAGTCTTTAGTTTCACATGATCCTGAAGAAACATTTATTATTATTAGTTGAAAACAGTTGTGCTGATTATTATTATTATTATTATTTTATAATGTATCTTTTGACGAATAAAAACTTTGAAAGAACAGCATTTGTTTAAAATACTTTGTCACATTAAAAAGTCTTTACTGTCACATTTGATCTTTTGAATGGTTTATGAGGACACATTAATCAGAATTAATTTCATACATTGCTTTAAAAAGCCTCTAAATGAAAAATTTAAGATACTTCTATTGCTTTTAGAAGTCAATATATTGTGTGTTTCTATATTATGAACATAAAAAATAATCATTAACCTAAAGTCAACAGCAATCTATCTCTAGTTGCCAGCCAATACATGCCACCTTTTTCAGATAATTAAAATGTCAAGTTAAAAGATAGATAGATAGATAGATAGATAGATAGATAGATAGATAGATAGATAGATAGATAGATAGATAGATAGATAGATAGATAGATAGATAGATAGATAGATAGATAGATAGATAGATAGATAGATAGATAGATAGATAGATAGATAGATAGATAGAGAAGATAGATGCTCACTTTGAGAGAGAAACCAGCCTTATATGTCACTGGGATCTACACTGTGCAGTAAACAATGTGAACAAAAACATCTCTGTGTGCTCAAAGAGTCTTTTGGGTGAGACTGAATGACAGAGCTCGGCCTCTTCACATGAGAACTGCATTTATGATTGCAGTGAAACAATGAGTCCCATAATCTGACTGAAGCTCCCCATCCTCAACTTTAATGTTTAGAGTTGGAGTTCTATCTGACTCAGTAGTGAGTCAGAGTTGCTGGGTCAAGTTGCCTTTCTCATCTCGGTTTTGTGCTGATCCTTGTGTTTGGTTGCATATTTTTAAACTGTTTTTACTCTTGGCTGATTTAAATTCTAAATCCTGATTCCTGAACTGAAATCAAGACAATTTTTTCAAATTGTGACAACGGAGATTATTAAAATGAAAAAAAACAAAAAAAAAAAACATTGTCTCAAATCAAGAACAGAATGTAAACATTGATATAGATATGTATAAAAATTCCAATCATAAAAGAAGTGCACTGAGCTGCAATGCATGGCAGAACTGCGAAGCTATGAATTCTGTACCTAAAATTAGCAGATATTGTTATTAGGGGTTGAAGTTCAGACACATCTGTCATGATGTTGATGAAATGAATAGTTTGAGGTGGTCTGGGGCAAAACTTGCTTATTCAGCATTCTTGTGTACATGAGTAAACAGTTTGCCGAACCTCCTTTGTACAAATATTTCAATAATGAGTTATGCATACATTGGACCAAAAACAGCCATGAAGTAAAATGCTAAAGAAATCAGCTACATGACAAACCCATAAAAATATGCAGCCATGTACATTAATATTATTTAATTGAACAACATAAAAATTAGATAACTATCAGATTATATAATTAAAATTAAAAAATGTAAAAAAAAAAAAAAAGTTAAAGTTTTAAGGCAACCAGCTTCAGCAGATTTTTGAGTTTTCTCAACTTGTCGTTTTAAGTTTATACAACAAAAATTTAAGAATCTGCCACAAAAATTTGAGCAAACTCAAAAACCTGCTGAAGCTGTTTGCCTTAAAATTTGAAGTTGGCTCAACTGTTTTTTTTTTTTTTTTTTTACAGTGTATTGAACACTATTGAGTGATGACAAATCAGTGAATCTATTTTATTAACCATTTTACAGAAATGAACTGTCTAAATGAACCAATTCTCTAAACCATCTGAACAAACTAAAATTAATCAGACTTTATTCGGTAGTGATAACTTGGAAAAAAATAAATAAACTTTAACTGCCACACATCAATATTTTTAGTTAGCAATTCCCATCACTGAAGACCTAAAGACACTTTAAAATATCCATCTTATTTTTAACACTGCCATTTATAACTTGAATGTGCGAATGAGCGTCAAGAGTTATTTTAGTTGTGCAAAAACAGCTGGTTGATATTGCAAACTGGTATTTTATTTATTTTTTGTCTTATTTTAATTCATTATCGTAATCATAAACACACTGGTTTGTAGCGCAAACCGTTTTAGGGCAACATTTACTAAACAGGGCAAATTAGCATTAGAGCGCAATTCCATAAAAGCGCCGATGGGAGGGGAAAATTCTGCGGGTGATTTACTAACAGTGTGCACATTAAAGAACACAGGCAGCCAGATCATTTCCATAATGACCAGCGCAATCTACCAATAGCAACGCAAATTACCGCCTGCTTTAAGACATGCTTTTTTTGGCCGTTAAATACTGGCGCAAATACCAATACTTTGACGAGCGCAAACATTAAATCATGTTGCGCGATTCATTTTAATACTCTCCTCCCATAAATTTTGCATCTACAAGGGAAACTCCTACAAATGCATATTCAATAAGATCAGGCACAAAAATAACATGTCACTGCGCGTCTTTAGTAAATTCTGACAGTACTATTTTAATGCCAAAAGACGGTTCGCGCTGGCCCTTACCCTTACTGCCCTTTCTGCACTTTGTTATTCTTCTAGTTATTTACTTATAGTGGCTAATGAATGAGAATTCATTTTTCCAGTTTTCATCAAGAGTTTTAAATATTTACTGGTCTAAGTGTGAAATGAAAGCTTTAGCGCTATTGATCTAGGGTAAGAGGAACACCACCCATCTTCACCTCACGACTCATTCTTCATCAAAGAATAGCCGACAGCCTTTGCCTGATTGGTTTGTTACCCTCAGGTCCCAAAGCAGGACCAGCATCATTTTATTTCGGTTTACTCCTGGGACGCAGACATGCTGAATTCTCTGATGATCGGTGGCTATACTGAATGCTCCCTATTCAGTCATTTTGCCTGTAGTGGTGATTTTGGCCCGAAACCAGAGCTGTACCTTCAGTAAGTATTACTCAAATATTTACTCTGCTGCTATATTGAGAAGGAACCAGGCAAAGATGATTTAATGGGCTCACCAAAGAGTCTGCCTCGGTGCCAACAATCCTCCATTCTGGTGGTCTGTTCAATCCTCAGAGTTCAGATACTAACGGACGGTTTTATCGCCCTGAGAGATCATGATTCAACAGTAACCCTCACACCCCTTCAGCTAGTGTTGGATTGTGGGTAAAAGGAAGGCAGCCTGTGGAGAAAAACCTGATGATAATCGCAGACGACTTGATTTGGGATTTTAAGTACTGAAATTTATTGGAACATTAATTAGCTTGGATGTCATTATGGTGTATTATATTAATGTGTAATTTTAAGAAAATGGATTAGGGATTTGGGCTATTTTGTTATGGACCTGTCACAGATTTAATAAGATGCTCATTTGGGTCCGAAGCGAAAGCTTTAAGGCTGGATCCAACATATATATTTGCTTGACTGTTTGCTGACCATTCCTCAAACAACTGACCCTGTGGCAAATGACCATATGCGAGACAGTTTAAACACCTTGGAAGTTTTTCTCCTTTCCCTCAAATGTCTTCTTTCAACCCAGACTTAATTTGAACTACAAATACAAGTATTTTTCCTCATCTTGACATTTAGAAAAGCATGACGAGGAAAAGCAGCCTGCGTTTTTATTTAGGCATGCAAAATGTACCAAGCTCCGCTAAAAATAAGCTTAGGGGAATTTCTTGGTTTGGTTAGCTTCTGCCTTTACCTCAAGCAAGATGCTGAATCTGACCAGCTCATGTCTCACAAAATATTATAGTTCCTGTAATAAAACCCAGCTTTTCAAGAGTTCACAGCTTCACGCATAATTTACACGTTTCTGTTAGTATTACTAGGCTTCATTGGTAGAGAAACAATGGGTGAAGGGCATTTTCCAAATTTAGACAGCAGTGTCCCAGCAAGCCCAAAATGTTTTAATAACACTGCATTTTGGTTTCAATCCGGAACAGTCGCTGCACAATGTTTTAAAAATGTTCTGAAAACCACAGCTGCAAAATAAAAAGAATGCATTTACGATATTAGGATTAAAAAGAGATATTTAGTCAGATTTCTCTTTACGTATCACGCCTCATAGTTAATTTCAAGCTCTTCAAAATTTTACAACATTGCATTCTGATTTCAATCCGGTACCAATGCAGCACAATGTTTACAAACGTCATCTACTGTAAAATTCAAATAATACATTTACATTATGATTTTATTACAGTTTTTCTCAGTTGCTTTGGTGCATTTCTTGAATCATCCTTAATATTTGCAAAGAAGTATGTGCATTTCCCAAACAATTTGTACAAACAGCACCACACAATGGATTACCTGCAAAAGCCTGTGACTTACTCAAAATCTTTAGTTCATCTCTCAAAAGTAAGTATTTCTGTCAATGAACATATCAGTGCCATCAGAATGAAAAGTCCTTGTGTCATTGTTCACAAACAAGATAGTCAAAATGCTTAGTCATGTTGTCAATATAACACTGCACTTGACTTTACAGGCTTTTGCAGGTAATCCATTGTGCAGTGCTGTTTGTATGAATTGTTTTGAGAAATGCATATACTTCTTTGCAAATATTAAGGATGATTCGAGAAATGCACCAAAGCGACTGAGAAAAACTGTATTATAAAAGTGGCATTAAGTCTGATTTCTCTTCGTTTTCTTCACAAAACACATCTCATAGTTCATTTCAAGCTCTTTAATGTTTTCTCAACGTTGCACTTTGGTCTACAAAAACGTTTTTAAAAATGGTCTAATTTAAAAATATATTTACATACTTTTACCCAGACCAAAGAGCATTGATTGTAGGACACCGCATTTAGGTGATCTATATGAAATCTGGATATTCTGCATATGATGGTAAAAAGCACAGAAAAATACTCCACCATACACCCAGGCCACATGATAGTGATAGATAGATGGATGGATCGATGGATGGATGGATGGACAGACAGACAGACAGACAGATAGGTACTGTAGATAGGTAGTTAGACAGACAGACAGACAGACAGACAGATAGATAGATAGATAGATAGATAGATAGATAGATAGATAGATAGATAGATAGATAGATAGATAGATAGATAGATAGATAGATAGATAGATAGATAGATAGATAGATAGATAGATAGATAGATAGATAGATATGAATATACAACCTCTTCACTGTGTTTTTACAATGCAGATGAGTTATCTCTGAAGGATCTCACCAGAAACGGCAAAAATCAACTTAAGACCTGAAAAACAAAAGATTAAGGCAACACTCCTGAACCTGAGCACCTTTCCTTCTCTCTCTAAAGTTTGTGCTCATGTCACATTTAATGTCGTTGAAATGGTTCTTTCTTTGTTGGGAAAGATTTGAGCAGGGATCTGATATTCTTGGATTGCTTGCTTTGGAAGTGCGAAGGCAAACCTTGGAGGGCTGCAGACTCCGGATACAGTGTTCATTTCAAAAGAACCTTCCATTATTGCTAACCTTTCAATGAAATGTATTATTTTACTCCTTTTAATATCTTCCCTGTTTTACGATTACACTTACGTGTGTGGTCAATATGGCAGAACTTGTATGCTTCCGTGAAAATCTTCAGTAAGGCCCACGGTAAGACGAAATGACACCTAGTTCTTGGGTGGTCATAATGAGGGCCATTTGACTTCTAAAATAGTCTGTTTGCATGACAATTTATTACTTCAGGTTTTCCTTTTTGCTTTAATTTCTCTTTCAGTAGTCTGGAGAATACTAATTTCCCCCATGATTGTATTACAGGTCTCAGTCAATTGGTCATACTCAGCAGACGTTTGTAGAAATGTTAAGGGAACAGTAACACTTGTACTGTTCTGCTATAAATTCTTCATGCACTTCATTAGATTGGTACTTGGCGATGTCTTGAAAACCTTATTTGTTAACGTAATCTGTTTAACACTGGAAATTGTGCCATATTTGGGTGTTTCTTGAATTACGAGCGATTTTGGCCCTTTCAGAAAATACTCTTGTTAAACATTTCACTAGTTAAATTTATTCATTAACAATGTCCAATGGTCTGTATATACTTAACTTACTGTACAGGAAAATTCAGTCATTTAAAAAAAAACATTTTCACCACATCTCAAATTATGTATTTTGTTTACTAGCATTACATGGTGGAAATGACATTTTAAACATTTATGAAATAAACGGCTAATTGTTTTCTCTTACTAAATCTAATGTAGCAAAAAAAAAAAGTATTTTAAATACAATTAAACAATATTCATAATTTGACAAAATTATATACTGGAAATGATGAATAGCACAATAAAAACATGTTTATTAACTTTTTATTAAAGGTAAAATTTTGGGTCATGGGGGGACCCTTAAAAAACTTATCCATGGTTTTACTAAAAATAAAACATACTAAAAAATGCATACTATAGTTAACCCATGGTAAACACTAATTAACCATGGTTTTGCTATACTAACTATAGTTTAACCATGGTGTTTATAGTAAAACTGTGCTTATACAAATGGTAATCAATACACCAAAAATACTACACTTTTACAATAAACAGTAAAACCACGGTTATTTTTTGTAAAGGGAAATGAGGCCACAATTATATGATAAAATGTATGTAAAAATGAACAATTTCATACAATATATCATCAAATATATAGTATCATCCATTTGGAAATGGTTTATGAATATTTTTAGATGATAGTTAATTTAATATCATAATTATTAGTTTTATAATGAATTTTCATATATTTTTGAGAGGTGTCAAAACAATGGAATCTATACAAATAATTAAAATCTATAGATTTAATGTAAAAAAACTCATTTATTTTCATAATTAAGATACTTTTGAAGAATTATAAAAAAAAATACTTTTGTATAATTCAGTCTTATTTTCTGGGAAAGAGCTGCACTCACACTATGAAGTACTTGTTTTGTTTACGCAGTGCTAATGGACTAGCGCAGCTAGCTCATTGCCAAATCTAATCGAGGACGAATAAAAGCGAATGAGACTCTCACTGCAAACTTGAGTGGCACTAATAACATTTACGTGAACGTACAGATTTGTTGGTTTTGTGGTAAATCAAATCTCGAATTGATCAGTAAACACTCCGGGTAATGCGGTTGCTAAGACTGAATTACAAAGATGGAGAGATTGAAAGGAAACTGGAAGGAGGAAGCTTGTTTCCATCTCTGATCGATATGATGCTGTCTTTCCTCTAGTCGCTGTCCAGTTACTCAACTCAAAAGGCTTACGCAACTTGATATCCTCCATACATACAAACAAACAAAGCAGACTAGACTTCAGTCAGGAAAGATGGTACAATTAATTTGACATACATGAAGTATGTGATGGAAGTACAGTCCTTTCAATATGCTGTAGCCTACAGTATCAAACTGTCCGAACATTAAAACTGCATCTTTTGTCAACCGAAAATTTAAAAATTAGTGCTGTCAAATGACTAATCGCATCCAAAATAAAAGTTTTTGTTTACATAATATATGTATGTGTACTGTGTATATTAGGGATGCACGATATTGGATTTTGCCGATATCTGATATGCTGATATTTTCCAACTCATTTTGGCCGATCGCCAATGCCGATACCGATATATTTCCTTTTGTTTGGAAACAACACCAAGTCTCTCCTGTGCAGGAATTATAAGCAAATTATTTTTAATTTTGGTTAGTTTTAAACAATAACTTATTTGTTAGAATTAAATCAACAATAATGAAGTTCTTTTATAATGACAGTACATTGAAGATTTGAAAATAACTATAAATAAACTATATGAAAATCTTTTAGAGCTCATAATTTGTTTAAAAAATATTACACATTAATGAATAAATCAGTATATATATATATATATATATATATATATATTTTTTTTTTTTAATTTAAGTGTTTGTGATTTTTTATGTGTAGTTGTTGTT